>CM023947.1:17527843-17546961 GCA_013407115.1 Glycine latifolia
ACCAGCCAAATTTCTCATAATCTAATACTTACATCAAGAATAATTCAAATAACGTATATTTGCAGTTATTGAAATTTCAGGGTGTTACATATGGCAGTATCCTAGCCAAGACGAGTTGATCCTGGGCCGGGCCATACATTGATGGTGCTGTGGTGATATTCTATGTATATCAGTGAGATGCCGGGACTGAGTGGTGGTAAACCTTGCAAGGGCCATGGTCAGTGCATCGTTGGGTCCATGTGTGGGTGGTAAATCGTGAGATGCCATGACTGAGTGGTGGTAAAACCTTGCTAGGACCACAGTCAGTGCATCGTTGGGCCCTTAGGTGGGCGGTATCTTACATAGGGGGTGTATGACAGTATCCTAGCCAGGACGAGTTGATCCCGAGCCGGGCCATACATTGATGGTGCCTACGTAACAAACAACATTTGCATGGTGAAAATGGGATTGATGATTGGCTGTAGGGTACGCAGCTACTGGGGGACCACATCTGTTGGGAACTCCTTCTGACACCCATTGGCTGATCACCATGGGGGTGATTCCTGTGCTTGACAGAGTGATCCTGACAAGCTGCTGCATCATCTGACCATTGGGATGGCTCATTTCCGGGATGGTACCACATTGTATAACGAGAATTGAGTCAGGAGCATGCATCATGCTAGATTTTATGAGCTGATCTATGATATGGTTGTGGATGTCCGTGTATGATGGCGTTTGATGAATGCTTGGAACGTTTGCATTGATATGTGATAACCGGGTTGCTTCTTGATTGGGCTGTGCGCCTTTTTGCCTGTTGTATTTATTGTTGTTATTTTATATGATGAACTCACCTTTGCTTTGGGTTGTACCTTGTGATTTGGTACCTGTGATGATCGCGAACCGGGTTTGTGTGAGCAGATAGACAACATTAGGTGCTTTTGGGAGAAGTCTGAGTTGTTGGAGCCGCCATGTTTTGCCGGGATGTCAATGGACATGATCCCGGGCAGGAGTTGCAATTTGCTAGATGTACCCCCGCTTTTTAATGGATGCACTCCTTGTTTTGCTATTTACACCCCTAACTTCTATTTTCTCTTTCTATTGTAAAACGTTTGATACACATTTTAAGATGTAATCTTTTGTACTTATAATTAAATTATGACTGATGCGTACAAACGAGTATTCGAAATGTCTTATGAATGTCTTCCATTATGTGTATTTTGTATGATGATGGTTGTTATATGCTCGCGAAAATTTACTAACGTTTTCACAAGTAACCAAATGGGTGTTCTTTTACAAAATGAATTTATACTAGATGTTATGAGTTAGTGATATAGTGGCGACGTGGCGGGTCGCTATAGAATGTGTATGTGTGTTTTTTTTATTGAATTCTGAAGCACTTTAATTGATATTGAGCCTGATCACCTTAGTATTTTTGTTAAAGTGAATAGGAATTCATGGCTAGTAGGAGAACGAGAGAAAGATTTGCAACACAACCTGGTGGCAACAGAGATGAAATAGATATTCTTTAGGAGATGGTGGCAGCTATGCAAGAGCAGGCAGTTGTTGCGAACCAACAAGCGGTTGCAGCAAATCAACAGGCTGCGACAGTTACTTAAATGATGGCAAAACTGAATAACCATAATAATAATCATAGTAGTAACAATAATTCTAATCAAGAAAATAGTAGGAGGCAAGCGACTGATTTGGAATAACATAAGTTTGCTGAGTTTAGAAAATATAATCCCCCGGTATTTAAAGGAACCTTTATTCCAGATAAGACTGAATAGTGGATTAAAGAAATAGAAAAGATATTTGTTGTATTGGATGTTAGAGTTAGGGGGAGCTCAAGAGGATCAAGAAGCTGAGTCTCAAGTCTACAAAGTGTTTATGCTTTTTTACATGCCAAATCAATTTGATTGGTAGTTGTAATTTGTGTATGAGATGAAACTTCCAATGATCCATTGCATGAAGCTCATTCATGGTTTTTGCATTCATGTTTTCATAAAAGCATAAGTCTTATGGAAAAAGCTTTTCTTAAACAAATGGTTTACATGATTGCATAACAGTCAAAGTGTTCAAAGTTTAAGGTTTTGGAAAAATAGTTTTTCACTGCTTTAATCGATTACCAACTTGTGGTAATCTATTACTTAAGCTTTCAAGAACACTTTAATCGATTACAATAGAATGGTAATTGATTACACTTCACAAAGTCACATAAAATCTTCCTGTGCTAATCGATAACGATTTGTGGTAATCGATTAATGAGCGCGTATTTGAAAACTAAGACTGCCTGTGTAATCGATTACATGACAAAATAATCGATTACTTTGTTCATAAAATTTTTCCAAAAAGCTCAAGAACACTTTAATTGATTAAACTTGTTAACAATTGATTACATTAGTGGTTTTAATCGATTACATGAGCGTTTTAATCGATTACTAATAGTTACAAACTGATTTCTATTAATAACTGTTGGGTGCTTTAGAAAGAGAATAATGAAATTACAAAGTTCATTCATAAGCTTTCTGTGCAAGAAAAGGTTTCAAGTGCTTAACTCAGTCAAAGTCCTAAAATCTTCTAGATACAAAGATTTGAAATGAAGGTTTCTTATTGGGTAAGTTTCAAAAGAAGTTTTGTAAAGAAGGTTCTGAAACAACTTCTTCCATCTTTAAATCCAAGGTTGGTAAATCATTTGCATACTTCATTTTCTGGATCAAAGGTGGTTTCTTTCTTTACACTCTACTATGTAATCCTTTGAGATTCTTTTTGGTATTAATAACACAGGATTTCTTAGAGCTTTATTAGGATAGGTGTTCCTAGGGGATAAGAGTAGAGGTAGGTGATCTTTATGGCTTGATCACAAAGATTCTAAGGTGTTAGAAGTCTTGTTCTTAATCAAGGTCTGATTAAGAGTGATTGTGTAAAAAACTTGTAAGAATATTTTTGTTATTAGTGGAACTCTAACCATTGTGGTTGGAAGAATTGAATGTAACTTCTCAAAGGTGAGAAGTGAACCAGTATATACCATTGTGCTGACTACTTCCTTTAATCTTTTCTAGCTATCTTAATCTGTGATTCTTTGGTGTTATCTTTCTTATTCAACAAGTGATAGTTTTTGTAATTGTATTTTTTGAGTTGAGTGGTTTGATTGGTTGGTGCATTCTTGGATCAATTGTGATATGATCTTGATTACTCTGATTCTTAAAGATTTTTAAAAGACCAAGTTTAAATCAATTCACCCTCCTCTTGGTTATTATGTGTGTGCATATTGTTTTCAATTGGTATCAAGAGCAGGTTCTTGAGTGTTATTCAAGATCACTATCTTTTTTTAAAGAAAATGAATACCATACAAATTACCTTCAAAGAGGGTTCCTCCCTCAATCGTCCTCCGATGTTTGAAGGAGAGCATTTCAGTTTTTGGAAAAACAAAATGTAGATATTCATCCAATCAAATGACCCTGGTGCATGGAATGCAATAGAAAAAGGTAATTTGATTCCAATCAAAATTGTTGATAATGACATGATTCCCAAAGAATGGGATGAGATGATAGATGTAGAAAAGAGAGTAGTGCAATACGATTTTAAAGCTAAGAACATGATTACCTCTCCACTTTCATCTGATGAATTTTTCAGAACTGTTAGGTGTAAAAGCGCTAAGGAGATGTGAGAGATGTTAGAAGACAAATGAACACAATAGAAAACATATCTCAACTCTAAACATGATTCACTCACATTGTAAATCATCTTCTTGGTCTTGGAAAGACATTTGATGCTAAAGAGTTAAACATCAAGATCTTGAAGTGCCTAACAAGACCATGGCAACCAAAGGTGACAACAATCAAGGAGTCAAAAGATCTTTCAAAGATGTCCACGGCTGCACTATTTGGTAAGCTACTTGAGTATGAATTAGAAAGGTCTCAATCAACACATGCAGAAGATGCAGACAAGAAACAAAAGAGTATAGCCTTGAAAGCTGCATCCTCAAATGTGGAAAAAGAAGATGTAAAAGATAGGAACACTTCACACTTAACCAAAGGGGGGGGGGTGAATTGGTTAGGCTTGGTAAATTAAAAATTCTTTTAACAAAATCAGAGTTTTCCTTAGGATCTTTATCACTTTTAAAATCAAGAATAGTTATTCAATCAAAAGCTCAGCCCAAGGTATGCAATTGTTCAAAGTTATAATTGATAAGCAAGACAATACAATCAATATATATATATAGAATAAGCAAGCACGAATTTAAACACAAGACTCAAGAGATTTATACTGGTTCACTTCAAACACTATGAACCTACATCCAGTTTTCTTTCATTCAACACTAGAATGAAGTTCCACTATTGCAATTTTCTGTCTTACAAGTAATTACACAAATCTCTCTTTATCAACCCTAGATAAAGTTCAGAAACCTAAAACACTATTAGGTTCTTAGAGACCAACCCACTGAGAATCCACTCAGCACACCCCTAGAGAAACCCTTTCTCTAGATTACATGCAAGAATCTCAATTACAATAGAAATTCAATTACAATTCAAAAACAGAGTACACCTTCAAAGCTAAGGAAAGAAATCACCTGATGATCCAATGAATTATGATGCATATGAATGAATGAATCAGGTTTAAGAATCAATACAAGACTCAGAAAAGCACATTCCTTAAGCTTTGACAAGAACCTTCTTGCTTCAAGAAACAATCAATAACCCATATGTGTTTTGATGTAAGCAAGAACTCCCAGAACCCAGAAAACCCCAAGAAGGTATTTAGAATGCTTTATGTTAGCTCAGAATTTGAAATTGACAAGTTACAAATCAAGCACAATATGGATTCTATTTATAACAAACATTTCTAACTGCCAGTAATCTATTAAATTCGCCTAATAATCGATTATTTATCATATGTAATCGATTAAATAAACCATGTAATCGATTAATATGTTCTATAGACTTCTGGGTATTGGCAACGAACCAATTAATCGATTATTCCGTATCGTAATCGATTATCACAGTGAGCTCTAGAAAAACTTGAAGTTCAGAATGCAACTGAAAAGCACTGTGTAATCGATTACTGTTTTGTGTAATCGATTATGGCAGACAACTTCATAAAACAGGGATCAGCCAAATGAACTATGTAATCGATTACTGATTTTGGTAATCGATTATTGTATAACAAATAGTAAAGCAGTAGTGTATAATGTAATCGATTACAAGTATTGGTAATCGATTAAGGCAGTGAGCTATGGTTTTCTATTTGGCCTTTGTAATCGATTACAGCCTATTGGTAATCGATTAAAATGTTTATCAAGACTATTTTATATGTAAACTAAGGTCAAATAATCGATTAATCCGATATGTAATCGATTACATTGTTCTTGATAAGTTTTCTAGAAATAGCTAAGAATAAAGTAATCGATTAATATGCCTAAGTAATCGATTAAATAGTGTAAAACAGTATTTTTCCAAAAACCTTTGTTTCAATTTAAACATTTAATCAAATTATCAAAACCTTGTTAATTCTATGACTCTAATTGAAAATCTAAATGAATGATATGAATGCAATGCACTTGGATCACCAAAGATGCTTCTTCCTTTACAATTAATTACAATTTATTCTTCAAGTCTTCAAGGCATGTTGAAAGCTCAAAACCAAGCTTGATCTCTTGTCCATTCTTCAAGTGCTTTCTTTGAAACCAACAGAAGAAGACTCAAGTGAAGATGAAGGTGATGAACATTTGAACCTAATAGTCAAAAGATTCAGCAAGTTCATGAAGAAGAACATGAACAAGAAGTTCTCAAAGTTCAACAAAAAAAGTGACAACAACACAACACCAACTTTAACTGCTTTGAATGTGGTAAGCAAGGCCACATTAAATCTGAATTTCCTATATTCTTGAAGAAGCAGTTCGGTGAAAAGAAAGCAAAAAAAGAAGGAAAACCAAAGAAAGCCTACATTGCATGGGAAGAAAATGCCTCAACAACTTTTGGATCATCAAGTGAGAATGAAGAAACAAATATGTGCCTCACTTCAACAATTGATGAAGATGACTCATGTGCTGAATCATAAGTAAATCCTGAATTTGATCAAATTTTTTATGCTTTTCATAAGATGCATGAGGAGGCAAAAAAACTTGCAATCTCCAACAATAAGCTAAAAGCTAACCTTAGATGGCATACCACCAAACTTGCAGCAATACAAGTTGAACTTTGTAACTTGAAAGAAGAGAATGAAAAACTTGTTTCAAGCTATAAAGCAAATGGATGGGTGTGTGCTTCTTGTTGGATATAGAGGGAGCTGGGAAGAAGATCAAGTCAAGAATGAAGCACTTGCTTAAGAGTATTTTAGCTTTTTACGTGCCTATCAATTGAAGGCATTTGTAATTTGTTAATTCGCTTAAGAGAGTTATCTCGTGATCCTTGCATTGCATAAGGATAACCACATACATGCATTCATGTTTTAAGAAAAGCACGTAAAGCTACATGTTTACATTTAGAAAGAATTTCCTCATGATTTAAGACTTTGGAAAAACATTTATGCACTGTTTTAATCGATTACCAGCTTGTGCCTTGAAGAACTCTTTAATCGATTACCATTCAATTGTAATTGATTAAACAAGCTTTTTCCAAAAATCATGCTGGACTGCCTTAATCGATTATCACTAATTGTAATCGATTACTCAGGCTTATTCTCAAAGTCATGCAGGACTGACAATTGATTACCACAAATCGTAATCGATTACATAGGGTTATTTCAAAACTGACACGTACTGCCTTAATCGATTACAGGTCATTTTAATTTATTACATTGTTTTTAAACTTTTCCAGATTGGTTCAAGAACACTTTAATTGATTGTTTGGCATATTAATCGATTACATTGTTAAAATAATCGATTACCATAACATTTTAATCGATTACATGCAGTTAAATCTGTTTTCTATTTAAAGCTATTGGGTCTGTGCTATTGGAAAATGTCAAGAAAACTGAGCTTACGAATTTCCCAATAATCCAAAAGCTTTTAAAGGTTCAAGAAATAGATTTACTGAAGTGTCATTCATCTTTTTTCAATTCACAAGTACACATGCTTCATTGATGATGATGATGCTGTAAACAAGATTCAACAAGAAATGTCAAGAGAGTTGATTTTCATCATTTGCATTCATACAACCTGATTTGATTGGTAACATTCATTCATGCATATCCTGAGGATCTCAAGGTTGTATCTCTGTTGAACTTTTACATTGATTTGATTTGTATCTTTTAGTCTTTGTGTGTACTAAGATCAAATAGTTTTCTTTAGAGCTGTTCTAGAGTAGTGTTCTCTAATGGGAAAGAACTGAGTAGGGTTCTCAAGTTCTTTGTGGTTAGAAGTCTAATAGGGTGTTAGATTTCAAGCTCTTTATCTAGGTTTGGTAAAGGTAATCACATGTAATAGCTTGTAAAAAATAGATTTGATTTAGTAGAACTGTAATTAGTTTTGATTCGAAGACACTAGATGTAGCTTCTCATTTGGGGGGTGAACCATTATAGATTTGGTGTTATACTTGTTTCTAAGTCTTGTTATCTGAATCTAAATTGTCTTGTGGATTATTCTCTTTCAAGATCAACAGAAAAAGTTTCTGAAATTGCTTAAGGTGAAGGGTGATTCTTGATTGATTAAGAACTGAAGTTTTTACCAAGCTATATTTGTGATACGATCTAAATTCCGCTGTTGGTTTTCCAAAGAATTTTTAAAGTCTAAGTTTTAACCAATTCACCCCCCCCTCTAGGTTAATTGTGTGTGCTTCTCCTTGTTTTCACTTCTTCTTCAAAAGTACATGACCAAAAAGCTTTGCTAAAAGAATTTGATGACTTCAAAAAGAGCCAACTTGAAAATTGCATGTATTTACAAAGTGAAAATTCATACTTGGTAGATCTCATAAAAAAGCTTTACCAAGGAAAATGTAATTTGAATCAAATGTTGAGTCTGCAAAAGTATGCAGGAGATACATCTGGTTTGGGTTACAAACATCAATCAAAACATTTTGGAAACACAAAGTTTGTACCTCCAAAACAGATGAATAGAAAAAGGTTTTCTAAAAAGCATACTACAAAGGCTCATTTTGTAAGAAAATCAAAATCTATCATATGTCATTATTGCATGAAAGAAGGACACACATCTCATAGGTGTTATGCTAGAAGGTTCTATATGCCTAATGGAGATTGCATTTAGGTTCCAAAGAAAAAGAGAAAAATAGCTAACCCTTATGGACCCAACCTTAATTGGGTATCTTTCTTTGCCACTTGATTTGATTGTTGCAGGTGTGTCTTAGAGCTAAAGCATCGTTATGGTACTTAGACAGTGGTTGCTGTAGACCATGACGGGTGACAAGTCCATGCTTACAAATTTGACTTTAAAGGATGGAAGATTTATCACTTATGGTGACAACAACAAAGGAAAGATAATTGGAGAAGGAAATATAGGAGACAACTTTAAAACCAAGATTAGAAATGTACTCTATGTGGAAGATTTAAAGCACAATCTCTTAAGTATATGTCAACTATGTGATTAAGGATTCAAGGTTTCCTTTAATGACAATTGCTTCTTGATATGTGATGGTCAATCCGATGAGGTTATCCATGTAGGTAAAAGAAAGGGTAACATCTATTACTCTCTATAGAATATGCATTCATTCACAACATTAATTTTCTAGTAAGGTTGATGAATCATGGCTATGGCATAGGAGAGCTGGTCATATTAACATGCATTGTAACGACCCACCACGTCACTACTATATCTCTAACTCTTAACCATAACATTAACGTAATTTTTTTTTAAAAAAAAACACCCCCTTTTTTTTTAGGGTCAATGAAAACTGTGGTAAATTTTTCGCAATCACATGACAATTATAAACATAAACAAGGCACGTATGAAACATTCCAATTGCATACATATATCTGCATATATGAAACGTGTTTTAATTGTAAGTACAATTATCCCTGTTTGAAACATACAAGTGTTTTAAAAGTGAATGGGTGCAACTAGCAAAACATGCATGTGACTATCAAAACCAGGGGTGTAATCAGCAAAGCATAACCCTTGCCCGGGATCCGTCACATCGACATCCCAGCAACTTGGTGGCTCCAACTAAATAGTTGTCATCTTCCTGAATCACCTACTGCTATCCATCTACTCACATGAACCGGGTTCGCGATCATCACAGGTAACAGACCACATGGCATAACAAAGCAAGGGTGATTTCATCATATAAAATAACAGACAAAAGGTAATATCAGTCAAGGAAAAACAACCCAAGCGTCATAGCATCACCACAAGTCCAGATATATCAACATGCAACCAACATAAACAAACATCCAAGAACATTCCACTAATCGACTTAACAATGTCTAGCATGATGCATGCTTCTGTCTCAACTCTCAACATGCAATGTGGTACCATCCCAAAAATAGGCCAAATCCATGGTCCAAATGATAGCTGTAGTTGACGTCGGGGTCACTCTGTTGTGCACGGGACTCACCCCCCCATGGTGATCAGCCAAATGGGTGTCATAAGGATCTCCCTACAGTCAATCATCCTATTTTCGTCATGCAAACGAAGTATGTCTCTCATAGGCACCATCAACGTATGGCCCGGCATAGGAACATCCCGTCCTGGCTAGGATCCCCATACCCTCCCATGTTACATACATACTGCCCCAAATGAGGGCCGCCCCAACACGGGCTCACTGATGCACTAACTGTGGCCCTTGCAAGGTTCACCACTCGGTCCTGGCATCTCACGTGTATATACATTGGCTTTCACCATGACTCTATCAAGGTACAAAACATCTCAAGCCATCACATAGGCTGACCTCAATGTAATTCACATACGTTATCCACAAACACTACATATATATGACTCGACCAACCCATCTTGGCAGCCAACATCACAAACACATATATATACAACTCGACCAACCCATCTCGGCAGCCGACATCACAAGCACATATATATATACAACTCGACCAATCCATCTCGATAGCCAACATCACAAGCACATATATATACAACTCAGCCAACCCATCTCGGCAGTCGACATCACAAGCACATATATATACAACTCGGCCAACCCATCTCGGCAGCCGACATCACAAGCACGTATATATACAACTCGGTTAAACCCTACCTTGTACTTAGCACCTTCATGAACACTTCTGTGAAGTGTCTTGGGAACTTTTCAGCATCAAAATGCCAGCTCCACACACATGCAAGGGGAGTTCTTACAATATCAACGCCCCCTTCCCAGAATACCATCAAAAACCACAACATAACATTATTAAATACAACACAAAACACCAATCAGCAAACGTCGAGCATAACCCATTCCGTTCATTCAAAGACACATCTTTCTAGAAAACAACACACACATGGGACATGCAACCATCGCCCTGGTCGGACTCTCTGGTCCTCGAGCATGCTACCTGAACTGTCATCAAACATGGTAAGCTCCCCTTACCTAACCCGATGTTCGTTCACGAGCTTTACGACGGTTTGTCCCAAGCTTCTGTTCTGGCCACGAGGTCCGTCTCAACGTCTGGATTCAGTGGTGGCTCTCACGGGCTGAAAGTAACCAAAAGAGATCAAGAATAGAGGCTTTCTGGGTGATTTTTCAAGAGAGAGAATAGAGAAAATGCAAAGGTAGAAGAATGAAGAACATGTTTCCGCTGCGCACTCCTGCCCTTAAGTACTCAACTGACAGGGCAGGTTTGCCCTTCGTGCAAACATAGTAACCGTCGGTCAACACAGACAGCTATCAACCACTAACACGCATACCAAGGCGAGGTTCTCAACAACAATTCATACAAATCATACAATAAAACATGTAATTAATCACACATAAAACGTCCAGATTAGCCACTAAAAATCGGGGGTGTTACATGCATCACATGAACAACCTTATTAGAAAAACTTAGTCATTGGTTTACCTAAACTTAAGTTTGAAAAGGACAAACTATGTGATGCTTGTCAAAAAGGGAAACAAACTAAGATTTATTTTCAAAATTAAAACTTTGTTTCCACCTCAAGACCCCTTGAATTGCTTCACATGGATTTGTTTGGTACTTCTAGAACTATGAGCTTAGGAGGCAATTACTATGGGCTTGTAATAGTTGATGACTATTCTAGATCCACATGGACTTTGTTTTTAAAAATCCAAGAGTGATGCTTTCATTGCATTCAGAAAATTAGCCAAACTTGTTCAAAATGAAAAAGGTTGCAAAATTATCTCAATAAGAAGTGATCATAGTGGTGAATCCTAAAATGAGCATTTTGAAAAGTTTTGTGAAGAAAATGGAATCAACCTCAATTTTTCAGCTCCAAGAACACCTCAACAAAATGGTGTTGTGGAGAGGAAAAATAGATCCCTTGAAGAAGGAGCTAGAACTCTTTATTATACGGTTCCTAACTCTTTATCAATGGAATGTGATGCATCTAATGTGGGCATTGGGGGGGGGGGGGGTTGATTCAAGATAAAAATCCTATTGCTTATTTTAGTGAGAAATTAAAGGGTGCATGTTTGAACTATTCCACTTATGATAAAGAATTGTATGCACTTGTTAGAGTTTTGCAAACTTGGCAACATTATCTTTTACCTAAGGAAATTGTGATTCATAGTGATCATGAGTCTCTTAAATATGAGAAGTCAAGGCAAACTCAACAAGAGAAATGCTAAGTGGTACATCAAGGGCAATTTGAGGACTTGGGAGGAGTGTCTACCTCACATTGAGTTTGCTTACAATAGAGTAGTTCACAAGACTACTTCATTATCTCCTTTTCAAATTGTTTATGGTTTTAATCCTTTAAACTCCTCTTGATTTATTGTCATTACCTAACACTTCTTCTATGATTAATCATGATGCTTTGTCTAAAGCTTCTTATGTTAGGAAAATGCATGAACAAGTAAAGGCCCATGTGGAGAAAAAGATGGAACAATATGCTAAACAAGCCAATAAGCACAAGAAGCAAGTGATCCTTAATGAGGAGATTTGGTTTGGCTTCATTTGAGGAAGGATAGATTTCCTCAAGAAAGGAAATCCAAGCTCCAACCTAGAGGAGATAGACCTTTTAAGATTTTAGAGAGGATCAACAACAATGCTTATAGACTTGAGTTGCCTAGTGAGTAATACTTTTAATGTTTATGATCTTTCTTTGTGTGATGTAGGTACAAGTGAGGAAGAAAACTTGGGGTCAAGTTCCTTTCAAGAAGGAGGGGATGATGGAGGTCCATTGCAAGCTCAAGGTCAAGAAGGAGAACTTGAAGAACTTCGTTTGGGTAGCTTTAGAGGACCCATGACAAGATCTAAATCAAAGTCATTCAGGACCACATCAAAACTAACTTGTATCTTTTGGACAAGCATGAAGAAGCACACCAACTCAGTCCAAACACAAAAGAAGTCATGTATATTGTAATAGATTACTAAGCAAGTTCTGTCTGTTGTAATCGATTACCATGTATCTGTAATCGATTACGAAGCACTTTGTGAAATGGAACACTCTATTTTAATCGATTACATGACAAATTAATCGATTACTTTGTTCATACATCCTTCCAGAACACTCAAGAACAAATTAATCGATTGAATTTGTTACTAATCGATTACATAAGAGGAATTAATCGATTACAGGGTTGTATTAATCGATTACTTTCAATTAGATTCGTTTTTTTATATAAAGCTATCCAAAACTGAATGTACGAATCTTTGGGATCATTGAATAGAAAGCTGATTTGCTTGTGAGAGTTTCTCTCTTGTTCTTGTGCAAGAAACTCTTGGGTCTTATCAATGGCTTCTCAATGCTATTGTGACGATTCTTCTTAGACTTATTGGAGAGCTTCTCCATGGTGTTTTCCATCTTCATTCCTTGTCTTCTTCCATCTTGCATTGCTGCAGATTTGAAGCTTTCTTCCAGCATTGTGCTGCACGTGAATTTCCGCTTTGTGCTTCACATGAATTGGGAAAAGTTTGAGTTCTTGAAAGAATCTTGAAGAGTGGATTTCATTGAAAGGATGATTGGAAATTTTAATGGCTAATGGATTCAGCCATACATCAGGTTAGTTATTGATGTTTATCTTAGATAAAAAAAAATTCAATGCACTCATAATTGTAAACAAAGATATAGTTGAAAAAAAGTTTTAAGTTTAGTCTTAAATTTGTAAAATATTTTTAGTTTTGGTTTTAGAATGAAGGAAGACACTTGCACATTGAGGATAAGTCATGTGCATCATGGGAGACAGGTCCCAGTAGAAAATTCTAAAACTGAGTGCCATTTGAATCAGTTCCGTGGACCTATCGTAAGATAATTGAGTGCGTATGTCTTACATTCATGTATCAGCTAGCAAAGCATGAGACAATTAATAAGCATTATATTTTGCGGGTAACGACAAATTAATAGATCTATGGGGCTTTCACACACTGAAAGTAATATATTAATTTCGTTTTTTATTTTTAAATTTCTGTCATACAATGGCTTCGAATGGCTTCATCCAGCATGCCTTTTTGTGAAGTTAAAAAAAAAAAAAAACTACCCTCAATTCATGCCTAAAAGGGTAGATACTAAGTAAAAAAAAAAAAATCAGTCAATTTATGATAAAACCCTTTTTTTTTGTGTATGTGGGAATGAGAATGGCTTGAATTTGAATACTATTATTTAGCTCATACAATTATGTACCCTGCCATCTAATAACTACAATCTGACTCTAACTGTTGGCCCTTGTTTGTCCTGTATTTCAACCGTATGGTGACTTGCTACATTTTACACATATATATTATAGAAGTCTATATTTATTAATAATATATAGCATTATATTATTAACAGTGAATCACCGAATGTGTTGATTAGTTTATGTGAGTTGTTTCAGTTTATTTCTAATTTATGTTATAAATATGTATTTGTGTTAAATATTTAAAAGAAAAGTTTTGTTATTTATAATAATCTTATATGATTCTAATAATATTGTCTCCAATAAAATATACTTATTTACGGTCTAGAAAAAAAAATGCTGTTATTAGTGAACATGTAAAAATCACATAAACCAAATAACCTTGGCTGTATACGTATCAACTTGTCATAGTTTTTCTTTCACCCATTTTTTCCCTTTTTTTTTTATTGATTTCCCTCACGTTTAAGTTCATGTTGTGGTTATATTATTACTATCATAATAATGTTTATGTTTTTAATTAAATACTATTATAAAAAAACCATTTCTAACCCGTAACAAGATCTTTAATATGAATCGATTAAGTCAACTCTTCAATTGCGCAAACCACCCTCCTTATTAACCATTTTGTTAAATTTGGTATTTACCAAGCTATAATAGTATCATGTTTACAAGGCATTTTTAATGCATACACAAACACTAACGCGAGTCAGGCATGACTAATAAAATAATAATACAAGGTATCAATATGATGTGTCATTTTTGCTAGATAACTTTATCACTTAAATATATGATGATGAGTTTGATTCTTGTTTCATGCATATGAAAAAACATATATTAAGAGAGGTCAATTCCTTAAATAAATTTTAGTATCTCAAGAAATTAGTCATTGACTTTCAACCAAGAAATCCTCTAATTCACACACAAAATAGTGCAAGGTATGAACTGAGATATTAAATGGTCCAGCGCTTGAACACAAATAAAGTAGCGCTTGAACACAAATAAAGTAACGCTTGATTGATGATCCTTTAGGACTCTGAGTCAGTTTGAGTTGGCGAATATATAGTTACGCTACTTGTACATCTGATTGATTGTGTATGTTAAGATCAAAGTCATACTAATAACTGGCACTCGTTTCATTTTTATGGTGAGAAAACGATACTATATCTGTGCTATCATAAATGGTGATGCATCCGAAATTAATGATGGCATTTTCCTATATTTTTTTTTTCCACTCAAGAGTGCCACGGATGATGCAGATCACATTCACAGACACAATCAGCAAGTTGTCATTTTTATCAGGTTTATGTGATTCTGACATGTTAACTAATAATAGTGTAACTTTTTCTATACAAAAGACAAATATCTTTTACTTTGACAATATTATTTAAATAGAATAAAATTACCAAATTTTTGCTTATATTTAATCTCTGTAAGTCAGCATTTTCATTTTTTATTCCTATAAATTTATTTTTTTAATTTTAGTTTCAATAAATTTGTGTTTTTTAAATTTTGGTCCTTGTAAGATATTTTACTCATTTAGTTCTTGTAAGTTTGCATTTTTCAATTTTGATAATTGTAAGCACAAACTTATGAGAATTATAAATAAAAAAATACAAACTTACAAAGATTGAAAATGAAAAAAAAAATTTACAGGAATCAAAATTGAAAAAAGGTCAACTTATAAAAACTAAAATTAGAAAAATGAACATAGAGACCAAAAATGATAAAAGTGCTTATAGAGGAAAAAAAAACATATTTAAGCCTTGTTTTAATATATAAAAAATAAATGGTAAAAAAATTGTATTTGTAATTCAAAAGTTTATTTTACAATGTAAACCCTAAGATTATAAAATTTATTTGAACCCCTCACCAGTGGCAAATTTAAATAAATAATACAAATTAAATAAATAATTCGAAAAAGGGGGCAGTTTTTAAAAAAATTTGAAATTTGGGGCTGTTGAACACGCCTAAAATGGGCGTGTTTAAACACGTCTAAATTGAGTGTGTTTAAACACGTTTATTTTAGGCGTGTTTGGGTTGTATGACTCTATTTAAAGTGGATCTAGATAAGCAGCCTCCAGATGCATTGGTTGAGTGAGTTGTTGCTGGGTTCCTTTGCTTCAGATAGTGAGTTGTTGTTGAAGCATCCTTTAAGCATCTGTATTTTACCATTACGTCCTTAAAATTTTTTGTTTTTGTTGGCAGCAAGAAATGAGTTCAAGCAGTGAGAGTGTTAATGTTATGTTATTTTTTTAATGGAAGAAAAGTTAGAGGACGACGAGGTGTTGTTTTTGAAGGGGACAACAGGCCGCACGTATCAATCGAAGATCAACAGTGAGTGAATTGCATGAGAAGATACGTAAAAAATTAGGTCTAAAAGACAACCAACGTATCACTTTGGTGATGGCAAGATTATTGCAACAAGATCATTACACAGGGAGTCAACTAGTGGATAATGAAGACATAAAAATTGTAATGGACCAATTTTTGAAGCAGTCAACGAATGATTTGTTAGAATTGTACGTGGATTATACTGCAGTGGAGGATGTTGTTTTACCCTTACCCATAAGGTCATTCGCTTTTAATTTTGCACATAATGAAGCATCATATGTTGCTCCAGGTGTAAATGTGTCTGAGGAAGCTGAACATGACCCAACTTGGGTTATGGATGATGATGATGAGGAAGACGATGATGAAAATATCGCAATGGAAGATCGTCTTCTTAAGGAGGATGCTAGTGCGTCGGATAATGATGCGGATGTTGGTGTGCATGCGACTGGATTCCAAGGAGAAACTGATGTGGGGTTGTCTCAAATCCGTCATCATGCCGACGTTGGATCTACTCAACCAGAACAAGCTGTCGAAGGTATGTTAGATTGCTTTAATCAGTGAAACTATAGTGATATATGTTTAGTTGTTAGGTGACATGTTAGATTGCGCATAGAATTAAATTCTTCTGATTTTGAATCATCATAATATCTAGACCCAGTTCTCCTATTTGAATAGAGGCTATTATAGTTGTTAAATATTCTTTGACCTAAGAAATTATTCCAATTTAAATGTAAAATCAAAAAATTTGTTAATAAGAAATTAAGTTCTACCTCCATGTTGCTCTTGTCTATGTTTTTCTTTACACCCTTACTATTCTTTTTTTCACTGTCTAATCCTACTTAATCATTTTCAATATCTTTTTATTGGTTTGAGATAGATAATTCAAGATTTCTTTCATCGGGGTATTCTAGTTGCCTTCGTCATATTATAGCATTTTATTTGGCTGATATGTTTAGGTGCTGAGGTTGTTCCTTTTTGGGATGGAATTCCACATTACACATATATTGATTGGAATCATCCAAGCGAAGAAGAATCTTTTACCGGTTCTGCTTCGGGTTCGGGTTCAGGTTTAGTGCAAGGTCCATGGTAATTAGGGGACGACTTGTTTGTTAAACAGGAATTTGCATCCAAAATGGAGGCACAATTTGCAATTAAACGGAACCTCATGAAGGAGAGCATCAAGAAGCAACTGTGGTTGAGAGCAAGCCTAACAAGTTTAGCATGAAGTATATTCAAAACAACGATGGTTGCCCTTGGAGGGTTAGGGTAATCAAACCAACGTACGGTGAGAAGTGGCTTGTTTCAAGATGGGGTGGAAAACATAATTGCCTGAATGATCATATTACACAGGGTCACAAACAGCTTGATGTTGATGTTATTGCTTCACTTGTAGTGGGTATGTTTCTATTAAATTTGGTCAATATGAAGAATATTGTTTTTAAAGGTATGTTGTTAATGTAAATGTTACCATTTCATTGTTAGGAATGGTTAAGGAGGAACCGTTTGTGTCAATTGCATTGGTTCAGGAGAGGATCACCAATAAGTATGGATTTAAAGTTTCATATGAAAAGACCTGGTATGCGAAGCAGAAAGCAATGGCAATGATTTATGGGGATTGGGAACAATCTTATGCATTTTTGCCGAGGTGGTGTGACTACATGCTTCGTTTTTCACCAGGTTCTTTTTATGATATTCAAACAAATGCTTATTTTGTGGCAAATTGACTGGTACGGGCAAAGCGTGTGTTTCATCGCATGTTTTGGACTTTTAGGCAGTGTTGTGAGGCTTTTAAATTTTGTAAACCCATCATTCAAATTGATGGGATTCATTTATATGGCAAGTATAAAGGAAAATTGTTGATTGCCATGAGTCAGGATGGAAATAATGAGTGTCTGCCACTGGCATTTGCCATTGTTGAGGGGGAGACGTTGGAAGCCTGGGAATACTTCCTTGCTAACATTTGCCTAGACATTACCCAAATGCAAAATATATGTCTCATTTCAGATCGGCACCGGAGCATCATATCTACTGTGAAGAATCATGCCGGTTGGCAACCACCTTTTGCACGTCGCGTGTTTTGCCTTCGTCATATTGCCAGTAATTTTAATCAAAGGTTCAAGAGTGCAAGATTGAAGAAGAACCTCATGACTTTAGGTATGTTACCAACTATTTTGAATACATTAAGCTGAGACAAATCTGTAAATGGAATAGTGTTAATGTTATTATTATTCTGCAGGTTATACTCCCAGTATGGCAGATTTTGACACCACGTTTGCATGGTTTCGTGATACCAGTCCTAAGGTTGCAGAATGGATTGATGGCATCCCTAAGGAAAATCCGACACGTGCATATGATGTAGAGGGGAGAAGATATGGCTATATGACAACAAACTTGTCAGAATCAGTGAATAGGGTGTTCAAGGGAGCAAGGAACATGCCTATCACCGCTATTGTGAAGCACACGTACACCCGCTTGGTTAATTATTTTTTATGCAGAGGTCAGGCGGCTGTTTCACAGCTTGAACATTCACAGGGACATTGGAAAAATGTGGTTGATGCTATGAAGCATAATCAGACCCTTGCTACAGGCCACCATGTAAGCACGTATAATGTTGAGCAAACATTATTTCAGGTGGAGGAGGGATGGGATAGGGTATATTCAGTCAACCCTGCAGAGCGTTCTTGTTAGTGTGGCAAGTTTAAGGCCTTCAAATACCCATGTAGTCACGTCACAGCGGCTGCTTTACATGTTCGCCAAAATCCTTATCAGTTTATGGATGATGTTTTCCTCAGAAGCAACTTGGTTCAGGCTTATTCATTGCCATGGCAGCCAATCGATAATGAACGTGTTATTCCACCGAGTGAAGGTCTAGTTGTCATACCTGACAGACAAATGTTGCGTGCTTTTGGTCGTTGATAAGCGTTTTTCATGTCACTTCAAAATAATTAAACTAAGCTAATTCTGTAGCACAGGATTAACCTAGGTCGACTCAAAGACACTATCAATATGGTTCTATCTTCAATTTACTACTAACAGTAAAGGGCAAATTTTTAAAAATAATACAATTTAATTAAATAATTAGCAAAAGGGGGCAATTTTAACAATATTTAGGGATTTGGGGTC
>CM023947.1:17547061-17583714 GCA_013407115.1 Glycine latifolia
AAAAAAACGAACTCATCCGAACTCATCTGAGCTCACAACTTAGTAACACATCCGAGTTCATCCGAGATCACAACACGATCCTGAATTTGAAAAGGTGCAATCAACACCCCTCCCATATCCGAGTTCCAAAAATACACCTCCACCCCCCTGAAGAGACAACATAGTCATGCGAACCCGGATTTATCACATGTTATCATAGTGATCGTAGTTATTTTATTTTTTATAATATCTCTTCTTTATTAACAAAACATTGTAACTTAATTAAATAAATTTTTATTGTTTAATTTTTTTAATAATATTATTTTAAAATAACAAGAATAATTATTTTTCTTTATAATTCTAAATTAAAAAATGCTAAAATCAATTTCAAGAAAATTAGCAAGACAAAAAGATAAAATAAAAAAGTTGTAGCTAAAATTATAAATTAGTTGAAGGAGTTTATGAAAATAAATTAAAATTTGATAAAGTAACTTTGTATATTTATGATCCCTTTTGAAGAATTTATAAATAACTTATTTGGATTTATGTTATGCTGTTTCTTTTTTCATTTCTTCTCTCCGAATTCGTCGTGACTCTCTACACTTGTATACTACAATTAATAAAATGACAAATGCAATATTTCCAATACATATAATAGACGAACAAATTAATATAAATATTCTAAGTAAACCATCAATTTGGTCTTTCAAATATTATCATCTCTCCTAAATAATCCTTAAAATAATTAAATTATACGATAGCCAAAAAACAAAAATTATATAAATAGTCCCTGTATTGTGCTGATATCACTTGTTTTGACATAAACTCTTTTGTATTGTGCTGATAAGTTCTTGCATATTCTTGTGCTTTCATTAATAAAATATTGTCTTTTATCTTTCAAACACACACATATACATATACATTTCTCTAAAGTATTAAATATCAGTTACTACATCATATACATTAAAGTTAAATATTTTAAATGTGTATTCATTACCATAGAAGATAAAAGGAAAGATATTATATATAACATTATTCTTACATATGCAAATAAATTATTTTTAGATTATTTTTAGATTCGAATTCATGATCAATAAATAATCATGACATAACTTTATCTATGTGTTAGAGGTATCTTAGATATTTGTATATAAATATAAATAGAATTTAATGTTTATACATTGAGTATATTTACACTATTGTTCAATCACAAATTAATATTTAAATTACTTTAAGATAATTATTTTTAAAAGTTAAAAAATTATCATTAATGATGGGTAGCGATTTGAATAATTAGGTAAAACTTTTTACACTATTTCTCTATGTATAACATTTTTCTCATATAAATATATTACACTTAAAATTTATATAAATTCTCTCTCATTCTGTATGTTGTCGTTTTCATTATGCTATCTTTAAAGTGAGCAAATATATATTTTTCCTTGATTTACTAAATTTTAAGTAAATTTAATTTACTAAAGTTTGTAAACATATTCTAACTTAATTTAGTGATAAGACCATGCTAAAGAACACACTTTATATATTTTGCCCCCTCCTCAAACAAGGTGTAAAATATGGATTATGATACAGATACATAATGTACAACCGTTTTTCTCTTCCAGTGTTTCGTAACACTGCTTGACTTTCGAAAGTAAAAAGAGACTTTTCCTGCAACCATAATTACTTCCTGGTGAACTCATGGTTACAGGTCAGTCAGCAGAGATGCCACCTATGCAAATAAGCCCAGAAGATCTTACAGGTTCATGAACCTGGTCCATACCCCCCACAGGGTCAGAGTGGTGGTTCCCATTCCCTCAAAGTGCTTCCAATATTGAAACCAGCAAGCCAAAACACTGGTTTGGCTTCGGTATGAAAAGATGGTTTCAAGTTTTAACCATGATAAGCATCTGATCCCCATCTCTTTGCTTCATGAGAGGTTCAATATCTGGATTCAACCTCCACATGGTCCCCCCCATACCCCAGGAATTCAAGGGGAGGAATTTGTGTGTGGGCAATTACCTCGATTTGTGATAATAGCCAAATTTATCCAATGAAAATCATTACATATTTATACCAGTGACTACGTCTAAAACTTAACAATTAACAAGATAACGATGAAATTTTTTATTCTTCATTGGGGACAACATTGTGCACTACAAAGAACTAAGCAAAATCGGCTTTAGCTTTTGGCTAATATTATTAAAGAAACTCTATATCTTCATCCTAGAGACCATCTATGAAAGGTATCTTATGGGAAATTGTTTTTTTTAATCTGAAATCTTAATGATATCGAAGACAAAGAAGTGGCCTCTTGTACAAAATTAATTAACTATGAACTCCACTATTCCAAAAGTTGCATAGAGAGAATAGACTGGAGACTGCATGATCGATGACCCTAATGCTAAAAGAATAGATCACTAAATATATCATGAGAAATAGTACATCAAAATACACAAGAAAAAATGGAACAGGGGCTTCCACATGCAGTGTGAATGGAGGTGAATGGATCTCTCTCTAGCTCAACTAATCCGCTCTCAAACAACTCTATCTTACAACAAGAACTGACAGGCGGAGGGAATGTGGAATCGATCAACAACAAGGACAGCAGGACCTTGTAAACCACCAAAACAAATCATGTAATATAATCACATACCCCCCAAGGTATATATATACTGGTGGTAGCAGAAGAATGACCTAAAGATGAAGAAAAGATTTTCTCACTGAACCATCATCTTAAATACTGCTCAATATGAGAATTCATGACCTCGAAGTGAAATATATTTCTTGACCCAGATGGCAATGTCCTCGGCACAAACCTGGGCTTGAGGGCTTTTGAGAAGTACGTCAAGTGTTGCAAATTCATGGACTGCATCTTTATACTCATAAACAGGTGCATCAACATTCACCTTCCTTAGCTCCTCTGAATAAGCAATGGCTCGGTCCCTCATCCAGTCATGTTCTGCCACCACTGTCAATGTTGGAGGCATCTTCTTTAAAGGAGGACCATGACCTGGGGCTAGGGGATTGGCGGCTGGATGGTCTAGGCTAAACTCTTCCACAGGTAGGAATAGTTTCCATGCTAGCATACACATGGCCTTGTCATAAAAGTAAGAATTTGCCAACTTTATTTCAGAACGAGTGGGCACACTTCCAATAAAAAATGGATACATCAGGACCTGTGCCACCACCTTGACCGGGTCCAGAAGTTTGCCTGCTTCTACAGATTTTCGAGCCACATAGTCTGCAATATTTGCACCGCAACTCACGCCAAGAAGAACACACCTGATGCAATATCAAAGAAAAAAATAAAAGGTTAAGCATTGAACTAATGGTGTACTTAACTCCTGACAAGAAAATAATTATGGCAAAAGACAAGATAACAGCTCCTCTACAAAAGTGATACCCTTCAACTTTTTTTTTTTTTTTGTGCTTTTAAACAAGACCAGTTCTGAAGAGGCAGAGCATTACAAATTATATATGTCCATGTCCAAATGAAATATATAAAATCTTTGCAACATCATAGATGATACAATAATCAAGTCAAACAAGCATCCTCTTAATTGACCCAACTTACTTAGACGCCAATTACCTAATATATGCTCCAAAAAATAATATACTACTTAAAAAATTCTATTTTCAAGAAAAATTAAAACAGAAGTGAATATTAATGAGGAAGTTAGGCAGAATAAGACTGATTCACTAACCAAGTTTCATGGGTTGTTAAAGAAAGACACCCAAGAAATCTGTTTAGGGAGAGAAAGTTGAGGAAGGGCTGCAGACATACAAGTAGAAAAGATTAAACATGAGTTTCTTAGCCAAAACTAAGAAGAAACTGAGCATTAGAACAGCAAGTAAAAATGACCCAGAAAGACAAGACTCCAAAATGTTTAGTAGAGAACCCTCCAAATGACAAAATGGTAGAATCTTCATGTGAAGCATTACAATAGGCTTCATTACAAGCCCATGTAGTCTAATCAATATAGTAGTTGATTGTTAATTTTAGCTGAGTCCATGAATAGGATTAAACTAGCATCAACTAGGATATAGAGAAATTCCTGTACCTTTCAAATGTCTTAAAAAAATTCAAAACTCAAATAAGTTCAAAAGGGTTGGCTGGGTCTACCAGAATGCTATTAATTAACTTACATATAGTAAATAGAACAAAATAAAATTTGGAAATTAGAAGGGAGAAAAAAAAGAAAAAAACTGGAATCTGGTACTGATAATAAAAAATAGTAAAGAAAACATCTGACTGAAACCAAAAACGACCAAGTCCAAGGATAAAAAGGTTCACATAAACTAGTGCTTAAGCACCTTCACCATTCCTTTTTCCTTTATCATCAAAGTCCTCAAATTTTCCCATCCTACAGTGCAGGATGACCTGTGCTGCCATCAAGTGCCATCCACCAGAAGAATATTCTTCATGCCATCATCACTTTAACTCCTCTCTCTCAATGCCTTTGCGTTTTGTTATAAGAACTGACCTAATGAGCTACAGACCCATTCAAAAAGCAAATGATCAAATGTCATTGGACAAGATGAAAAATGAAGCTTACTCATATAGACAACAATCAACTCCAGTTTGGCAAGTGGGATGGGCAAATGTGTTATTCTACCAAGGAAATAGTGGCAAAACAACGACGCCCAAGCAATAAATTCCATTTCATTAAAACCTAAATACTTAAATAAGGAGACTGTGATGAATTCCAACAACCACATTGATTAAAGCAACATGCCATGACTTCTACACCCCAAAAGAAATGAATTTCATCCGACATAACAGAATGCCAATGTGATTGCATCCAAGAACACTCAAGAGGGTAACTAATTAACCAGTAAAATGAGGCTGAATATATACTGTTGCTTCAAATCTGAAACTTCCCTAATTTTTTTTAATCGGAAAATATTAATTATTAGTTTGTTAGTTTTTGTTAGCAGAGGACGTCGAACCCGCAACCTCTCACCCCCTCCCTTCTCCCTTCACCATCCAACCAACCTTATATCTCCTACTTCCCTAAAATGTGACTAAATCAAACAAGTAAAACAATGGGCAAGAATAACTCTAAAGACGTCTTACTAGCCAAGACCAAGGTCCTCCTTAGATAAACTTCTTCAAAAGCACTTACAAGAGAAGAAAATAAAAGGAAAAAATGAATTAAACTTCTCCCATAACTTAAAATCAACTTATGAACCTCAACTTCCGGACAATTTAGATGAAAATGCTTCTATAAAAGTTGAAGTGTATAAGTTGTTTTTAACTTAGAAACATAATTTAGTTTATCTTCTTTTTCCTTCTATAAATACTTAAGGAGAAGTTTAACCAAACAAGACCTAAGTCAGTCACTAGTTCAATTGCAAATTGCAATCAACATCCAATTGAAAATCCCAACCCAAAATTGCTGCAATCAAATTCAAAAACCCTACTTACTACCCAGCCTGTCACCTCCTCCCTGTCTCAGATCCCTTCACCAATTTGCTACATTAATGCTCACTCTCTAATCACTAACTACATTTAAAACAGACAATCAAGGGCATCACCCCCAATCCAAAACTATGAAATGTATATAAAAAAAAAATCAAGACGAGAGCTACCACACTCCTAATATTCTCTTTACTACTACTTAAAATTTATTGGAAACTACAAAAATCATGAATAAAGCTCATTAAATAAGTCCCACATGATTTTGGGATTTTCAAAATTTTGAATATATTCAAAAGAGTATAACAGATAGATAGTGTGTTGCTAGCATTTCTCATGAGACTACTCTACACTAAGATAAGCACATAAATCAAACAAAAAAAGAAGTGCAAGTTTCAACCTTGAAGGATTTCCATGAGCAGCCAACCAAGGCTCAACCACTGATGCCCCGAAGGAACCCACAATATGCTTGTGCTGGCCCTCCAACCTCCTCCCCCCCATCGACTTACTACACTCCGCCAAATTCGCCTGCTTCGCCAGCCAATTCAGCACCTTCAGCCGGTCCTCGAACGCCGCCGGGTACCGATTTTCCGGCGCCAGCCGGTACCCGACCGCCACAACCACCGCCTCGCAGAGCCTCGCGATCCGCCGGCAGAACACGTCGTTCGCCACCGAATCGTTGCTCCCGCTCACCCACCCCCCACCATGGAACTGAAGAACCACCGGCAACTTTTTCCGGCGACCTTCCCCCGACGTCGCCGGCGCGTACCCCCGGTACGCGCCAACATCGCCAACGCTGTTCCGCCGCTCCTCCTCCCGCGGCAAGAAAATCGCCGGCTCGTAGCTGTTGCGCCTCAACCTGCTCAACGACGCCGTTTCGGGGTTCGCCGATCCGGGTTCGGGTTTGGAGCTAGGTTTGGAATTAGGCTCGAGCGCGGAATCGGGAAGGAAAATTCGAATGGAGACAGAGGTTAAGGGGTCAATGTGAATATCTTTGGTGGCAACGCCATCGGAGAATGAAGGGTTGGCCGGAGCCACCGATTCGTCGGGTCGGGTCGTGACGCCGAACGTGTCGGAGTCTTCGGGCGGGGCTTGGATCCGGTTCTGCAAACGGTGCTTTAAGAGAAACTTGAAAAACACGCTCGGCATCGCTGTGTGTGATTTGCAGAAACCGGGAACCGTTGATTAATTACTAATTACTATAATTTCATGGCTTCATTAATTGGATCAGATTTTGGGGTTGATTAAGCTGATAATTACGTGGGATTTGGGTTTGAATTTTGATTTGAATGGTGCTGGTGAAGGAAAGAGGGAGGAAGAGGGAAGGAGGAAGAAGACAGCACGTAAAGGTAGAAAGAAAAAGAGATGCGATTTGATTTTTTTTTTTTTCTAAAACAATTCGTGTTTCTTTCTTTTTTCATAAAAAAAAATAAGCTATTCATGCATCAATTTATATTTTGTAGGATTTTTTCATTTTTAGTTTTTAATCAGGTGAGAAATTAAAATTATACTGTTATTTTTATAAAATGTAAAGGTTTAAATTAAATCATTTTTCATTATTAAATCGTGAAAATAAAAAAAATTATTAAAAGTTTAATGTATATATAATTATATTGTAAAATAGTTTTATGATGTTATCCAATTATGTATTATCTTTTGAATTTTTTTAAATAATTGTTTTTAAAATTAATAAACTCATTATATAGGTTATTTGTAATTAAATGATTATGTAAAAAATTTATATTTTTAGTATATGACTTTTTATCATTTATTAATCTATGATATTTAAGATTTTTTCACGTATTAGAGAAAACAATAAATAAAATAATTAGTGAAATAATTTTATTGAAATATCTCAACTTTGTTTTTTTAGTTTTTAGGTGTTATAAGTGTTTTAAGACAATAACATTTATTTGAGAGTAAAATTTAAATATTTTTCCTAATATTTTATTAAAAATTGAAAACATCAATTAAATTTATTTTTTAATGCTAAAATCTCAGTCAATTTGAAATAAAAAGGTAAATATTTAACAAATTGTAAATTTCATTTCATATTTGATGAACTTTATTTGTAGTTTTTGATTTTTTAACTTATAATATAAGAAAGAAAATATTAAAGAGTGTATTAATAGAATGATTGTAAATAATCTATTTGTCCTTACATAAGAAATTAGCTTAATTTTTTATGTATTGTATAAGTATTAAATTCACATTTTGTAATTTATAAGAATAAATTTTTATAAGATGATGAAAAAGGTATATACAAACTTGTAAAAATGGGAGATCCCACTCAAGTTAGATGCATGAAGAATGAAAATAAAAAACTTTTGGTAAGAGATGAATATGCAAATAAAAATGGATAAACTACTTTAACAAACTTTTTAATGGGGATGACGATAAAAGTGAGGTGGACTTGGAGTACGCTTATGATGATCTACTAGAATATTTGTGCACGGAATTAATACATATGAAGTTAAGGAGACTTTAAAGAGGATGTAGAATAATAAAGCCTTGAGACCCAATGACATCAATATTGAAGTGTGGAGAGGCCTCGGGGATGTAGCAATAAAATGACTGACCAATCTTTTCAATAAGATTCTTCAAACAAATAGGATGCATGATGTTTGGAGGAAAAATATGTTTGTACCTATTTATAAAAATAAGGGAGATATCTAGAATTGTTCTAACTATAGAGACATTAAGCCTATGAGTCATACTATGAAGTTGCGGGAGAGAGTTATTAAACATCGCTTGAGAAGAGAGACCAAGGTTTCTGTAAATCAATTTGGATTTATGCCAGGAAGATGTACCATGGAAGTCATTTTCTTGATGCGATAATTAATGAAAATGTATCGAGAAAAGAAGAAAGACTTATGATGTTCATAGATCTTGAGAAAACATATGATAGGGTCACAAGAAAATTTTTATGGTGGGCTTTTGAGAAGAAAAAAGTACCATTAAAATATGTAAATGCAATCAAGGATATGTATGATAGGACAATCACATATGTGAAAGCTTGTAATGAAAATCAACTTATTTTCCTATCATGGTAGGTGTACACCAAGGTTCAACTCTTAGCCTTTATTTCTTTGCCTTAATGATGAATGAACTAACAAAAGATATTCAATAGTAAGTGTCATGATGTATGCTTTTTACAGATGATATTGTGCTTACTGATGAGACCAAAGACGGTGTTAATAGGAAACTTGAATTATGAAGAAGCACTTTGGAGTCTAAAGGATTCATGTTAAGCCAAAGCAAGACTTAGTATATAAAGTGTGGAGTTTCGCTGGTAAGAGATAGTGATTAAGATCCCGTGCATCTACCTGGTAAGGAGGTACCCAAGAAATTTTTTTTAGATACCTGGGATCAATTTTGCAAAAAGGTGGAGAGATTGATGAGGATGTAAATCATAGAATCAAAGCAGAGTAGATGAAATGGCGGAGTGTATCTGGGTTTTTGTATGACCTTCCCTTAAGCTAAAAGGAAAATTTTATAGAATAGTTGTAAGACCTGCAATGTTATATGGAGATGAGTGTTGGCCAACACTTAGACAACATGAGCATAAAATAGGGGTAGCAAAAATGAGGATGTTAAGGTGAATGTGTGGTTATACGAAGATAGATAAGATAAGAAATAAAGATATTCGATGAAAGCTAGCAGTAGTATCAGTGAGTGAAAAGATAAAAGAACATATGTTGAGGTGGTTTTGACACGTAATGAGACGACCCTTAGATGCTCTTATAAAAACAAAAGTTTGTTACCAAGAGCTTGACACAAAGAGAGGTAAAAGTAGACCAATACTTAATTAGGGAAAGGTAGTTAAACAAGACTTAATGGAGTGAGATATAGATTGGCGGACGGTGTATCTTAGGACTGAATGAAAAAAATCTATAAGCTTGGTGGAAGGTTAGACTCGTTGTTATCTCGATGTTCCAGATAATCCATTTTTAGTCATTTTCCTCTTTATCTTCCCCTCCTTTTTTCCCCATTCTTTTCTTTTTTTTATTTTTTTCTTTTCTTTTATCTTATTTTTCTTTTCCCTTGCCCTTCACCTGCCACTTTTTTTCAACTTCCTCATATCTATTATTGGGTTCATCTACCACTGACCCCAATTAGTTTAGGTTAAAGGTGCTATTGATGTTGATGCTGGTGTTGAAGAATAATTTTTATATTATTTGAATTTTTAATATATTTTACTCAATTTAAATTTTAACAAATATATGTTAGTAGATTGTCAATAAACATTTAAATATATTTTATATACGCACATGTTATGGTCATGTTCGACAAGACATTTCAATTAATTTCTAAATTTTTTGCTAGCTGAAAAGATTGTTGAATGTTTGATAAACAAGGTTTTTTAGTAGCTTCTAGCATTTTTTGAAATGCTACTTGAAGTTGCATTTTTTAAAACGCTAGCTTCTAACTTTTTATCCTCAATATATTTATCCAATTTCCTAGTTATCATTTTTTAAATAAATTATGATTTTATTATTTTTCTATCATTTTACATTTTTCAACTTCTTCTATAGCTAGTTTTACAAAACATTTATAGTTTAATAAGCTAACTTTTTAGCTTTCAGCTACAAGCTAGCTTTCCAACTTCCTTGGAAGTTGAAAAGTTAGTTTATTAAACTATAAATGTTTGGTAAAACTAGATGTTGAAGTAGCTGAAAAGTGTAAAATGACAGAAAAATAATAAAATCATAATTTATTAAAAAGTCTAACTAGAAAATTGGATAAATATATTGAGGATAAAAAAACTAGAAACTAGAAACTAGCATTTTAAAAAATGATACTTCAAATAATGTTTTAAAAAACGCTAGAAGTTACTGAAAAAAACTTGTTTACTAAACAATCAAACAAGTTTTTCTACATAATTACATTATTAGAAGCTAACTGAAATGTCTTATCAAACATAATTATATGCTCCAGAAAATTGTTATTATTGAGCATGTGGTCCTAGGTAGGATTCTCTTCACTTTAATGATGTCTTACCTTCTCCATTTAGATTTTTTTAAAAAAAAAATTGATTTTTAAACATAAAGAATGAAATTCTATAAATAACATAGAATAAGAAACATCACTTTATATCATGAATTTCATTTTCAATATCACGTTAGATTGTCTTAAGCAAATCAAAGAAAATAACCATATGGGAGACCTTCAAAATAAAATTTTGTATCTTGATTTAAATATAAGTAAATCTAGTAACTAATTTCACTCTTATTTAATAATATCATTCTTAAAACACTCTTCATTTAATTAAAATTTTATTTTCAAGAACTTTTATTTTATCCATGATATCAAGTTTCAATGAAGAATATTTTAGGAATAATCTTATTTTTACCTACCTCCTTTCCTATTTATAAAACTCAATTACCTAATTCATCAAGATTAAGAAAAATAGTTAATTTAGTTGATTATAATAAATTTTTCCTAAATTTATATATTTTCCCAAAAATACCATTGTCATTAATGCTTATTTCTTTTTCAAAAGTATATTAATATAACTTCTTCAAGAATATTTTTAGTCTAAAAATAATTAATGTATGGGATAATATGAACCGAGTATTATGTAAAGAAATAAACAAGTTAAAAAATTTAGATTTTATAAATAGAAATAAAAATAAAAATTGATATTAATAAAATTAAATATTTTTAACTATCTTTCTAGTAATTATTTTTATTTATATATTTTTTGTTATGATAGAAAGGAATAAAAATAAATAAGTTTTAGCTAATATAATAAAGATATAATTATTGTTAAAAAAATTTATATGTTTGATTTATTAATAGATAGAATATAAACATTTGAACCACCAAAATAAAGATGGAGAATCTCTGATGTTTGGGTTCGGGTTTTGTTGTCAAAATTATTTGCATAATTGCATGTGTGTCGGGGATCTATCGGACTTGCCACGTGGTAAGTATAGTGGCCTATGAAGGTGGGGAGGGGTGTGATCCGGTGCGTGCGGGTGTCCGCGAAGTTGGATGAAAATAATTAAATTATTGAATAAAAATTACTACTATTCAGTTATTAAAAAATCATAAATGAATCTAATCGAATTAGAAACTGTCAAATTTAAATTGAATAAGTCATAATTTAAATAGAGTTTAATATCAGTATAAGTTTTTATATCCTTAATCAATAATAAGTTTATATAATATTTAATACAATTATTATAAAAATAAGTTAATCATAATATACAATTTGTAAATGAATGACAAATCAATTAGAGAACTACATAATAAATCATGCATACAATTTGTTTAAATATCTTTCCTTGTGTTTATATGTATGTTTTGATATATAAAAACTTTGAAGAATAAAGGTTAATATAAAGAATGTTGTATTCTCTCAAATTTTACAAACTAAGAGTCTTTACTATAGAGGGAGAATGAGATGAATGATTTTGAAATGTTACAAACTATGGAAATCAAAGAAAAAAAATGCTAGATTGTGATAATATTTTTGCTGGTAACCAAAATATTAGGGTGGAATACTCATTAGTTTTTTGTTGATAACTAATCTTTGTGATTGATCACTTTAGTTGAATCTCTCATTTTTAATCAAATTTGTTTATTCATAAATCTCGAATCAAAATCTTATTTAAAGAAACTGTTCTTACCAAAATCTGGAAATTTCACGTGTGAGGTAGGCGTGGCCAATGTAGACTCCAAATTCTGCACGTCGAATGATGTGTAGGCTTTGCTTAGAGGAGGAACCTGCAAAATAAAGCAAAAAAACTCTGACGCTCAAGTAAGTACATCAATTTATAAGAGAATAACTAAGTGTGAGAACTCAACATAAGATGTAGAGAATGAGTAACTTGAGTAATGCATTCAAGTCTCAATGAGATGTATCAGATGTGTTTAGAGTGAACCTGTAGGGTTGTATATATAGTGTGGAGTGTGGACTTTGGGCCTCTGTTTGTTAGTAATCTGTAGATAAGATAATAATAGATAATAGCAGGCAGTTATTTAATTTAAATATAAGATAATATGTACCTTCTTGATATGTTGTTACTTGTAGATAAATAACAAATTGTAGATAACTTGTGAAGATATGATAAGATAAGGTGGTCGTACCTATTTGAATATTCAGGCATATTTGATATGCTGTTAACAATAAGATAAGTACTGTAGATGTTCGCATTCCTGTAGAAGATAGATGTTCGCGCTCCTGTAACAAGGCTGACGGGGAACCCGGACAAATGTGTTTGGGTTGACACTTGAAGGATAAATAAGCACTATTTAATATGGCAGTACTGACGTGGAGGGTGTCCACGTGTACACTGACCCCATGATGAAGGCCACGTGTCATTTTACTATTTTGGACTGTACATAAGCCCCCCAGCCTCTAACCCAATTTATAGGTGAAAGAGGATGAAAGAGTGTTGATGCAGAATGTCCAGTATCATAGTATTATCGTAGTATAACAAGTGCTACGAGCCCCCGAGTGTGGACGAATGGTGTCATGTGTCGAGGTTAATAGCTTTGTTGAGATCGACCAAAAATTTAGACTTACAAACCATGACGGTTTAGCTAGTTTGGGTTTATAAACTTGCAAGTTACCAAGGACGGACCTTGGACCAAGGGTGGACCTTGGGTTTTGTAAAGTACCAAGGGCGGACCTTGGGTTTATGCCAAGAAAAGCTCTTGGGCTCAAATTGTGTTGATAGCTGAACCCGGACAAGGTAGTTCGGGTTGTGAATGTTGAGCTGTCCTAGGCAGACTATTTTGTCTTTTAGTAAATAAGACTGATCCCAGCAGGTGAGTGAAGCGTTGAGGATAATGACAGATCCGAGCATAGCAAGTAAATGAAGAGTCAAGGCTGATGAATTCTGCCAAAGTGTGACCATTTGATGTGATCATCGAAAACATGCATTATACCTTCATTACTGCTATCAGTCGTGTGCCGCCCACGCACTATTACCCGTGCACACGTGTCACTCAAAGAGTAGATATGCTCTAGAGATCGTGCAATAGTGGGTAAATGCTGTTAATCGTGACGCGAGCTTCCAGGGGACGTTTCGAAATCCCACCAATAACCGTCGACATTCACTATACCTTTAATCAGAGGAGATTTCTGTGATTTTCACTGCTATTCTCGTGTCTCTGAGTCTTCTTCTTCACACTTCTTGCTTCTATTTTCTTTCAAGGTAATCAAAATGTCTGTCTTACCCGCTTCTGATTCTGCCTTAGGCATGGGTGGTAGTGACTCTGGTGGCTCAGTAGAGCAGCACATTATGCGCGAGGTCATTTCTGTGGGTGACTCTTAGGAGGAGAACACCCATGAAGGAGTTCTTGATAGATCATCTTCTTCCTCTAAGAGGAGGGTGAGTTCTCGTCGAGCTGGTGAGGGCACTTCTCATCCTAATCAGCAAACAAGGGCGGATGAACCTTTGCCGCTCACCATCATCCCTACTTCTTCTTCGGGAATGATGAGACAGAGTAGCCCTGGAGGTGTTAGAGCCTCTTCGCGCATGCGTCGCAGCCCCGATGCTGGGTCACCACCGGCTGGCTCGGTCATGCATGGCTATGAGTGGGTAAGGGAGGACGTGTTCAAATACCGTTCCTCCATAATTTCCACTATTTCTGTAAAGCTTCGCTCAATGTTGCAAATGACGGCTCCTTCTGATGCCGACAAGGTCATCGTCGAACCTTGCGGGGAAGATGAATTTCCCTATTTAAGGGCGGTGTTAGGCGCTCTGCCCTTCTTCTTTATGTATCGATGCCTCTTTGAGGTGTTGGGTCTGGTCCTTCCCTTCTCTCCCTTTCAATGTGCTCTACTGGAGTACTTGAATGTGGCCCCCTCCCAACTTCATCGTAACAGTTGGGCAGTGGTGTGAGCCTTTGAGATTTTGTGTTCTCATTTGCACATTCGTGCCATTGTTCCTCTCTTTTGCTTTTTCTTTCAGACTAAGTTGTCCGGAAAGGTCGCTTGGGTTTCCTTGCACAGTGTTTCAAAAAAGCTGTTCGAGATAGACACCAATGTCTTCCTCCGCTTCAAGGACCGATTCTTTAAGGTCCACGAAAGTGGTGTCGTGGCTGACGGGTTACCATTGATGCACAACAGGGATGGGGAAGCCCGCTTTCCTTTCTACTGGCAGGCTGACCCTACTAGGTTCAGGTCCTTTGATGAGGACATGCTGCCCCTTGTGGAGAGGTCAGACAAGGTAACCTTGGAGCTGTTGCCGGCCTCTTTGGACGCACGAGCTATTTTGTCGCTGCCTTCAGCCAATCACCCCTCTGCCGCACTGGACGATAATATTCTATCCTTATAACTTCTTTGTTTTTCTGGTGTGCAAATTCTAACACTTGACACTTTCGTGTTCTTGTATTTTCCCAGGTATCATGGGCAATTTTCAATGGAGACCATTGGTGCGGAATGTAGGTGGTGATGTCGTGCCACCCCCTGTTCCCCCTCAGCTGAAGGATAGGGTCGACCCACTATCCGGGTTGACTCTTCTAAGGTAGCCGTTGCATTTCCCAGCCATTCCCCTTCTGAGTTGGCAAAAAGGAAGAGGGATGAGAGTGCCGGGATCGGGATGTCTGGTTGTAAGAAGTCTCAGGCTATCCATTCTCATCGTGGCCTACATGCCTTAAGGGAGGCTGCCGAGATGTTGCCGACTTCTCCTCCTCCTGTCCGGGTTCCTTCACCTCCTACCACTGCTCCCACTGTTTCACCTGTTATCATGAGCCTGGCTCCACCTGCTGCTGCTTCCATGCCTTCCATGGCTGTTGGCCTGACTCCGCCCACTTCCCGTCCTGCCACTCCTTCTCATTCTCCGCCTCCTCCATTTGCAATGCTTCCACCTGCTGTTCGCTCTGTCACCCCTTTGGAGTTTCTAAGCGCTCTAAGGGAGGTCGACTCATTGTGGAGTGTTGGGCATAGGCTCGATCGAGGATTGCCAACTCCTAATTAGGTCGGCTAGTCCCCAACGCTCGTTCGACGCCGTTGAGCTTTTCCTGCAAAGAGTACTTGCCATTATAAAGGAGCAAAGACAAGTTTATCAAGAGACCATGGGCAAGGCGGCCTCTCTTGAGCAGGAGTATCACAAGCTGAAGGGTGCTGTTCGTGGTGCTTGGCGGTTAGAGCACAATCGGTTGAACGACTCCATGGTGGCTCTTACTGAGGTGGTCAGATGTAACCATTACCTGTTCGTCAAGACTAGTGAGGCTTTGTCCAAGCTGTTGCGGACTAGGCTTGATGGTGATGAACTGTTCGCCCTTGGCAGAGCAACTGCTGCCAAGGATGATAAGGCTTTGGCCGAGAAGGAGGAGTTGGCTAAGAAGGTGGCCAAGCTGAAGGATCCCGATGATGGACTTGCTGAGAAGGTGGTGAGTCTAGAGGAAAGGCTGAAGGAAGCTAACACTGAGCTCAATGTTGAAATGGCTGTCAACAAGGAGCTCGACGAGGAGCTGAAGGTGTCCAAGTGGGAAGCAGTGGAGCAGCATGAGAAAGGCTTCTCCAAGGCAGTGCGCCAAGCCGGTCTCTTTGTGAAAGACCTTGACTTGGGTCAATTTGATCCTTTCAAGGATGTGAAGAATGACGCCTTGGTCGATGAAGAGAAGCTCAGTTATGCTGAGGAGTCTGCTAGTGATGCAGCTGATGTATAGGCTGCTTTAGCTTCTTTTTTTTTGTTTCTTTTGTATTTTTGGCCGTTGGATGGCCATGTAAAGTTTTTATTAGTTTAATGAAAGTATTCCTTATTTCTCCATCTTCGTCAATCTTCTTTACTTTGCATGCTAGCAAGAGTATCTCTTGGATTCTGTATGTCATGAAATAATGTCGGGTTCTCGGCTTGTCGCTATCCAACATAGACAAAATACCAAGAGTGCTTCTTGGGTTTACAATGTCGAGGGTGGATTCTTTTGTCGAGGTTGCCACCAAATGAAAGTACCAAGAGTTTCTTGGGTTTGAATTGTAGAGGGAGGACCTCGAGCAATTATTCCTCATGTTTCCGAGATGGATAATGGGGTAAATTCGAGGTTGATCACAAATGGTCCTCAATCTTTGAAAGCTGAGTTATCAAGAGTTGTTGATAACTATGTTGGTCAAGGGTGGACCTTGCCAAAGTATGATGATAGCTATGGTTAACCATGTCCGGGTTCCATAGTTTGTACTAATACCAAGAGAGTTTTCTTGGGTTTAAGAGACCGAGGTCGGACCCCGATCTTTGTGTGCCAAGCATGCATCTTGGGCATTATGTTCCTGAGAACTTATATTCCTGCAAGGAAAAAATATGACAATGATAACATATGTCGAGGGTAGACATAGTTGTACCTCATGTTTGTCAGAGCTGATACCAGTGGAGTTGTCTATGCTGGGTTTAAAATTTACCAAGACGTGATCTTGGGTTTGTGGTCCAAAGAACTGGTCTTGGGTCTAAGTGTTGTTGGAAGCGTACCAGTGGTGCGCCCACCCTGGATTTTTAGGAGGTCAACCAAAGTTTTAGGATTTACGAACCTTGACGGTTTACTGTAGTTTTGGTTTTACGAACCTGTAAGTGGCCAAGAACGGATTCTTGGGTTACCAAGACAGATCTCGGTCTTTAGTAAGGTCAACCAGTTAGATGGATTTATGAACCTTCTTCCGAGGACAGACCTCGGGTCTTCATGTCGAGACGGATCTCGATTTTTAATAAGGTCAACCAGTTAGATGGATTTATGAACCTTCTTCCAAGGACTGACCTCGGGTCTTCATGCTGAGACGAATCTCGAGCTTTATAAGGTCCACCACTTAAATGGATTTATTAACCTTCTTCCGAGGATGGACCTCAGGTCTTCGTCCCGAGACAGATCCCAGACTTACTAAGGTCAACCAATTAGATGGATTTATGAACCTTCTTCCGAGGATGGACCTCGGGTCTTCATGCCAAGACGGATCTCGGGCATTATAAGGTCCACCAATTAAATGGATTTATTAACCTTCTTCCGAGGATGGACCTCGGGTCTTCATGCCGAGACGGATCCCGGGCTTTATAAGGTCCACCACTTAAATGGATTTATTAACCTTCTTCCGAGGACGGACCGTGGGTCTTGCTAAAGGTCTTCCCAGGAGAAAACCTAGGATTCTCTGAACCTTTAGAGGTTACCAGGACGCATCCGCCCTGGATTTTAGTAAGGCTTGCCAAGGGCTGACCTTGACAAGTACCAGGACATGGTCCTGGGTTTGCGTCGAAGCTGGACTTGGGAGAATAGTCAGGCGATAATTCCTGAAATGGGTCAACATCCTGAAATATTGACGTAAGTAAGAGATAAGAGGTATATGTTTTATTAATATGGCATTTAATGTACATATTCCCTCTGTTTATTCCTCGGATGGGCCTCATTAAAACCTTTCAAGTTAAAAACCCAGTGGTAAAAAGGACTTGAATAGGAAAAAGAGTACACCATCCGACCTTGAGCTCCTTAGCTGAAGTAGAACTTCAGGTGAGTAGCATTCCAAGTTCTTGGAATGTCTTTACCACCGAGTTCCTGTAGTTTGTAGGCGTCATTTTTCAGGTTGGTGACAACTTTAAACGGGCCTTCCCAGTTTGGTCCAAGCTTGCCTGCACGGGGATCCTTTCTGGCTTTGTTAGACTCTTGGGAAGCATACCAATTATCATTGTAAGTTACAAAATTTATAAAAGTTTGTCTCCACAGGGACTTGAGCTACTCAGTTTTTCCAAATAAAACTCAACAGTTCAATAGTTATGTATACTAAGGATAAGCGGAATTTCATGTGATTATGAAAGTAACGGAAAATTATGAAACTAGTAAAATGAAATATATTTATGAGAAGGTGGGATTGGGTTTCATCATTCATACCCTCAGTATTCAATTAATTTTACCATGTATAAATTATTTTCCATCATTACTGATGCACACATTAATTCACCCCGAATCGATCCCTCGTAATCGAGAATTCTAAGGATATTTATCGAATATCGATCCCTCGCATACAAAGTAAATAACCCAGCATCACAATCATAAATCGCGTGCTATTTGCAATCTAAACGTTATGCTCTATTCCTAGCAACGCAATGTAAAGAGTAAAATCATTCAATTCAAATCCTAAGAGTACTTTCCAGTTAAACTTTGAATCCAATTTCATGAAACTAGTGATCAAGTAGAATCAAGCATTAAGAACAAAATGAAATCACCAAAATGAGTAGAAAAGATTCATACATATATCAAATATCAAAAGAAATACATAAAGGTAAGAAGATTACATCCAATCCTTAAGAGAAGCTAGCCAATCATTATGGAGAGCACCTCCTTAGTGGAAGAATTGATGAAGGGAACCATCACCGCTTCTTTCCGGCAGAGTTTCCACACTAATTCCTCACTTCTCTCACTCTCCCTAAGTTATCCTAAGCTAAAATTACGTTCCTAAGCTTAGAAAATTCGTCCAAGGTGTCCCTTGGATTTCCAAGCATCCTTCTCTTTCACCCCTGCATGGCTATTTATAGAATTTGGCCAGCTGCTTATGTCCACTCGCCCAGGCGAGTGGTTTTGCCTATGTTTGCTCGCCTGGGCGAGTTAATCTTATCTCCTTGGAACTTGAAGCTAGCCTGGGCGAGTGATTTAGCCTGAGGATGCTCGCTTGAGCGAGTTAAAGACTTAATGGTGAAGAAAGGTCATGGGCCTGGACGAGTTCTGGGCCATTTTGCTTCTTACACCTCCCAAATTTGATTTTTATGCCCCTTTTCTCTTGCTTTGCTTGCTTGGATGCTTCGGATACCATCTAAACCTATCAAAATACAAAATATGATTGGACTAATCTTCTAAAATGTGAAAAAAACATTCATACAAGTACTAAATACAAATCAACTAGGTTTTAAGGCAAGTTTATAAGCAATTTTATTGATATCAAAAGATAAGTGCCAGCATTGTAAGCCTGATTTTACTAAAATAGGGCACTTATCAGGCTTCACCCCGGACGCGCCAAACTAGGTCGCCTGGCTAGAAGGTTCGAGGTTGAACTTTGGAGTTATATCTTCTTGTCATGCGGAGCTTGACCGCCTCTTCTTTGATTCTTGCTGTGTCTCAAAGTTCTTCACTGGTTTCCAGCTCAACCCTCATGTTGTCCTCATTGTACTGTTCCTGAAAAAGCATCCTCCTAGTGGAAGGTTCCCCTAGCTTGACGGGGATCATGGCATCAGTACCATATGTCAAGCGAAAATGGGTCTCCTTTGTAGTGCTTTGAGGTGTACAATGATAAGCCCAGTGTATGCTGGGTAGTTCCTCCCTCCAGAGACCTTTGGACTTGTTAAGTCTAGTATGAAGGGCTCAGAGAATGACTCTGTTTGCTACTTCCACCTGACCGTTGGTTTAAGGGTGTTCAATAGAGGTGACCAGGTGTTTGATACCTAGTCGTGTGAGGAAGTCTTCACAGGTCTGTGCCTTGAACCGCGTACCTTTGATAGTACCAATAGCATATGGTAGACCGTATCTGCATATGAGATGTTTCCAGTTGAAAGTTTCAACTTCACTAGCTGTAATCTCTCGTAGTGGCTTTGCCTCGATCCACTTGGTGAAGTAGTCGATCGCCACTAGTAAGAACTTGACCATCCCTGGAGCTCTAGGGAATGGTCCCAAGATGTCCATGCCCTATATAGCGAAGGGCCAATGAGAGGAAATGGTATGAAGGTTGCCAGGGGGAATCCGTGGGATGTCCGCAAAACTCTTGACACCTTCTGCATCTCCGTGTGAACTGAAAGGCGTCCGTCCTAAGTGTTGGTCAGTAGTATCCTGCTCGTACTACCTTGGTGGTTAAGGATCGTCTTCCTGTATGGAGTCCACATATTCTTTCATGAAGTTCCCCCAGGATATAGTCTGCCTACGAGCTGTCCAGGCACTTGAGTAGAGGCGCTGTCAGCCCTCTTTTGAATAACTCACTGTCAATGATGACGTAGTAGCTGGCATTCCACTCTAGACGTCGAGCCTCGTTTTCATTTGCTAGGAGCGTTCCTTTTACTAGAAAGTCTTTGTAAGGGGTCATCCAAGTGGGTTCTTCCAATTCAACAGCCATTACCGCTAGGGTGTCAATGGTGGGTTTTTGGAGTGTTTCTTGGATGATTGTTTTGAGGAGCTCGATCTTTTTGGTACTGGCCAGCTTGGATAACAAGTCAGCCCTGGTGTTACTCTCTCGTGGTATGTGGTACATCTCAAAACACTCAAAACTGTCGATGAGAGTTTTGGCCAGATGGTAATACTGGACAGGCTTCCTTGGTCTGATACTTGTCTGCTATCTGTCCCTGGACGAGTTGTGAGTCAGAATAGCATCTCAGATATTAAGCCCCGACTTCTTTCGCGAGTTTGAGACTTGCTATGAGTGCCTCATACTCGACTTGGTTGTTGGAGGCCTTGAAGTTAAGCTTAAGAGCTTGTTCCAGCGAGATGTTGCCGAGTCCTTCAAGTATAATGCCTGCTCCGCTTCCTTGGACGTTGGATGCTCCGTCCATGTAAAGGTTCCACCAGTCTGGATGGACTTGTCCTTTCCGGCGAATTCTGCTAGGAAGTCTTCCATGAACTGTGCCTTCATAAGACCACGTGGCTCATATCGAATGTCAAATTTTGACAACTCGATTGACCATGCCACCATCCGCCCTGCCAATTCTGGTTTCCGCAGTACCTATTTGATGGGATAGTTAGTTCTAACTATCACTTGGTGACTTTGGAAATAAGGCCTAAGGCATCTGGCAGAGGTGATTAATGCCATGGCTATCTTCTCAATCATTTGATAGCGCTTCTCGGCATCATGTAGCATGCAGCTAGTGAAGTATATAGGGAGCTGACACTTCCCTTCTTCTTGGACGAGTGTCGAGCTGACGGCTTCGTCTGCCACTGAGAGGTATAAGAGCAATGGTGTCCCCTGTCGAGGTCGACTCAAGACAGGTGGTGCAGCAATTGTCTTTTTGAATGCCTCGAAAGCTTGCTCACAAGTATCATCCCAAAGGAATGGTGCTGTCTTGGTGAGCAACTTGTAAAAGGGCTTTGCTTTCTCGACAAGTTTCAGAAGGAATCTGGATAATGCGGCTAATCTTCCATTCAACTTCTGAACTTCGTTAACATTAGCCAGACAATGCATCTGTAAAATGGTCGAGCATTTGTCCGGGTTGGCTTCGATACCCCGGTGTGTAATCATGAAGCCAAGGAACTTGCCGCCACCTACCCCAAATGTGCACTTCTCGGGGTTGAGACGTATGTCATACTTCCGAACCTCTTCGAATACCTCTTCGAGATCTGCTACATGTTGGGCTACACTTTGAGACTTGACGACCATGTCGTCCACATAGACCTCGACATTGCGTCTGATCTGCTTTCTGAAGACGTGGTCCATCAGTCGCTGATATGTAGCCCCTGCGTTTTTGAGACCAAAGGGCATGACCCTGTAATAGTAGTTGGCATCTTCAGTGATGAAGGTCGTCTTTTCTTCGTCCGGGGTTTGCATTCTGATCTGATTGTAACCGGAATATGCATCCAGGAAACTTAAGATGTGAAACCCGGACGCCCCGTCGACCAGTCTGTCGATGTTGGGTGATGAATATGCGTCCTTAGGGCATGCCTTGTTGAGGTCTGTAAAATCTGTGCACATGCGCCACTTGCCACTGGCTTTTTTGACCATGACAACGTTGGCGAGCCAGGTAGAATACCTGACTTCTCTGATAAAGTTGGCATTGAGCAGTTTGTCTATTTTTTCTTTAACTGCCTTTCGCCATTCTTCTCCCATATTCCGCTTCTTTTGTGCTATTAGTTTGGCCTGTGGACATATAGCCAGCTTATGGCATATGACACTAAGGTTAATGCCAGGCATGTCAGACGGTTGCCATGCGAATAGAGATGCGTTCTTGCGGAGTACGTTAGCTAGGTGCCTGTACTCGTGACTGGTGAGCTCTTTGCTAAGCTACATGCATTATCCGGGTTTAGGCCCGAGTTGCAGCTTAACTAGTTCTTCGATCGATTTTGGCCCTTTGTCGATATTATCATCACGCGGATCAACGTCGAAGGTATCATCATGGTGAGCTGTATAGACCGTCAGCGTATAGGGGATAGACTCTCTGTTTATGTTCATGACCCGGGTAGTACCCCCCGAAGTGGTACCATGTCTGTCTGACCTCCTGTTAGGAGGATATGGTGCCACTCTTAGGCTTTCGACGTAACACTGTCTTGCCTGCTTCTGGTCTGCTTTCATAGTGACAATCTCCCCTGTCATGGTAGGGAACTTCATCTTTAGGTGAGGCGTAGAGACAATAGCACCCAGCTCGTTGAGAGTCTTTCTACTGATCAGGACAAGGTATGATGTGTCAGCATCCACAATATTGTACCTAAATGTAAAGCTCCTGGATAGTGAACCTTGACCAAAGGTGGTCATTAGGTTGACATATCCCAGGGTATTGACCCTTTCTCCTGCAAAGCCCAGGAGGGGTTCTGAGCAAGGCTGTATAGCAATTGAAGAGATCTCCAGCTTCTGAAAGGTCTTTAGATATAAGATGTCAGCATAACTGCCTTGATCGATGAGAACCTTTGTCACTTTGAAATTGGAAATTATGAGGGAAAGGACCATGGGGTCATCCTGATTAATAGGGTTAATTCCCTGAAAGTCAGCATTAGTGAATGTGATGGGAGGTAAAATCCGCATTGGGAGAGTGTTGACAGAGTTTATGTTGATATCTTGGATGGAGTGCAAATGTCTCTTGCGAGACTGACTTGACGACCCTCCATATGAGAAACCACCCGCGATGGTATGAATTACACCGCGAATGTGTTGGACGGGTTCCTCTTCCTGTTGGTGAGGGGGTTGACGCTCGCGTCTGGGTTGCGATTGTCTTTGCCTCCCTCAGTCTTCTGCACCATCTCTACGTCTGTCAATGTTTCTAAACCGATCCCCTCGTCATTCCTCTTGCCTATTTGCTGGTGGGGAATTATCAGGTCTTTTTATAAACCGTGATAAGTGTCCCGCTTGGATAAGCTCTTCAATCTTATCTTTTAACGCAATGCAGTCTTCGGTGTTATGACCAGTGCCGCAATGGTAACGATAATACCTGTTAGGGTTTCCTCCTTATTTTGAGGGAGCTGGCAATGTCACTTCTACCTCCATGTTGAAGGCTTCATCCATGATCATGGCTTGATTGATCGTCAGGGGAGTGTATCTCTCAAACCTGGGTCCTTTTAGGAGAAGCTGCGGCTTGCGCGGCTTTTGCTTCTTGTCGGCCCTCCGGGGGTCGACTGTGATGGAGACCTTGTGTTTTTTGCGCTTTTGTCCAACTTGTCGGACTTCGTTGTAGAACTTCGACATTTCTTCCATCTGAATGTAACCTTTGGCTCTTTCACGTATTTTGTCCATGCTAGAAGGGGGTTTCTTACATAGACTATCCACAAATTTACCAGGTTGAAGGGCCAGCATCATGGAATGCAGTGCTACCTCAGGGTTGAGGTTTCTGATCTGAGAAGTGACATGCCCAAATCATTCCATGAACCTGCGAAGGGGTTCATTATCGGCTTGGTGCAATGTTGCTAGTCCCGCGGATGTCATTCTGTGAGTTCGACTGGTAGCATATTGTGTGCTAAATTTTTCGACAAGGGTGTCGAAATTGTTGATGGACCGCTCGAGGAGGTCACTATACCATGCTAATGTTGCTTCCTTTAAAGATGTAGGGAACACTCGGCATAATATGGCGTCGTTGTTCGTGTAAAGATTCGCTTGTGAGAGGAAAGCATTGAGATGTTTGTCCGAGTCTGTGGTACTGTCATACCTCTCTAAGTGCAAAGGTTTCCAACCGAATGGGATGTCGACTTCCATGATGCGATCAAAAAAAGGATTGTGCCACGTATTATGCCTCTCCATTCGGTAACCCTGCGTGAAGCTACGAATGGGTGGAGGGTTGACATGTTGTAGAGGATGCGATTCACCTTGCGTCTGTTCTTCTTTGGTGACAGGGGAGCGTTCATCCCTTTCGAGATGTCTTACTTTGGCTTCGTGCTTATTGCGTTTAGCTTTTAGCCTGTCGATTTCTTCCTGGTACTTGCATTCCATCTCTGCCATGCGGTTCTGGAGTTGTTGAATGGTGTTGGCATTCGTCATGGTAGTTTGTGGGGGGTTAGACGCATCGATAGGGGTGTCGCGTCTAACACTAGAGTGTGTGCTAACCATGAACACGTACTAATGAGTGATCTGAGTGAGAGGCCACAAGGTAAGTTTTACTTGGGTCCCACGGTGGGCACCAAATGTTCTTACCAAAATGTGGAAATTCCACGTGTGAGGTAGGCGTGGCCAATGTGGACTCCAAATTTTGCACGTCGGATGATGTGTAGGCTTTGCTTAGAGGAGGAACCTACAAAACAAAGGAAAAGCACTCCGACGCTCAAGTAAGTACATCAATTTATAAGAGAATAACTGAGTGTGAGAACTCAACATAAGATGTAGAGAATGAGTAACTTGAGTAATGCATTCAAGTCTCAATGAGACGTATCAGATGTGTTTAGAGTGAACCTGTAGGGTTGTATATATAGTGTGGAGTGTAGGCTTTGGGCCTCTGTTTGTTAGTAATCTGTAGATAAGATAATAATAGATAATAGCAGGCAGTTATCTAATTTAAATATAAGATAATGTGTATCTTCTTGATATGTTGTTACTTGTAGATAAATAACAACTTGTAGATAACTTGTGAAGATATGATAAGATAAGATGGTTGCACCTATTTGAATATCCAGGCATATTTGATATACTGTTAACAAGAAGATAAGTACCGTAGATGTTCACACTCCTGTAGCAGATAGATGTCCACGCTCCTGTAACAGGGCTGATGGGGAACTCGGACAAGTGTGTCCGGGTTGACACTTGAAGGATAAATAAGCACTATTTAATGTGGCAGTGCTGACGTGGAGGGTGTCCATGTTTACAGTGACCCCATGATGAAGGTCACGTGTCATTTTACTATTTTGGACTGTACAGAAACCAAATCTAATATCACTCAAATCAACTAATTATCACTATATTATGATAATATAAGTATGTGCAGACAGTAAAGATTTAAATGAAAAGAAATTACTGTGCATAGGTCAACTGTATTTATTGGTGAGCCATTGTGGACTAAAGGACCTTTGAGATAAACCTTAGGTATAAACATTTTTATGTTTTTCCTCCCTGTCACTCAACCACCTCTAATTCGATGGTGATCCAATTTTCCCTTGAAGTTATTGTGCATATTTTTTTCCTTCATAAAAACTTGTTATTTTTATACCAATTTTAATTATAAATTCATGAAAGTTATCAATAACACGTGAAATAAATGACCATCTTTGATATTTAAAAATATATTTAGTTTGTTATTTATGTAATATATTTTTAAAATATGTTTTCGGGTCATTTTATAAAACACATAATTATGAATATTTATATAACTTTTAGTGTTTATATATTTATTAAATAAAATTTATTAGCCCCCGACCCTTGAGTTGGAAATCTGGCTCCATCCTCCCAAGCTAGTCATTATCACCTAGGGTTGACAAAATAGGCCTGGCCCGGGCCACATATAGCCCGCCAAAAAATGTGAGTTGGATTGAAAGTGTGAACCCGCTGAAAGAAGCGAGGCGGGTCAACCCCGCTCGCAAAAAATGCGGGCCAACCCGGCGGGCCAAGAGTGCCTAAACTAAATGCCTAATTTTAATCTAGAAGTTTTGAGTGAGACTGTGAGAGAGACTCGTGAGTGACTAAGTGTCTCGCTCTTGCATAGCTGTGCTGACAGCCATGGACCATGGTGTTTCTATCTCTATCCCTGCAGTCCTACAAGTCCCTGGTGTCTCCGTCTTCGTCCCCCCCTCCCCCCGCAGTCCTGCAGGTTGTGGTGTCTTCTTCGTCTTCTTCCTTGGTCTCCGGTGACTCAGAAGCAAAATGCGGAGTGTGCCACCACCAAGCACCGCCAGACCGCCACCACTAAGCACCACTAGTCCGCCAGACGTTTAGAACCTTTTTGGCATTAGGAGTTCTTGTAGTCCTTGGAAAGATAAAGAAAAGATCTACAAGTTTTCCAGAAATAAGCCGAGGCCAATTCTGCCATTTGGAGGGTCATTTTAGGCTTTGAAGTCAGAACCACTGCACTTGTATTTTGGGCTGCGAGTTGGACTTTTATTGGTGTAAATAGCATAAATAATTAGAATTGATGGGTTGTTCATGACCCATTCTTTTTTTCAGACTTAGTCACTATATATTAGTGACATTAGGAGGAATTATGACATTACATTTCATTTTGCAAAAATAGTTTTACATTTCTCTTTTTAAGTTTTTAGAATCAAAACCCTTTCTCTTATTTTCTCTCAACTGTTCTTCCTTGTTCTTCATTTTCGTTTCCCTTTCTTCCATTTTCATGCACTTATTTCATAGGGCTTTCATTGATGATGATCATGGAAGGATAAATAATCAATCAATCCAAGGATCCAACCCAAGCAATAGAAGAATTTGAGTTTTGGTTTGGTATTTCGAATTCTGTGTGAATGTTCACTTTCTTCTTCAATTGCTATTCTGTTTTCGTGATTATGAATGTGTTTAGGATTGAAAGTGGATTAGGTTATGGATTCATTTCCTAATTTTGAATATAAATCACAGATTAATTGGATGATATTTCAATTAGGATTGTGGTTTCAATTAATTTAGGGGTTAATTCGAATGAACTGCTTCTAATGAAATTGAATGAACTTTCACAATAGGATAAATTTCTGAGAACGATGATGATTCGAATAGACTGGTTTGGTGAATTGGATTGATGTTATTTAATCTATTTTACATTACTTGTTACTAATTCTGTTAGTTTCTGCATTGATCTTTAATCGTAGTTTGTGTTTTTGCAATTTTTACTTCGCGCCTGCATACTGTTCGACAAAAATCCCCCTTTACTATTAGTAGTGAATTGAAGATAGAACCATATTGATAGTGTCTTTGAGTCGACCTAGGTTAATCCTGTGCTACAGAATTAGCGTAGTTTAATTGTTTTGAAGCGACACGACAAACGCTTATCAATTGCCACGACACCACCACACCAACCACGACCAGGTACGCTTTGCCGCTAAGTGTGTGTGTGTGTTGGGTTGCTTGGCCTTGTTTATCAACCAAATCTAGATCAACCCATTTCTCTGTTCTCCTATTTGAAGGAAAGGAAAGCTTACACGTGTCTCTCTTTTTCTCTCTCTAACTACTGATTCTCTCCAATTTAGCCGCACTCAGATTAAGAGATTCTTCTCTCTTACCTACAAAGTACAAACCCAGTCGTCTAGGACTTTTTCCAACAAGGTATTGTCATGGGTTTCTTCTGACAATGCTTTCCTTTTCGCTCTTTAAACATAAATGAAAAACCTTATTGTTGTCTTCTTTTGTTGATGCATCTCTGCCTTCGTTGATCTGTGTGTGCTTTTAAGAATTTTATATAAATTTTTGTTGATTAGTTTGCTCAGGATCGAGGAGAATTCTTGGAGTTGGGGTTTCTCACGAGTGACCCGCAATTTGGATTTTAGATTTAGAGAAAGGTTTGCATCACAATATTCTTATTCAAGAAAAAGAGCAAGAACGAATTAGAAAATGAAAGAAATTGTAGGTCCAAGTTGTGTAAATTGGTAAATAAAACTCGTGTCACTAGTTTTTTACTTGGTGCCCACTGCTTTGGAGTTGTTGTTGTGACTTGGGAATTTAGTATATGCTGCTTCAAGTCGAAGACCAAGACTATATAGTAACGTAATACTTGAAATTCAAAGACCCAAACAAAAATAGCACGTTGGAATTTGGATTATATATGGGTTTCTCATCTCTCTTTACAGGTTTGCTTTGGTATTACCAAATTGAAGAAACTTCAAAGTTCAGATTTTGTTGCTTTGATTGGTCGTTGTTCCTTAAGTTAGTAGTTTTACTCATGTTAATTGGTTGAGTTTCAAACTTTTCCTTCTTTTTTTTAAATTACAAAAATGCTTAATGTTTATTTTCCTCTGCAAATATTAACATTGTTTTTGTGCTTTTAGAAATTTGATTGATTATCTACTATATTATTATAATTCCTCTAGCTAGGTTGCATGGATATGGTTATGGTACCTACACTGTACTAGTATGAGTATGGATAGGAGTACGAAAATTTTTTCAAATTATGATATTGTGTGATTCTGTGTATTAGATCACATTTAATAATCCTGTTCAATTTTTTAAATAAATATGCAAAAAGAAAAAATGCATTTTGTGATATATTATGTAATATTTTATCAACTTTTTTGCAGCAATAAATTTTGATAAATTTATCAATGAATTCCAAACCAATACAATAAAAAACCCTTGCTGCATGGCACTGAAAACAGAATAGTTTGCAACTCCCAAGTCATGGTCCAGGGAGATTTTTCTATTTCAGTATTCATATAGGACTAGGGAGTTGCTGCAATAATTTTCTGAATGCCTAAAATGTACTGGCTTGGAGAGCCAAATTAACTTTGTATTTTTTTATATTTTTTGTATTTTTTTTTAAAATTAACTTTATTTATGTATTTTTTAGGCGGACTGGCCCGCTTTAAAGCGGGACCGGCTAGCATTTATAGCCCACTTTACAAAAGTGGATCAATCCATCCTGTTTTTGGTGGGCTGACCCACTTTGCCAACCCTATTATCACCATCATATAACTACAACCCACCCTCAAACATGGACATTACCAGATTGTTATCTATGGATTAAAGTTTTTTACTCAAACATGGGCATTATATATATATATATATATATATATATATATATATATATATCACTTATTATTTATGAATACTCCTAATTAGAGGTGTTAAAATGGAATTAAATTCTAACTATAATTTACACTCTATATCTTACACAACAATCATAATTATATTAAATTTACTGTTACAAATACAATTTTAAACTGAAATTCCTACTCCAATTTCAAAGATTTCTAAAACCAGTTTTGGTGAAATAGTAAAGTCTATTTGTAACATAGTCAAATAGTGCTTTATTTAATGAAAAATGCTTATTTGTTCTCAAGACCCCAGGCCATCATGTAGTTCGAACTTCAAAAAGTCGTTTTACTTAAACTATAATACTGCATTTCCACACCCATGTTCTCTTTCTATATACCATTCTAGATTCACATTCAAAAATGCACGAGTGGCATTTTCTTCGTGGTTTTGAGACCTTTTGGGCATTCAATACTCGACATGATCCGATAAACTGAAAGACCAAGCTATTTTTGTAGGAAATAGGAAGAGATGAAGAGTAGATCTGTAGATATATCCACATATTATATATGACAATGTAGTACTTTGTGCAATCTATTTGGATTTCCTTCTTTCTTTTGAGATGTATGATGTGTTTATAGCATATGGCAGGTAACCTAGTTAGATTGGATAGTTGTTCTAAGAAAATATTGAGGCCTGCCTCTCGTTGTTGAGCACTACGAATGTATGGTGAACATATATAAATATATGATTCGATCGAGAATGATCCTTTCATTCAGATTCTTGGGACAAACATTTGTACAAAGTTTTAAATTGGTATGCATTTTTAGGGTTCATAATTGTAATATAACTCAATTCGGTCCAAAATTGCATACTTTTTCTTACGCAATCCTAAGAATTTGAATAAATGAGAAAACTTAAGAAAATATAATTACAGGATAGTAATGCCCTTTTTTTTTAAAAGAAAAAGTAATGTCTTTTAATATTTACAAATATTGTTTGCCACTATTATAAGTTGAGAAAAGAATTAGAGTAAACTACACTCACACCCCTTGTATCTTTTTTTAAATTGCATCTGAGACCCCTTCTTTTTTATACATTACTTTTAGCCCCTTCTGTTGACATCGTTAACTAATGTCAATTGAAATATCTGAGTAGACAAAATTTTCCGTTAGAGTAAATTACACTCGTGTCTCCTATGTTTTTTTCAAATTACACCTGATATCCATCTCTCTTTATACATTACTTTTATCTGACGACGTCGATGTCTAGGGAACCATACGTAATGGTGATGGTGGCCAAAGCTACAGTATGGGAAGAAGAGGTGGTGGAGGTGGATATGACTGTGATGATGGAGGCGGCTACGGAGGCGGTAGTGGCTATAGTGAAGGCGGTGGCTATGGTGGTGGTGGTTACTCTAGCGGGAGTGGATGCTCCTGGTCGTCATGTTGGTGGGCAAGGATGACGATGAGGAGGAAGAGATGATGTTGTGGTGAGAGAGTGAGGAGGTGGTGGTGGTAAGTGAAGAAGACGAGGGTTTGTAAAACCCAAAATGCGATTTTGAGGAAGAAGATGAGCGTATTTTAGACATAATTTTTTATTAAAAGTCATGTGACCAACACGTGCCTTTTTTTGTTAAATTATTAAACGGTGTTTAGGAGGGAGGGAGTCTAGGTGTAATGTGAGCTAAACAATTAATGGATTTTTTGTAGGTGCAAAAAAGGAGGGTATCGGATATAGTTTGAAAAAACATAGGGGGTGTAAGTGGAATTTACTCAAAAATTTATGCATTGATTGTGTAAAATATTTTATACAGTTTTCTACTTTCAACATCGTTGTTTTCAACTTTCAATATCGGTTTTTAACCTATGTTGGAATCATCGACATTAAAAGTATCGATGTTAACATCGATTTTCAAAAATCGATGTTAACATACACTACATAATATTGATTTTTAAGAAAACCGATGTTGTATAATAAGAAATAAAAAATTGTAAAATATGCAAAAGTCAACATCAGTGTTTAGAAAAACCAATGTTGTCATATACTTGACAACATTGATTTTTTCAGAAATCGATGTTGATTTATGCATCACAACATCGGTTTTTAGGAAAACCAATGTTGTCTGGTGTATCACAACATTGATTTTTCTAAAAACCGATGTTGATTTATGCACCACAACATCAATATTTAGAAAAATCAATGTTTTTTTGGAAATTTTTAATATCCTGTCTATTTTTTTAATATTATCCAAATCTGCAAATTAAAAAATAGATCAATCCAGACAGTTTGACAGTAAAAAATATTATATTATTAATGAATAATTACAAATGTGTGTTAAGTCAAGCAAATAAGTGAATGAAATCAATGAATTACGAGGAAAAAAGACTAATTTGTTGTAACCAAACATGACTAGCCTTTGTTTTCTACAAGTATGTTGCAAGTGGCACAAGGAAGTCCTCATTTGATATATAGAAAGAATACGACAATTTCTCCTCCTAAAATGAGAGCATAGACAAATTACTCAATGTAGTAATAATAATAATAAATAAATAAATAAATAAAATGTAAAATAATATTTTTGGAATAGGAGAAAGGGATTTTTAGTTACATTGTTTAGAAACTTATTAACAATCTGGATGAGGTGTTGAGGACCAACATTATGTGGTAGGTACATAGGAGAACGCAAAGGAGTTCCATTAGAGTCTCTCAAAAGACAGATCACGTTGTTGATTATCTTCCTTTTCTCCACCATAGTCTCTGTCTTGGCCTCCATTTTACAATTAGGGTCGGGATTCTCTCTCTCCAACTCCAAGTTCTCTTTGATTCTGTCTTCTTTGTAGTGTTGAAACAAAACAAATTCCTAAATATCTAATAACGTGTATGAATTTAGCAATAGCATAGCTGCAAAAAGCCAATATCCTAATACTATTATTAGGATCAAACATTTTTTAAATGTTAAAACAGAAATTCACAAGAAAAACTTGAAAATTGTTCCAACCCAACTAAGCAATGTCACTAATAGCACATGCAAAATCACGACTGAGTTTGCATTTTCAAAATCAATTATGAGAGAAGAGACTAGCTTTTCTCTTGAAAAAAATTGATTTAAACTTCAAAAGTGAGTTTACTTTATCCCCCAAACAAAACCAATTTTTCTAAACATTATAATGCCATTCCCAAACACAAACAAATTCTTTTAAACCCAATTATTCAAAAATGTAAAACAAACAGACCCTAAACTATCATACTTACACGGGCCACAAAATTCATATAATTCCAAGAAATAGTAGAATATAAATACCTGAAGGACGCATTTCAAGAAATCAATATTTTCTTCTTCCTATCTGGTAAATATCCAAGGTACTTGCACAACCTACATCAATTCCAGCATTTAAGCAAAATAATTAATGAAATGCTTTCACCAAAATGTAAACTAAATCCACAGTGAACAAACACATAAACCTAAAACCAAACCTATAGCAATCAGGACAACTATATAAGAAAAAAAAGGAATCAAACTCAAATTCAGTGAAAATGCACAGAGCAACCAAAACACAAAAACATATCAAGAATATACATAATACATGGGCATCAATAACTTAGCTTCGTGTTTTGTGGCCACCATTTTCTTGATCTTCCTTCTCGTTGTGGTTTTCATCGTTTACTACATTGTGTTCAAGCCGTAGGACCCCAAAATTGTCGTGAGCGCCATCTAGATCCCTTCCTTCTCCGCCACTAACGACACCATCAACTTCACCTTTTCCCAGTATACCTTTGTTATGAACCCTAAGCGAGAGTGAGAGAGAGAGCGAGAGCAAGACTGACATGACTACAGTGAAGTTGACGCCCTACGCCGCCGGGGAGAGTTAGTGAAATCGAGACAGCAACAATGAGATGAGAGTGAGAATGAGTGGGTCAAAGATGATGGGGAGATAAATTAAATAGAAGGAAAATCACAATGTCGGTTTTTGTAAAAATCGACGTTAACATTAAAAATCAACATCGGTTTTTAAAAACTGATGTTAACAAAAATCGATTAATATCGAATTTTATCAAACCAATGTTAACATCACCACATTAATATCGGTTTTTGAAAAACCAATGTTAACATCAGTTTTTTAAAAATCGATGTTAACAAAATCAGTTTATTTAGAAAAATGTCACCACTCTTTTGTTAACATCAAATTTATCAAAAACCGATGTTAAAGTAGCGATGTTGAAAACATTCTTTCTAGTAGTGTGTATAACTATATTAAGTAAAAAAAATTAAAATATTGCAAATAATTAAAATAAAATTCATTAACAAAGCTATAATTAAAGTGATCATGTTTCCAATATAAATTTGAGGTCTAAGCTTTGTTATTGTAAATTTAAAAACTTTTATAATACTAGTAAAATAAAGAGGTTTTTAATTTTTGGTTCTTAATCTTTATTTTTTTTAATTTTAGTATTTGAAAACAAATTATAGTTGAAATAGCTACCAACCATTAGGGGATCTCTGTTAATTGATAACATAGCTAACGAAATATCACATCATCAAGTTCAGATCATTTAACATTTGTTGATTCAGCCAAGTCATCTACGACAAATAACTTTTTCAAAAATAAAAAATTGCCATGTACAAAAAAAAGTTAGGTATCAAAACCAAAACACCCTTATTTTATAGGTACCCAAAATTATTTAAGTTGTACTTACCAAAATCTGGAGCTGACCCACGTCAAAGTGGACATGGCTAAGGGGCTTCACAATCTCGCACATCAGACTATGAGTACCCTTTGTTAGGAGGACAAGAGGGGACACCTGCAAAACAAAAGACTCTGACGCTCAAGTAAGTACGTGAGTTAGATGAGAATGAAAAATATGAAAATGGTGAGATAGAAGAACCTAGTACTTATAGAGTGGAGTAGAAGCTGCAAGTCCTTGTTTGTAGGGGTTGTTACAGTGGTGTAACAACCCTTGCAGATAAATACTAGCTTATAGATAATAGCTAGTAGAAAATTATAGCTTATAGATAATGTATATCTTATAGATAATTGAATACTTGCCACTTGATAAGGAGGTTGCAACATTATCGCTAATATTCAAATAATGAGGTATTAAAGATAACATGTTCAGGCCAGTAGCTCGGCTGCTAAGGGAGAGGCGTTCGTGCTCCTGTGCCAACACGGACATGGAGGTTTGATGTGCATACTTGAATGTCATGTCACTTGCCATGTGTATTTTGTGGACCTTGGACAGCACATAATCCCCCTAAGCTCTGAGCCATCTTTTGGGTGAAAGAGGTTGTTTGATGTCAAGGGAGATTGTCTGGTGTCGAGGGAGATTGTCTTGACAAGTAGAAGGATCGTGAGTTTGTCAAGCCTCTAAGCTTGGACAAGTGTTTTCCGATGTTGTGGGTGGTAACCTCGATAGGTGCAAGAGTGCAGGTTTGTCAAGCTTGTGAAGCCCCCATTCTGGACAAGTGTTGCCCAAGATGCTGCTATTAAGTTGTCTAGGGAGGACATGTTTTTTGTTTTGCAGGCAAAGTCAGACGTGTCAAGTGAGTGGAGTGTCTTTATTGGACAATTTTGCTCTTTTCTAACCATTGGAGAACGCATTGAAGACAAGCGTTTTGTTTTTCTTCTGCTGTAGGCCAGTGCAGTGCACACACATTACTCTTGCATACATGTCACTCGTGGAGTAGGCACATACTGGAGACACACGATACGTGAGTGAGTGAGGCTGCATCATGGTGTGAAATTTCAAGACACCATTTAGCACCCACCAGTTAATGAAGGGTCGCGCCTCCGCTTAAATGGAGTGATGTTTGATTTTTAATCACTGCCACTTTGAATTATGATGGGTGACTTTGCATGGATGCCCTTGGTCAAGCAGGTTGGGCCTACTGGTGAGACTGTGCCACCTTTTGTTATCCATCCTCCTGCTGGAGAAAAAGGGTTAACCTGTTGCTAGGGTTGACCTTGATGATGATGTTGTTGAGGTCTCCCCCAGCGTGTCTTCCTCTGTTTTGGCTAAGCGGAATCTTGAGGATGGCGCTGGGTGTTAGGCCACAAGAAGTCAAGGGCCCATCTCCACCTTCAAGCTATGAAGCAGGCTACCCGGTTGATGTCCAGCTCGGATCACTCTTTTGTTGTTGCCTACTAGGGTTTGCCTTCGGCTCCGTCGGCCGTCTGAGCTACTATTATGGCTCCTGCTCCTCCGACTCCTCCTTCCATTCCTTTTCATAAGGATTCTGCTTCTTTGCCTACTATGGTTACTACACCAGTCTTTTTGGTTGGACCTGTCGTTACTACTTCATCCACCATTGTTACGCATTTACTCAGCACTGGTGTGATACCACAAGTTCTTTAGAAATTCCACCTTCTTCCTCTTCCGCTCCACCGATTTCCCCCTCAGTTGTGTTGGCATTAGCCTCGCCTTCCTTCTCTTCTTGCCCTAGTGTCTACCTTGATCACGTCTATACTTCATGTGATATAACTCGTTGTGAGTATGGGGTATAGGTCAGAGAAGAGATCTCCGACTAACTTTGTGTCTTCGTTTGAGAAGAATCTAATTCGGTTAGCTAGGATTTAGAATGCAACTGATTTTGCGAAGGTCTTCCTCCAAATATGTCTAGCGATTTTGGAGGAAAATAGACAGTGGCACCAGGAAGCTCTAAGTAAGGTGGCATCCTTAGAGGCTGAGGTTACAAAGTGGAGGGCCACTGCTTGGACTATTTGGAGAGTGAAGTGTCCCAAGGTGGTGAATTTCACTATCTCCTTTGATGAGGAGGTTAGGTTCAACCTCCAACTATTGATCAAGGTTGGTAGCGCTTTTGCCAAGCTGTTGCACACAAGGATGTATGGTGACGAGCTAGCTGGACATTGCAAGGACCTTCTGAGGGAGAAGAATGAGTTGGCTGGCAAGGTGAAGAGTGTTGTTGCTTAGAAGGACAAGCTTGCCAAGGTGGTTACTGACCTTGAAGCCCGATTGAAGGAGTCGAAGTCTAGGATGGAGGAGTTCGAGTTCAGGGCGTCAAGGAGAGTAAGGCCAACAAGGAGCTTGAAGAGGAGTAGCTAGTGTACAAGAAAGAGGCCATGAAGCAGTATGAAAAGGGATTTTATAAGGCCGTTAGGCGGGTCGAGTTCTTAACCAAGGATCTTGGCTTTGGTCTTTTTGACCCATTCAAGGACGGGAAGGATGGTGAATTGCTTAACAAAGATGAAATAGTTGTTGCAGAGGAGGATGTTGGCAAGGAGCAGGGCAATGGGGCCAGTGTTTAGGCCACTCTTTCTTTGTTTTTCTTTACTGGATCTTAGGTCGTAATGGCTATGTAATTTTGAAAACGATTATTTCTCTTTAATGCATATGATTTCCTTCGTTGACAAAATTTTGCTCTATTGTACGTCTTGTATGTTGCCTTTTGTCTATGCAATGCTCTGTTGCTTGTGGTAGTAACGATAGGCCTCCTTGATTAGAGTGAAATCCTGACGGCAAATGAAGCAAGACCTTGGTGGTTTTGTCTGAAATAAAGAGCTAGATGACACGAGATCATCTCATGTTTGATTT
>CM023947.1:17583814-17594420 GCA_013407115.1 Glycine latifolia
AAAAAATTAATAATAAAATATAATATTGTTTAAAAATAATTTATTATTAGATATAATGTAATTATTATAAAAATGAATATTATGTGTGTGTATACATTACAATTTCCATCATTGATAAGAAAATTAATTTGTAAAACACAGAAAAATCAAATGCGCGTTGAATAATATATATAAACTGATATATAAAGATTAATTAAAGATACAAATAGATTAAAAATAATTAATATAATGAGGGAAAAATAGAAAAATTATATGTTTTGAAATTCAAACAAAAATTTGAAAAAATAAAGAGACTATTATATAAGACGATTAATGTAAATTTTATGGACACACGAGCGTTTAAGAATATAAATATTAGTTATAAAATTGACATTTTATAATAGGATATATATATATATATATATATATATGAAAAAAAATTCTTTTAATTCCTTAAATATACAATGACAAAGACTCTAGAGAACTGTTGTAATGTTAGAATAATACTTTCTCCTTTATTATTTGCAAGACTTAATTTTAAAATAATATTTACTCTTTTTATAAGATTTAATTTATAATTTTTCACATCAATTTTTTTAAATTAAAATTATTTTTCATTAAAAAACGAGAGAAAATGTATTGACAAATAATTAGAATAGAAAAATATATTAATGACAATAATAGTTTTTGAAATTATTATAAATTTAGTATAAATTTCTTAATATCATTTAAATTAATTAGTTTTTTAATTTTGATAAATTAAGTAATTGAGTCTTATATATAAGAATGGAGGAAGGAGTAGATATTATTTCAACATTTAAAATATTCATTTTTCTACTTTTAGAATTTTTTTTTTTTTTTTTGTATTTACATATATAAGTACAGTAATACAATGTTGATTAGATAATTTAAGTACTTATACCCTTGTGTAAATTTAAAATTATAATTATATAATTTGATATTTCTTACTTCTAAATGAACTTGGAAGGCAAATAAACTGAAAGTGTATTATAGTTAGATCTGATTCCAAAGTTTTATCCCAAGTTAATATTTTTCCTTTGTTAGGATCAATAAGTCGTGATTTCGGCGAGTAGTGATTTTTTCCTTTGATTAGGATTCGTAAGCTGTAATTTGGCAACAATGTTGTTTCTCCTTTATTGAGATCATGAGCCATTTTATAGCAAGTTTGCAAATAAATGAAGCATTTTTGTCTTTATTGTGACTTTGCATATACAAAAAATGGTAGTAAAGGAAATCGGTCATCACGGCCGGGTTGTGAAAAGATGCGTGGACATAGTAAAAACTTTCGCGTACGTGATGCATAAAAACTATTATCTTGGCAAATAGAAATATGCTATTTAAACCCTGATCAGGTTGAAATGTAAGAATAGTTGGTTAAAAAAATCAAACGTTTACATGTAGCAAACTAATCTTTGTTGGGATTAAGTCCAGGGATGATAACCTGGAACATGTTTCCAAGATAAAACGAAAGGAATCTTTGCACAATAAAGTGCCTGGTCATTGAAACCAGATGGATATTTATGCAGACTGCGAAAAATATTTTTGATTTTGGCCAAATCATTTAATAGAATGTGGCGTAGTATGGATTCATACGTGTGATCGAAACTCTAAGAAGGGTTGAATTCACACAGTAAGCAAGGAAAAGAAAAGCAAAATGTTAAGCAAAAAGTTAATCAAAACAAAATCGGGATAAACCCAGCAATATTCGGTACAAATTCAAAAGGGGCTCAAAGGCCCTAAAAGGAAGGAAAATAATTACAAGTTACAACTGGCATCTCGGCCCTTCAAATACTCAAGTTGTCCGGGATTAAGCATGGTCATCAGCTTGATTGACAGGGATCACCTCTTCCTCTTCGTGAACTTGATCTTCATCTACTTGAGTTACTGAATCTTCGTGAGGAGAAGGGGGAGAGATTAACCTGCCATCGCTAACGAAAGCTTCAAAATGCATACTGTAACACCCAGAAATTTTGAGTTGCTCAGTTGGATGTTTGATGTGTGTTACGTTTCTTGATTATTTGATTTATTTTGGTAATTGCTGTTTTGATTGCTTTTTGTATTGGTATGTGTATTGGTGGATGTTAGGTTAAGTCAACTTTGTTGGCCTACGGTTGCTGTGCATGCACGTAAAGTAGACATGTCTTGTCAGCTGTGTACATAGGCATCAGAGTACACAACGGAAGCGTGTTTCTTTTCTTCTTCTTTGCGCCTTTCTCTCCTTTTCTCTCTAAACTTACCCACACCCAAAAACTACTCTTTCTCAACCCCTCTGTGTCATCTTCAACCCCCAAGGACCACCGTAGCTGCCACGAAACCCCCTATGTCAAGAGGAACCTCGTGACCGGAGCGGATGTCTTAGACAACCCTTCGTGAAGTTCGAAAAGAACGGAGCCCTACTCTTGCTTTCTTGACTTCAGTGGGAGCATTGATTTCGGATAAGCTCACGCTTCAGAGGATAGTGTTTCAGCACCGCTAGACTGTAAGGAGAACTCCTGGTTAGGTAATGGGATTTTATTATGTTAATAACAGCCTTAGATACCATAGTTGAGGGCCAGGGAGTCCAACTATGAAGATAACTACATGTCCCTATTGTGTGCTATTTTTCTAGAAAAACTGTCTTTTAACGAATGAGATGTGGAATGTTATGTTTGTTGGTGTTCTTGTGTGAAGAGTTTGATGGTGTTCTTGTGAGGAGAGTTGATGTTGTAAGAACTCCCCGTGTATGTGTGTAAAGTTGGTATTTTGATGCTGTAAACTCCCAAAACAACTTTTTAGTAACGTTTGTGGAGGTGCCGGATACCGGGTTGGGTATACTGGCTGAGCTCATTATATATATATATATATATATATATATATATATATATATATATATATATATATATATATATATATATATATATATATAGGACGTGACTCTTAGTAGTCCTTGTTGGCAGATGTCAATATCCCGGGTTCCTTACCCGGGGTTGTTTCTTTAGAGCTGTTGAGCTCACTTCCTTTTCTTTAGAAATGTTGAGCTCAAGTTCTTTCTTTAAGAGCTACCGGGTTTCCCTTACTCGGATGAGCTCGTTTCCTTTCTTCGAGAGCTACCAGGTTTCCCCTTACTCGGATGAGCTCGTTTCTTTTCGTTGAGAGCTACCATGTTTCCCTTACTCGGATGAGCTCATTTCCTATCTTTGAGAGCTATCGGGTTTCCCTTACTCGGATGAGCCCGTTTCCTTTCTTTTAGAGAGCTATCAGGTGCGTAGAAAAGTGATCTATTTAAATGGCCCTAGAGCATAAGTCATATGCCAATAGTGTCAGATGTCAGATATTAGCTAATCATTATACACACTCGCTGCCGAGTACAGATTACCCACCAAAAACCTACTTTGTACAACTCGGCATTCATAATCTGCACAATCTTGTGCAGGTTCATGATATTAATACAATCAAAAGTCTTACCTGTTGTATCAAGCAAGTGTTGTCTGTTTTAATCGATTACAAACGCTTATGTAATCGATTGCATAGTGCTGGATCCATCCTTGGTATTTTATAAAATCCAAGGTCTAACCTTTTCCAACCTTGTCTGCCCTTGTCTACCCTTGTCCGACCTTGTCCACCCTTGTTAGGGTTCTTACCTCATAATCTTAAAGTTATTATATCTAGGTGCCAACCCGGACACCCAATACTTTACACTGGCTCCCTAGTCTATGTTATATTACTATTGATGTGTATGTAATGAACATATATGATAATGTTGGAACAGTGAAGGTTGGTTTATGAGATGATGATATGTGCATTGATACCATGGGGGATGCATGACAAGTTACCCTAGCCAGGAAGGATTTGTTCCTGACTGGGTCATGCATTGATGGTGCCCATGGTTATCGAATGCAGGTGGATATACATAGATACCCACGGGGGTGTATGGCGAGTTACCCTAGCCAGGAAGGATTTGTTCCTGGCCGGGTCATACAATGATGGTGCCGTGGTGAGATGCCGGGACCGGGTGGTTAACCTTGCAAGGACCACGATCAGTGCATTGATGAGCCCATGTTGGGGTGGCCCGTGATTGGGGCGGTATGTATGTACATGGGGGGTGCATGACAGGTCACCCTTGTGAGGGAGGATTTGTTCCTGGCCGGGTCATGCATTGATGATGCCCATGTGACATGCTACATTTGCACGATGGAAATAGGATGATTGGTTGTAAGGTACCGGGATACTTGGGGGCCACGTATGTTTGGAACTCCTTCTGACACCCATGGCTGATCACCACTAGGGGGAGCGACCTGTGCACGACAGAGTGACCCTGACAAGCTACTGCATCATCTGACCACCGAGATGGACTATTTTCGGGATGGTACCACATTGCATGCTGAGAGATGAGTCAGGAGCATGCATCATGCTAGGCATTATAGGTTGACTTGTGGAATGTTTTTAGATGACTGCCCATGTTGGTTGCATGATGAAATGCTTGGATATTATGGTGATATTGTGATGTTTGGATTGCCTTCCTTAACTGATGTTATCTATTGCCTGTTGTTTTATATGATAAACTTACCTTCACTTTGTTGTACCGTGTGGTTTGGTACCTTTGATGATCACAAACCATGTTCATGTGAGCAGACAGACAGCAGTAGGTGACTTGGAAGATGACCTCTTTTTGGTTGGAGCCGCCGAGTTGCCGGGATGGCAATGGATCAAATCCCAAACAAGAGTTGTGTTTTGATAGTTTACTCTTCGTAGTTTAATCTCTTACTTCTTTTGAAAAACTTATACACTTTAGACATGGTTAATTGTACCTACAACTAAACCACGTTTTGTATGTATATGTATTTGAGATGTCTCATATGTACCGTATTCACGTATTTGCTTCATGATGATGATTATTATGTGCTCGCAAAAAAAAAAAAAATCACTACTATTTTGATAATCAAATTAAAGGGGTTTTTGCTTTAATTAAAACGTGTTAATGGCGTGATTAAGAGTTAACGATACAGTAGCGACGAGTTGGGTCGTCACACATACCAATAGTATTAAGCTCAATTCCGGGGTTTAAACAGCGAATCTGCTCCAGGGTATTGTTGAAGGACCCCTCCACTGCTGCTGAGAGTTGAGTTCTAACATTAGCAGCATCAGTCTTGGCATACTCCAACTCCGCCTCAGTCTGTTTATGTGTCTTCTCTAGCTTCTCATACAATGCGTTCAAATCCTTAAAATTTTAACGGTGACGGCATTTAATTTGCGTAGAGAATCAACATCAGACTTCGCCTTTGCAACAGTGTTTTGAGCCACGAGGAGTTCCTCACGAGTGTTTTTGGTTTCCTCTCTGGATGCTTGAAGCTCATTAAACGTCTTGATATACCTGGTCTTCATAGTCGCCAAACTCTAAACCAGGGATGAACATTTCATGGCACTCAGCTCTATGAGGCCAAGTTCTTGTATTTCAGCATCAGAGAAGGGAACTGGATCCGTGAAATGCTTGGGCGCTCGACCAACGTGAAAGAGTTCTTCAGAAATATCCTTCTCCCAAAGGAACCCGAGTAATAACCCAGTTGCAACGGAAGAAAAGGTATTTGGAGCTTGTTGAACAGCAGGTGCCCGGGGTGAGATGACTGCTGGAGCAAGTGCTGTTTAAGCATATGTAACCTTCTCCTTGTGGGACTCTGAAAGCTTTCGCTTCTTTGACATAGGACCAGTGGTCGTGGAACCTTTCCCTGAGTCCAGAGTGGCAAGAAAAGAAAGGGGTTGAGGTCACCGTGGCTGCTTTGATGTCATTGGGTTGCTAGAGGTCGAGGTGGGAGCCGTTGGCTTTCCCAAACCGGAAGCCGGAGTTGATGTAGAGACTGGTTGCTTTCCCATATCAGAAACTGCAAAATAAAAGCAAAGGAATAGTTAAAACAAGCAAAGTTATCTATAACAAATAAAAATGGATATGATCATACTCGATTGTGCGGGAAACCCGGATCGATATTTGCGAATAAAAGAAGCAATGTTGGGATGGCCGTGAGCTTCCCTATAAGCAGCTATCCAGGTAACCAAGAAAGCCTCAGAATCTGATAAATCTGTTTCATCGAAACGGTAGGTGGAAGGAGAAAACTCATGATGGGTATGAGACCAATGGAGTGGAAATTTCCACTCTACATCCCTAGAATCATTGGAACAAAGAAAAAAAGGTTGCTTGCTGGGTGTAACACCCCGTAGGCCTCCGGTGCGTTAACATTAATAATATCAGTTTAGTGCGCAATTATCATAAAATAGTATTCAGCGGAAGTGCAGAATCGTTTTTCTTGATTCATTATGTATGGAATATCAAACTGTGAAATCATAATAATACAAAACACAATACAATCCCTTGCTGATCCAGTTTCCCCATTCATATATCAAAACCAGACATCTTAATAATACAGGCAGATAACAGATATAAGACAATTATGCTCAGGGTAAAGTCACCTATCATATATAACAGGGTTCTGTACATGTACATATCAATGTCCATAGTCCACACCACACATACCGTGGTGGTACACAAGAATAACAGCCCTCCATGAGGGAGTACAGAACTCTTCATCAAGATAGAACAAAAAGAGCCATCCAACTCCTAGCCTAGTCTCAACTGGGCCTCCTGCCCTGAGACTGCTCTTCTCTGCCAAAATTATCACCTGAAATCATGTAAGCCCCACACGGGGTGAGATAACATATCTCAGTAAGCTCAGGGTTCTCGGGAAATCATTCCCACCCTGGCCCACAGATTCACAACACATAAACAGGTATATAGGTCATATATGGCTCACTGGCCTCAACATAACATAAACATCATCACAAACAAATCTATGACAGGAGGCAGAGCTCCTCGATGCCTGGCGGAGCTCCTCAACGCCCACTGACGGAGCTCCTCAACGTCAGTGCCTGTCATAGTGTGGCAGAGCTCCTCAATGCCACGGGCGGAGCTCCTCAACGCCCAAAAATACCCGGCGGAGCTCCTCAACGTCCAGAATACCCGATGGAGCTCCTCAACGTCGGTATTCTTCTATTGGCCAACAGATGTCTCAAGCACAGCACAAACATCAAATGCAATTGCATACAATCTCAATACAAGTAATGCCATAGCCAATGCATGCATCATGAATCATGACCAACACTCCCCAGGAGTGTGGTGTGCAACTAAAGCGGGAATTCATCCCCAAGAAACACTGAACTTACCTGGTAAGGTCTCAGTCAGTAATTCCTTCCCAGGTCTGTGGCTCTTGCCACCAACAGTCTCAGAATCAAAGCCTAATCAAGGCACATGTAAACCTTATATTAAAATAAGCCCTCAGGCATACAATTCACAATACATAACATATCAGAAATCCCTTATCCTAGGGTTTAATCAATATCTGCCCACACAAGGCTTTTTCTCAGGCTCAACATAAGCATAACTAAGGTTCTGGCATCTCAACAGATAATCACAAGTGACCATCACACAGGTCACACAGATAACACAGAGCCAAAATTCAAAGTCATCAGAATTTAAAACTAAAAGCTAATCCTTCATCATTACATTGCCCTGAGTAAGTTTCTCTACAGGACCCTGGGCTAATTCTAGCCCCATCTCACTGTGGGTCACATTACTCAGGAAATCCCAAATTCCTAATTACCCAAAGGAACTTGAGTTTCTTACCTCAGCGGCGACTCAATTGACCTCAGAACAGCTTTCCCAAGCTCTGGTGTCCTTCCTAAGCCGCTGTTCTCAGCCAACTCAAGTCTTTGAGCTAATTCCTTGAGAAAGGATTTCTCACTCACAAGGGTTTTCAAAGAGAAGGAATGAAGGATTCAAGATTTCTAGGTGATTCACACAAGCTTATAGGTTATTGGGAGGTGTTTAGATCATAAACTAAGGTCCTTGGAAGCTTGGAACTGCTTTAATGGAGGTCCAGGGCGAAGGGAAGAAGAAGAAGGAGTTTTTCCTTCTGAAAAACGCGTTCTGCCCTTTTATACTCAGCCTGCCCGAGCTCTGGCGCGATCCGCGCCGCATCCCGCGCGATCCGCGCCACAATGGCGGTGCTTCTGGCGCTATCAGCGCCACTTCCGCGCCATCAGCGTCAGCTTCCAGAACCTGTGGCGCTACCCGCGCCACCTCTGGCGCTGTCCGCGTGGAATTCCAGTGAGAAATGGTTTTCCAGGCCACTTGCCGCGCGATCCGTGCCACCCATGGCGCTATCCGCGTGGGCTGGAAAACTTTGGCGCCATCAGCGCCAGACCTGGCGCCATCCACGCCACACCCTTAACAGGGTTTTCTGATGCGAATCCCCGCGCGATAACTTAGGGTTATCACACTGGGTTCGACAATAACTTTGAAATACTTGTTTTTAAAATTTTTAAAAGAGTCTGTATATACATGACCCCAGATAGATGTCCATCCTTTCTTATTTGGTGGTTCCCTACCTGTCCTACCAGTTTGGGCAGTAAAATAATAAAAGAAAAGATGAACGGTACTGTGATTTCCAAGTGCTGACAAAAATGTTCGAAAGCATTTATGAAACCCCAACTATTCGGGTGAAGTTGTAAGGAAGCCAAATGAAGGAGATTTAAAATACTCATCTGAAACTCAGATAAGGGAAATCAGATCCATATCCGAGTAATCAAATCTTTGTAGAAAAAGAAAAAAGAAGGGTTATTCCCCTCCCTAAAAGAACAGATAGGCTCATCCTTGTCAGGGGGGCACACGTTAAAATTCTCCTGATTCCCGACAGGGAGTGCGGCAACGTCCTCTGAATTCAGCTTGGACAACGTATGCAGTACTTCATGGTTTACCCACGGGAACTTGGAAATCATTGAAGGGGAAGGGGAACCAGAATACGATCCAGCAGATTGGGACTCGACAACTTGTTCCGAAGACGGGTCCATAAATACCTACGTCAAAGAAATAAAAATCAGTAAAACAGTGGCATACCTGAAGAATGATAGTTTTGGTTGGGAGAAGAGTGTGTTGGACTAGAGGAATCATCCAAGATAATGTCTTTAGATCCGTCAATATTCTTGGCAGAATCAAGAGGACTACCTGGCACAAAAATGGTGCTACTCGACTTGGCGAGACTCAGTTTAGGGACAAGGACCAGGTTGTGGCGACAAGACCTAAGTAGCGATTTAGCCATGGAATCACAACCAGATTCTAAAAATTTGGTGCTTTCATAAATGCAGTCGAAACATGGGTCGAACCAAGTTTCCAAGGCAGGTTCTGAGGTACGAGTAATACTACCTTGAGACAATGAAGAATCCGGGCTCTTCAGTTCAGAACTCGGAGAAAAAGGGGAAAGACATATAGGGGAAGCCCTAGTGTCAAACCAAACATTAGTCCTGTCTAAAGGAATTTGGTTTTCAGGAACTTTAATTTTCCTTTTTATGCTAACCCCACCAATATGTGAGCGAAATAGCTTCTTTTCCTTTTCTTCTTCAGGAAGGGGAAAACCAAATAACCAATACCCAACCCTATGGGGAATGGTTTGGTGTAATCTTGCCTCTTCTTCGGGAGAAATGTTCATTATAAATGATGAAAAAAAAGAAATGTTGCAAGAAAAATGTTTAAAGAATCAAAATATTTGCAGCAAAGAAACAAAACCCAGAAATGACCAAAGATTGAAATCAACCCAAAGAGAACCAATGAACTACAATTGAATTAAAAGTGAAATCGAGAAGTTTAATGGTAGCGAGGATACCTGTTTCTGCGAAGATTTCCTAAAGCTTAGGTGATGCGACATTGGGAATGGCAGAAATAAGGGCTCAGAAAACGCAAAGAAAAACGCAAAAAGAACAAGCAAATGAGAAGAAAAATGAAGGGATATATATATAGACACAAGGGGGGACGCAAGTGTAACCGTTAGACGAGTGCGAAGAGTCATGTCTGAGGGCAAAAAAGACATATCAATTCAAAATTTCATAATTAGAAAGCATGGTGAAGCGACATCGAATTAAATGCTATAGCTAATGATAAGACAGTTGCAAAAAGCGACTTCAAGAGAGACGTTCCCTATTCCAGATGTGAGACATGTGGAGCCCTTGCGATTGTCCAAATCCAGGAAGACCAAAACACATACAGTACTCGGATATAGACATTCAGGGTAGAAATAAAGAAACAACCCAAAATATATGAAAAACCGGGATCAACTATCCCTACTAAATCAATGTCAAGAAAAGGAGCAAATTGACAACCAGGTAGAATGATCTCGTGAAGTAAAACTCGGATATGCATATGAGAGTACTTGCAAAACAAATGAAAAACTTCATCCTAAGAATACTAATCCGATCTTCCAGTTGGGGGAAATAGTGTGCGCAAATCAGAACCCATTAGAACTGGAAGATGGGATTGTATCAACTAATACACCCCGGCTGCCTAGAAGCCTCGGCAGCCGGGCTAGGGGGCAATTGTTACGGGCCCAACATATGGACCTAATAAGGTGTCCCATTACAATGAGGCCCATTTAGGGCCCATTAGCTCAGAATCTTAACAACAACTGGGGAGATCCCAACAACGGGTGTAACGACCTGTCTTGTCGCTATGATATCACTAACTCTTAATCGTGAAACTTCAATTCTTAATAAAACTTCATTAATTTGATTATGAAAATGATGGTAAATTTTT
>CM023947.1:17604420-17616231 GCA_013407115.1 Glycine latifolia
ATATATATATATATATATATATATATATATATATATATATATATATAAATATATATATATATATATATACTAATAAAAATGAAATATATTGGCCCAAAAATAAAAATATGGACTCTTAAAAGTTTTTAGAAAAATAAGACAAATGTAAACAATAGAGTCAATCTAAATCACCAAAAATTACATTAAATTAATTCAAATATAATATTATTCTCAAATTAAGTCAAATAAAATTTCAACTTATTGTATAAATAAATCTAATCCCAAAACCGAGTTAAAAGTTTAAACCGCTAAATATAACGATGCACAATCTGAATTTCGTGGTCGTGGGTGGCCGTAAACAGAGAAATAAAAATATCTACGAGGCATTAATCAAAATATTGTAGGTGAACGTCGTGTAGTCAATTTCGCAGCCATGCATGTGTCAAACAGCTGTTACCAAACAATCATTTCAAACATCTCAACTCCTATGAAAAGTCCTTTACACAAAATTTATAATATCTATATGTTTTTTTTTACTGGATAATATATATATATTAAACCTACAGCAAAAACAAAATATTGTTTTTTAAATAAATAATTACGAATTTGGTATAATTTAAAAACTATTTATCAATATGAGGTAGCCAAACATGCCCAAAACGGGCGTGACTGATCATGTCCAATTTAGCCGTGACTAAGGGAGCAGTCACGCCTAAATTGGGTGTGACCAGTCACGCCCATTTTGGGCGTGTTTCCCCATTAAGCCAAAAATATTTTTACTTTTTTCACACATTTACCATTTCACCTTTTTCCAAAAAGTTTCTGAAGTTTTTCTCTAGAGTTTGGGAGTGAGTTATCTCTGCAGCGAGTGTCAACAAGTAAATAAATTTAATAATTTTTAATATTATTGAATTAGAAATGTTAGCGACATAGATAATTTTTATCAGCGTAGATGTTAGCTTCGTAGAAAATGGTTAGAGACTATTATATAGAATTATTTTAGATGATATGTTAGTTTAGGGTTAGGGGTTAGAGATTAGTGGTCATGATTTAGGGTTTAGGGGTTATGGGTTTAGGAGTTAAGTGGTAGGGTTTATGGTGTATGGTTTAGTGTTTATGGTTTATCGTTTAGGGTTTAGGGTTTATGGATTATGGTTTATGGATTATGGATTAGGGTTTAGGGTTTAGTTTAGTTTTTAATTAAGAATTATTTTACTAAAGTTATTTAGTTCAGTTTAGTTAGAATAATTTTATTAAAGTGATAGTTTAGTTTAGTTTTTAGGGTTTAGGGATTATGGTTTAGGGTTTAGGGTTAAGGTTGAGGGTTTAGTTTAGTTTTTAATTAAGAATTATTTTACTAAAGTTATTTAGTTCAGTTTGGTTAGAATAATTTTATTAAAGTGATAGTTTAGTTTAGATTTTAGGGTTTAGGGATTAGGGTTGGGGGTTTAGTTTAGTTTTTAATTAAGAATTATTTTACTAAAGTTATTTAGTTCAGTTTAGTTAGGATAAATTTATTAAAGTGATAGTTTATTTAGATTTTAGGGTTTAGGATTTAGTTTAGTTTTTAATTAAGAATTATTTTTCTAAATTGCTTACCGGGAAGACATCATCCACATACTGAAAAGGATTATGACGAACATGTAAAGCAGCAGTTGTGGTGTGACTACATGGTTATTTGAAGGCCTTAAACTTGCCACACTGACAAAAATGCTCTACAAGGTTGACTGAATATGACCTATCCCAGCCCTCGTCCACCTCAAATAATGTTTGATCAACATTATATGTGCGTACATGGTGGCCTGTAGCAAGGGACTGATTATGCCTCATAGCATCAACCACATTTTTGCAATGCCATTGTGAATGGTCAACTTGTGAAGCAGCCGCTTGACCCCTGCATACAAAATAATGAACCAATCTACTGTACATGTGCTTCACCAGAGCAGTGATAGGCATGTTTCTTGCTCCCTTCAACATCCTATTTACTGATTCAAACAAGTTTGTTGTCATATAGCCAAATCTTCTCCCATCTACATCATATGCACGTGTCCACTTTTCCTTAGGGATGCTATCAATCCATTCTGCAACCTGAGGACTGGTATCACGAAATCGTGCAAACGATATCTCAAAATCAACCATAGAGGAAGTATAACCTGCAAGAGAATCATACCATTAATACTATTTCGGTTACAGATATATCATTTAATATATTCAAAATAGTTGTTAAGCATACCTAAATTCATCAGGGCCTTCTTCAATTTTTCATTCCTGAACCTTTGATTAAAATTATTAGCAATATGACGAAGACAAAACACGTGATGCGCATAAGGTGGTTGCCAACCAGCATGATTCTCCACAGCAGATAATATGCTCTGGTGCCTATCTAAAATGAGACATATGTTTTGCCTTTGGGTAACGTGGAAGCAAATGTTAACAAGGAAGTATTTCCAGGCTTCTAAAGTCTCCCCCTCAACAATGGCAAATGCCAGTGGCAGACATTCATTATTTTCATCCTGAGTCGTGGCAATCAACAATTTTCCTTTATACTTGTCATATAAATAAGTCCCATTAATTTGAATAATGGGTTTACAAAAATGAAAAGCCTCGCAACACTGTCTGAAAGTCCAGAAAATGCGATGAAACACACATTTTGCCCGTATCAATCAATGTCCCACAAAATACTCGTTTGTTTGAATATCATAAAAAGAACCTGGTGAAAAACGAAGCATGTAGCGACACCACCTAGGAAAAAACGCATAAGATTCTTCCCAATCCCCATAAATCATTGCCATTGCTTTCTACTTCGCATACCATGCCTTTCGATATGAAACTTTAAATCCATAAGAATGGCTGATCCTCTCCTGAACCAATGCAATTGACACAGACGGTTCCTCCTTAATCATTCCTTACAATGATATTGTAACATTCACATTAACAACATACCTTCAAGAACCATTATTAAAGACATAAAGAGGAAATTAAATAAAAACATACCTGCTACAAGTGAAGCAATAACATTAGCATCAAGCTGTCTGTGACCCTGTGTAATATGGCCATTCAGACAATTATGTTTTCCACCCCATTTTGAAACAAGCCACTTCTCATTGTACGCTAGTTTCATTACCCTAACCCTCCAGGGTCAACCCTCGTTATGAACAATACACCTTATGCATATTAAGTTAGGCTTGCTCTCAATCACAAATGCTTCTTGATGCTTCTTCATGAGGTTCAGCTTAATTGCTAATTGTGCGTCCTTTTTGGAGTCAATTTCCTGTTTAACAAACAACAAACAACTCATCCCCTAATTGCCATGGACCCTGCACTGAACCCAAACTCGAAGCAGAACCGGTAAAAGATTTTTCTTCACTTGGATGATTCCAATCAATATATTTGTAATGTGGAATTCCATCCCAATAAGGAATGAGCTCACCACCTACACATACAAAATCAGTTTAATAAACATATCAACCAAATAAATTACTGTAACATAGAAATATACATATATGACTACATTTTCATTCATTTCATTCATCTAACAAAACTTCAACAAGTTGTTCAAGTTGAGTAGATCCAACGTCCGGATGATGACTGATTTGAGACGACCCTACATCACTATCTTCTTGAAATTCAGTCGCATGCACACCACAATCCTCATCATTATCCGACGCACTAGCATCCTCCTCAAGAAGACGATCTTCCATTGCAATATTTTCATCATCATCATCCTCTTCATCATCATCCATAACCCAAGTTGGGTCATGTTCATCTTTCTCAGACATGTTTACAACTGGACCAACATATGATCTATTATGTGCAAAATTGAAAGCAACTGACCTCATGGGTAAAACAACATCCTCTGCTCCAGTAAAATCCACGTACAACTCTAGAAAATCTTTCGTTGCCTACTTGAAAAATTCTTCCATTACCAATTCTATGTCTTCATCATCCACAACTTGAAAACCCATGTATTGTTCATGTTGCCATAATCTTGCTGTTAGCAAAGTGATACATTGGTTGTCTAGCAGACCTAATTTTTGTCGTATCTTTTGATGTAATTCACCCAGTGTTGAGCTTCACTTGATACGTGTCTGCCTTTTCTCCCCTTCAAAAACAACACCCCGTCGCCCTTCAACTTTCCTTCCATTAAAAAATAACACAACACAAACACATTCCTCACCACCTGAACTCATTTATTACTGTCAACAATACTCCTGCAAATGACTATCTTAATATAAATAAATCAATATTATATTAATAATTAAATACCTTCAAATTAAATTACATTACAATTAATTATCCTAAATAAATCAAAATTATAATTAATAATTTAATACCCTTACTTAATACTTCCTATTAATCAAAATATAAACTAAACTAGACTATAACTTTAATAAAATAGTCCTAACTAAACTAAACTAGATAACTTTAGTAAAATTATTCTAAATTAAACACTAAACTAAACTCAACTAAACCCTAAACCATAAACACTAAACCATACACCATAAACCCTACCACTTAACCCCTAAACCCCTAACCCCTAAACCCATAACCCATAACCCCTAACCCCTAAACCCTAACCACTAATCCCTAACCCCTAACCCTAACCCTAAACTAACCTATCATTTAAAATAATTCTATATAACAGTCTCTAACCATTTTCTACGAAGCTAACATCTACGCCGATAAAAATTACCTATGTCACTAACATTTCTAATTCAATAATATTCAAAATTATTAAATTCACTTACTTGTTGGCAAAGCTTCGCTGCAGAGATAACTCACTGCCAAAATCAAGAGAAAAACTTTAGAAACTTTTAGGAAAAAGGTGAAATGGTAAATGTGTGAAAAAGTAAAATTTTTTTTGGCTTATATGGGGACCAAACACGCCCAATTTAGACATGACTGTCCCCTTAGTCACGCCTAAATTGGGTGTGACCAGTCACGCCCATTTTGGGCGTGTTTGGTTACCCCATATTGGTAAATAGTTTGCAAACTGCACCTAAGTCATAATTAGTTATTTTAAAAACAATATTTTGGTTCTTTTGCCTTAAACTTACAGTTGCTATATTGTTACACTTCAATTGTTTTCTTCCTTTTGTATCAAAGCCACTTCTCTCTTCATCAATAAGGCGCATTCAGTTCGAATAAATGTCAAATGATGATCCTTTTTTACTTTAAACTTATTGTATGACCTTGGACAAAAATGTGGTAAACTAGATATAAAACTTTCAAGTTTGAAAAATATATCACCAGTGTGTCAGGATTGAGAAACCACCTTATCTCTTAAATATGTATTAAGAAGTTCAATTCTGAAATTTAATTTTATAAATTGAAAGATATTAACCCTTAAATAAAAATCACTACATTAAAGGATTAATCTTGAATTCTCAACCGGCAAATACCTTAAGTTTTAAAATAAAAACTCTCAATAAAATAAGCTACTAAGAATAGAGTAGTGCCTTTTAAAAAAGAACTAGAGTTTTTTTTTAACAGCAAAAAATGAGACTTTATTAAAAGACTAGAGTAATGAAGAGGCTAAAGTAATTAGTACAAAGTCATAAATGTAAACCCTAGTACAATTCATTTACGAAAAATAAAAATCGAATACCCTCTCAACAGGGTAATAATTTCAAGAACAGAGTTTTTTTAACTGAATTTCAAGAACAGGGTTAAAACCATAACGTAGGAGTAAAATTTCCTTGAAATCATAAGATTCGTAGCCCATTTTAATCACAGTTAAGCACTTCTATATAGTGTGTGTCTATTATTACAAAAAAAATCATTTATTAACAGATAAAAATATATTGAGAGAGAGAATTAAATGATAAAATATCATTCATATATTTATTTAATTTTTAATATAAAAATGTAAATCTACATTAGTAGTAAGACAAATAAATATTACACTAAGATTTAATATTTTTTATACATACTCACAACACTGACTACTTGTGCTAGGTTCAGTCTAGTGCATACTGTAACATACATGAGACTATCTATAGCACTTGCATAAGGAACACTAGACACGTATTCCTTCTTTGATTCTTATTGAGTAGTATTGAGTTCAGATAGACGAATGAACGCTATTAGAGGAGTACATACTAGTTTTGTGGATGTCATCCCAAAATGATTCAACACTTTTTTAATGTATTTCTTCTTACACAAAAAATTTCTTCTGAACTCAATCCCTCTTGATATCCATGGCTAGATTCTATTCAGTAGCTCTCATCTTCTTCATCTCAAATTCGCTACTAAGTAGTGACTTCAACTTCTGAATTGCCAACAAATTTTGATATGCTATGAGAATGTCGTCAACATAGAGTAGTAGATAGATGTGAGAACCATCTTCCATCTTGCTATGATAAACACATGAGTCATAAGGACTTCTGATGTACCCATGAAAGATAATGAACTCATTGAATCTTTTGTACCACTGCCTTGGTGATTGCTTAAGCCTATAAAGAGACCTCTTCAATCTACAGACAAAAATTTCCTTTCCTTCCACCTCAAAACTTTCAAGTTGTTGCATCAGAATGTCTTCCTCCAGTCTTCCATGAAGAAAGGCAGTTTTTGTAACAACCCGCCTCGTCCCTACTACATCATACTCTTAATCACGTTTTTAATTGTAATTTATATTTTTTAAAAAAATCCCTTTAAATTGATTACAAAAATAGTATTAAATTTCGCGCATGAACTTAATCAATATCAATAATTAAAACATGAATGATTAATGTTGAAATACCTCGTAATGTATTTATATAAGAACATAATTTGGAGTGATTACAAACAACCATGTCTAAAGTGTACATAGTTTTCAAAAGAAATAAGGGATTAAGTGACGGGAGTGTAACTAGCAAAATAATGGGGTGTATCCATTAAAACAAGGGATACATCTAGCAAAATACAACTCCTGCCAGGGTTACAATTCAATGCCATTCTGGCAACAGAACACTTCTATAAGCCGAGTTCTAACTAAGAGTGAGTTGTCACAATACAGCTTGTGGCCGGGATATGGTCCAAAGCCATCCCGACATCACAACTCATCTATAGGTCAGCTTCTAATCGAACATTATCCCGGATACTAGGCGGCTCCATCAAAAAGAAATAACTCATAAACTGCTTGCTACTGCCCGTCTGCTCACATAAACATGGTTCGTGATCATCACAGGTACCAAAATCACATGGCACAAGAAAAGCAAATGTGAGTTCATCATGTAAAATAATAATTAATAAATATCATCAATTATAAAAACACAACCCGATCATTACATTATCACAACAATATTCAAACATTTCATTCACATAATCAATCATGGACAACCCGTCCAAACCACTTCACCAATTCATCTTATAAGGACTAGTCATGATGCATGTTCCTGACTTAACTCTTAGTCAATGCAATGTGGTACCATCACCGGACGATACGCCAAATCCATGGTACAAATGATTCCTATAGCACGTCGGGGTCACTTTATTGTGCACGGGTCTCACCCCCCCATGGTGATCAGCCAAAATCGATGTTAAAAGGCTATCCCTACAACAATGGCCCCCAGTATCTCTCGTACTCTACAGTCAATTATCCTATTTCCGTCATGCATGAAGTATGTCTCTCATGGGCACCACTGTATAGACCGGCGCAGGAGCAATCCCTTCCTGACTAGTGTCGCTATACACTTGCCATGGTATGAATGCATTTAATAACTCAAGCCAATACAATGGTCAATCTCAACATAATCACGTTATTTTAAAAACATACAAGTGAGGTTTTAGATGTCCGAGTTGTTATTCATCTATAACAACTCTAAAGAAAGAATCCGAACAAGGTCGGATGAAGGTTTGGTTAAAGGAGATCAAGGGAATCCTTTGGTTTCTCTAAAATATCAAGGACGGGTTCATCTCTTATGCAATCGATTACATAAGCACTGTAATCGATTAATTCGATAGCGCTGTATGGGAACCCGGTAGTTCTATTCCCAAGAACATACAAACTCTACCGAGTAAGTAACCCGGTAGCTCTTTTCCCAAGACATACGAGCTCTGCCGAGTAAGGAACCCGATAGCTCACAAGGAAGAGGCTTTGAACTTAGTAGTTCTAAAGAGAACAACCCACCTCGGAGTAAGGAACCCGGTCTTTCTAAGGAATGGGTGATATGCTATTACCATATATAGTTTTTAGGATAGTTTTATTAGTAAAATAGGAAGAATATAATGAATAAATGCTAGAATAAGTATAAAATTCATTAGTTTTATGTTTATCATTGATTCTATGCTATTTTGATGTTTAGGATCAAGAAAAGCAAGAAAAGAAGCAAAATAAAGAGCTAACTGAGTCTGAGATCTCGCGCTAACCGTGCTAGTACCATGCTAATCGCGCCAGAAGCACTGGAGAACCACGCTAGTCGCGCCAATCTCGCGCCAGTCACGCCAGACATACTGGAGACTCATGCCAGTCGCGCCAGAACTCGCGTCAGTCGCGCGGACGTCACGGGATTTCTGAATTAGCTTAAAGATAACATAAGAATGATGGGTTTTTAGGGTTTTAGAACCTAGGTATAAATAGAATTTAGGTAGGACGCATTGGAGGCATCAATAGACACTTTAGAATAGAGAAAAAGAGGCAAGATCAAAGAAAGAAGGATTCAAGGCCAAGAAGAAGCAAGAAGAACAAGAAAGAGGCAAGATTGAGGGGTTTGTGACTCTGTATACCTTAGCTTCTTTCTCTTCTCCTTTCTTTACATTGTAATAAGCCAGACATCATTATGTCTGGCTAATTCCTTCATAATTATGGTTTAGCCAAAAGCCAATGTGAACTCTGGGTTTATTGAATTGATTTTAATAAAGTTTCTTATAATTGTTTTACTCTACTTTATTCTTCCATTATTATATTTAATTAGACTTGATCAATCTATTAGGTTACTTAGGGCTATAATTCACAATAGGAATATTGGGGTTTTAGTTTCTGAACAGAGTAGAGTGACGGTTGCAATATTACCTAGGGATATGGATAAAGGACTATAGATTTTACTATGCTAGCTTCATGCTTAATCTAAAGGGAATTACTAAGGGATTAGGATTCTTAAATTAGATTAAAGGGTTAAATGACTGAGGAATCAGGGTTTAACTACATTAGAAAAGCATACATCTGAATAATTATATTAAATAAAGTTAAATTATCAATTCAATTACATAAAGTGAACTGCGGTGATTGTGCTTTACCATAATTATTCTTAAGTCTTGTTTAACACTCAATTACATTGTTTTTAGTCTTCTTTTATTCACAACAATTAAACCAAACACAATCCAATTCTCTCAAAAATTTCATTCCTTTTCCAATATTAAGAATCATAAATTACAATTAATTTTAGTGCCTCAATCCTCGTGGGAACGATATTCTACTTATCATTTTATTACTTGAACGATCGGTGCACTTGCCGTGTCGCAACAAGTTTTTGGCGCCATTGCCGGGGATTGATTTCGCTAATTTTCTTGTAATTTTGTTCTTTAATATTGGATATTTGTTTTACTGATCTGTTTTCTTTAGTTTATGCGAGGTTTAGTTGGACCTGAAGATTTACAGTTTGATGTTGAGATAGAAAAGACTGTGAGAAGAAATAGAAGACTAGCCAAGCAGAGACAAGAGACAGAAAAATCTAATTCAAACAGTGAATTAGAACCAAGAATGGTTGAAAGACCACTAGTACAAGGGGAGGAATTAATGGAGGATATCCTTGCTCCATTATTCACAAGACCTAATCCTAGTATAGTCCGACCACCAATTGAGACTAACAAATTTGATATCAATCCATCATTAATTACTTTGGTGGAAAGAAGTCAATTTGGTGGAGAGGACGATGAAAATCCACACAATTTCATTGACAAATTTTTATGGATCTGCGATACAATCAGGCACCAGGGCGTATCAGATGATGCTATGAGACTACGATTATTTCCCTTTGTTGTTAAGGGAAAAACACTTCGTTGGTTAGACAGACAAACTCCTAACAACATCAGTACGTGGGAAGACTTGGTTACCAAATTTTTCTCTCAATACTTTTCCATGGAGAAATACAACAGGTTGGTGAATGAGATCACCAATTTCACTCAGATTGAGAGAGAAAGTTTATGTGCAGCTTGGAATAGGTTCCAGGAATTGATCAGGAAGTGTCCACAGTATGATATGACTGTGGGAAAGAAAGTATGTATATTCTTTAATGGGATGACTCCAGAATCAAGACTTATAGTGAATGGAGCAGCTGGAGGTTCAATTAGATCAAAGACAGCTACTCAGACATATGAATTAATTGATTCACTAGCTCGCAATGAAAATGAGAGCATCGCAGCTCAACCAAAGAGGGAAGTTATTCAACTAGGAAGCAGTGATGCAATGCTGGCTGAGTAGAAGCTTCTATCACAGCAATTAGCAAGGCTGAATGAGAAAATTGACAAGATGCAAGGTTCGTCAGTTCAAGCTTCAACTATCAGAGCATAGCTACCTATTTGTGAGTATTGCCAGGGAGATCATGAATCCAATGAGTGTTCTACCTTAGTAGGGGCTGACCCAGTGCAAGTTAATGGAGTATGGTACGATCAGAGAAACCATTCTAACTTCCAGAGGACTTCGAATTATGCTCCAGGTAACAATTTCCAAAGAAGAATTAAGGGAGGAGGTTTGGATTACAAATCCAACAATTACTTGCAGCCTCCACCCATTCCACCTAAGGAGCCATCAGAACTAGAGAAGGCTATGTTGCAGCTATCTAAGACTACAACTGAGCATATTCAGGTTACTAATTCTTTCATCAAGGAGACAAATGCTTTCATCAATGAGACCCAAGCCCATCACAAGAATCAAGATGCTTCCATCAGAAATCTTGAAAATCAAATTGGTCAGTTGGCTAAGCAATTGACTGAGAGGTCTCAAGGACAATTCCCTAGTGACACTGTTATCAACCCAATGGAACAAGCAAAGGCGATCACCACCAGAAGTGGACTTGAAACAAAATCTCCAGAGATACCTAAGACAATTGAAGAAGAAACTGTTCCAGTTTCTGAAGAACAAGTAGTCATGATACCTGTGAACAAGGAAGAGAAGAAAGAAAAAAATCCTGCAACAGAGAAGAAACAGATGGATTTTTCTCGTTTTGAGAAACCACCATATCCTATGAGGCTGAAGCAACAAGCTCAGAAGCAACAATATGCAAAATTTTTAGATATGTTTAAAAAGTTGCACATTAATATTCCATTTATTGAAGCTTTAGCTAATATGCCTAACTATGCAAAGTTTATGAAAGAATTATTGTCTAGGAAGCATAAATTGCAGGAATGTGAGACGATAGCACTTACTGAAGAGTGCAGCACGATCATCTAGAGGAAGCTTCCACCAAAGAGGAAGGATCCAGGGAGTTTTAACATTCCTATTGCGATAGGTAATGTTGATGTGGGAAGAGCGTTATGTGATATGGGAGCCAGCATAAATCTGATGTCGTTGTCTCTATGCAAGTCATTGGGAATTTCTGAGCTAAAGCCCACTAGAGTTTCATTGCAGCTTGCAGATCGTTCGTTGGGGAAGCCAACTGGAGTAATTGAAGATGTGTTGGTAAAAGCTGATAAATTTATTTTTCCTATAGATTTTTTTGTTTTAGATATGGAAGGTGAGAGTGAAATACCTTTGTTCTTAGGTAGATCATTTTTAGCTACTGCTAGGGCATTAATTGATGTAGAGCAAGGAAAATTAAAGCTTAGAATGGATAATGAATCTGTTGTTTTTAATGTTTTTGATGTGATGGAACATCCTATTGACAAACATGATTGTTTTAGATTGGATATTTTAGA
>CM023947.1:17638464-17661102 GCA_013407115.1 Glycine latifolia
ATATATATATATACAACATGCTCAGTCTGACTTACCCAACCCGGTAGTCGTCTTCTTTACAAACTCATCACATAAAAACATCATCAAGTTATTTCACGCATAACACCAGAACACTTATACATATCTCATCCCAACCATGATATCTAAAATCATTATTAACACAATAAACTCCCCTTACCTCAATAGAGATTCTTCTCTTTCGATCTTAACGTGTGTTTCTCTCGAACACTCGTTCTCACAGTGACTAGCAATGAAAGGTTATGCTCCATTTATGAACTCTTCTTAACAGAGAGGATCTTCCGCCGCTGCTACAATTGTTCTCAATAGTTTAAGTGATACAGAAGATGGAAGAAGAGAGATTGCTGGTGCAAAGGTTTTAGAGAGAGAAAGAAGAGAAACACGCGGAGAAGTGAAAGTGCATCATGCTTCTATTTCATGCACTTCTATTTATAGACGAAGCTCTGAGGCAACTTGCCAACAACTTGAATCATTCAGCTATCACAGCCACCATAGTTGCCCACTTGCGTGATTGAATAGCCACCAAAGCCACCACCGTTTTACTTTACGAGTACGGACAACTTATCTCAGCCACAAAATCTGACTTTTATTCCTCACGCACAAACTCCCATGCATAACAGTTTAACAAATTGCAGGATTTACTTTTAACAATTAATCAATACAAATATCTTTCTACTTGTAAAATTTAAGTGTGTTACAACTCTCCTACCCTTTTTGAAATTTTGTCCCCGAAATTACCTACTGTAAATAGGGCTGGATAATCTTCCTGCATTTGACTCTCCAACTTCCCTAGATTACTTTAACCAACAAATTTTTTTTTCCTCTTAGATGCTTTACCTGTCTATCCTCAATCCTCAAAGGTAGTGTTTCATATGTCAGGTTTTCTTTTACTTGAATATCATCCAGTCCAATTACATGAGAAGGATCATGCATATATTTGCGTAGTTGGGACACATGAAATACATTATGAAGATTAGAAAGGGATGGGGGTAAGGCAATTTGGTATGCAACAGGGCCGACTCTTTTTAGAATTTGAAAAGGTCCAACAAATCGGGGTGTGAGTTTCCAAGTTTTTAGTGCTCGGCCAACCCCGGTCCAAGGGGTAACTTTCAAAAATACATGATTGCTGACCTCAAACTCTAGGTCCTTCCTTCTCTTATCGTGATAGCTTTTCTGTCTACTTTGGGCCATTCTCATCCTATCCCAGATCAACTTGACCTTCTCGATCGTTTGTTGTATCATCTCGGGCCCTAGCACTAGATTTTCACCGAGTTCTACCTAACACAAGGGTGTTCTACACCTTCTACCATATAAGGCTTCGTAGGGAGCCATGCCAATGGTAGAGTGAAAGCTATTATTGTAGGTGAACTCTATCAAGGGTAGAAAACTATCCCAGCTACCTCCTTGTTCTAGAACACATGCCCTCAAGAGATCTTCTAAAGACTGGATGGTTCGTTCTGTTTGACCATCAGTTTGAGGATGATATGCTGAGCTCATCCGAAGCCGGGTTCCTAAGGCTTTGTTCAAACTTCCCCAAAATCTAGAAGTAAACCTCGGATCCCGGTCGAATACTATGCTAGAAGGTACACCATGTAACTGGATAATCTCACTAATATATAAGGAAGTCAACTTTTCCAAGGAAAACTGGATATTGATGGGGATAATGTGAGCAGACTTAGTCAACCTGTCAACAATAACCCAAATCGAATCCAACCCAGCCCGGGTTCTAGGCAAACCCATAATAAAATCCATATAAATACTATCCCATTTCCATTGGGGTATTTCTAAGGGTTGTAACTTACCCGATGGTCTCTGGTGTTCTACCTTAGCTTTCTGACAAGTTAAACATGCATAGACAAACTCACTAACTTCTTTCTTCATGTTCAGCCACCAGAACATAGTCTTAAGATCTTGGTACATCTTGGTGGCACCTGGGTGAATGCTTAAGTTACTCTTATGCCCCTCTTCTAGAATCATCTTCCTAAGCCCGGATACGTTGGGAACACAAATTCTTCCTTTAAGTCTCAATACTCCATCCGATCCTACATGAAAACTACTAGCATTTCCAGATGCTATGGATTTTAACTGAGTTATCAGGAAAGGGTCAGACTTCTGCCCTTCCCAAATTTCTTCTAATAATCCACTTGTACCCTGTAGGGCTCCTAGTCTCACGCTAGTAAAGGTGAACTCACATGCTAGACTTAAGTCTCTAAATTGCTCCAACATATCCAACTCCTTAACCATCAATGCGGACATATGCAAAGATTTTCTACTTAATGCATCGGCCACCACATTGGCCTTGCCAGGATGATAACTTAGTTCAAAATCATAATCCTTAAGAAACTCTAACCATCTCTTTTGATGCATGTTTAATTCCTTTTGACTAAACATATATTTTAGGCTCTTATGGTCACTAAATACCTCGAATTTTGAACCAAAAAGATAATGTCTCCAAATCTTAAGGGCAAACACCACGGCAGCTAGCTCCAAATCATGGGTAGGGTAATTCCTTTCATTTGTCTTAAGCTGACTAGAAGCATAGGCTACAACCCGGCCACTCTGCATCAATACTCCTCCTAAACCCATCTTGGACGCGTCACAATACACCTCAAAGGGTTCTTTTGGGTTTGGCAAAACTAACACAGGGGCGGTTATTAGTTTTTCTTTGAGGTTTTGGAAACTATATTCACACCGGTCATCCCACACAAACATTTGACCCTTACGAGTCAGCTTGGTCAAAGGTAGTGCTAACTTAGAGAATCCTTCTATAAATCTTCTGTAATACCCGGCCAAGCCCAAAAAACTTCTAATCTCAAACACAGACTTGGGGCGTTCCCATTCAAGAATAGCTTCTATCTTAGAAGGGTCTACTGCTATACCTCCTTGGGATATTACATGTCCTAGAAAACTTACCTTCTCCAACCAAAATTCACACTTAGACAACTTAGCATACATTTGTCTATCTTTAAGGGTTTACAACACAATCCGTAAGTGCTCCTCATGTTCCTCTCTAGTCATTGAATATACTAGGATATCGTCTATGAAAACTACTACAAAACTATCAAGGTAGGGGTGAAAAATCCTGTTCATGTAATCCATGAATACACCAGGAGCATTGGTCACACCAAAGGGCATAACCATATACTAATAATGACCACAACGGATCCTAAAAGCAGTCTTTGGAATATCCTCAGACTTTACCCGGATTTGGTGATAACCCGACCTAAGATCTATCTTGCTAAACACGCAAGCTCCAACTAGTTGGTCCATAAGGTCGTCTATCCTAGGCAAAGGATATTTATTCTTAATCGTCACTTTGTTCAACTGGCGATAATCTACACATAGCCTCATGGTTCCATCCTTTTTCTTCACTAATAACACGGGTGCTCCCCATGGAGACACACTAGACCGCACAAACTACTTAGCCAATAATTCCTCTAACTGTTTCTTAAGCTCAGCCAACTCTATAGGAGACATCCTATAAGGAGCTATAGATATCGGTCCAACACCGGGTACCAAGTCTATGGAAAACTCTACCTCTCTCTCTGGGGGTAATCTGGATATATCAAGAAATACTCCGGGGAACTCTCTAACAACAGGAAGGTCGTCCAAGGAAACCTTGGTTTCTACGCCTAGGTTTGACAAGATCATGTATAATTGAGCATTTTCTTTTAAAGAAGACATAACCCGATTGGCCGAGATAAACATCCCTTTATCTCTCATGTCCGGGTTGCCAAACATGACTATTTTATCAAAACAATTCAATAAAAAACCTGGTTGGAAGATAACTAGTCCATTCACAAAATAACATCAATTTGATTAAGAGGTATAAAAATCAGATCAACACGAAATTTCCTCTCAGAAATTTCAACACAACAATTTAAACACACCTCAGAAGTTACCACCGACCCACTAGCCGGGGTCTCCACTACAAGTTTAATATTCAAAGGAGACATGAAAAGTTTAAGTCTTTCCACACATAACCGGGATATAAAAGAATGGGTTACGCCTGAATCAAATAGAACAAGTAAAGAAATCTCGTTTATGAAACACTTACTTTTGATTAGATCTCGGGAATTTGAGGCTTCAGCACCATTAAGAGTAAATACTCTTCCCATGGTTTTCGGTTGTCCGGGTTGATCCTGCTGACTGCCTCCATTCCGCTCTTTCTTGGTATGTGGGCAGTCCCTCTTAATGTGACCCTTCTCTTTACAATTATAAAAAATCGGACCTGACCTACATTCAGTAGAGATATGTCCTAGTTTACCACATTTGAAACAGATAACCCGGGTTGGAAATGTATAAGGTCTACCACCATTTCCATTGGAAGAACCCGGAGCAGCAATTCTTGGTTGACTAGGGTGATTATCATATGGCTTATGAGTGTAGGGTTCCCCACGATTCCGGAATCTGATTCTCTTATCCTTTACCGAGCCCGTACTTCAGTAGTAGGCTGCCCTATCCCGGGAATCCTCGTCCCATACCCGACACATGTTTACTAAGACCGGAAACTACCGAATTCCTTGATAGTTGATAGCTTGCTTTGCCTTAGACCGTAGATCATTCAGGAACTTAACACATTTTGAGCTCTCACCATCCCGTCCTTGATAGTGAGGAAAATATCTTACCAACTCCTCGAACTTAGCCGCATACTCGGTTACAATCTGGCTTCCTTATTTGAGTTCTAGAAACTCCATCTCCTTTTTGTTTCGCACATCTTCCGGGAAGTATTTCTTCAGGAATGCCCCCCTGAAGATTTCCTAAGTCACTACCCTGCCTTCTGCCTCCATGCATTGGCGAGTGTTATCCCACCAATACTCGCATTCCTCCGCCAAAGTATAAGTGTTGAAAGCGACTTTCTATTCTTCTGGGCACGCCATAACTCAGAAAATCTTCTCAATTTCCCATATCCAGGTCTGGACACCATCCAGGTTGTATCCTCCACAAAAAGAAGGAGGATTATTACGTTGAAATCGGTCCAACCCGTGATACTCTATAGCTCCTGGAGCTTCTCCTCTTTGTTGATTCCCCCAACACCTGGGCTAAGGCTTGGAGAGCATCAACGATAGCACAATCATTCCTACCAGCCATCACTTCCTACGCATAGTGAGAAGTGAGAACCCGGAAGGAATACAAAACAAGCACCAAGTTATATTATGCAGACTTCCTATTCTTTGTATCCCGGACTACTTGCCATAATGTTCCCTTGCATTGTCCCGAATTATACAGATGGCCAGTCTGATAATAATTCACAACAACGCATAGAACTTATGGTATAGTAGACATGGAAATACAAACTTACTATGACCACACTAACATTCTACATAAGTTCTAACATTAAGAAATATAACTCAATCACAGAACAATTAATCACTTTAACAATTAGACATTCAACAATCAACACGACATGCACATAAGAAACATAGCAAACTCACAACTCACTGGCCGAAAGGTCTGACCTGCTCTGATACCACTAATGTAATGACCCGTAATTTATATTTAAAAAAATCCCTTTAAATTGATTACAAAAATAGTAGTAAATTTCGAGCGTGACTTAATCAATATCAATAATTAAAACACGAATGATTAATGTTGAAATACCTCGTAATGTATTTATATAAGAACATAATTTGGAGTGATTACAAACAACCATGTCTAAAGTGTACATAGTTTTCAAACGAAACAAGGGATTAAGTGATGAGAGTGTAACTAGCCAAACAATGGGGTGTATCCATTAAAACAAGGGGTACATCTAGCAAAATACAACTCCTGCCAGGGTTACAATTCAATGCCATTTCGGCAACAAAGCACTTCTATAAGTCGGGTTCTAACTAAGAGTGAGTTGTCACAATACAGCTCGTGGCCGGGATATGGTCCAAAGCCATCCCGGCATTACAATTCATCTATAGGTCGGGTTCTAATCGAACATTATCCCGGATACTGGGCGACTCCATCAAAAAGAAATAACTCCCAGACTACTTGTTACTGCCCGTCTGCTCACACAAACATGGTCTGTGATCATCACAGGTACCAAAACCACATGGCACAAGAAAAGCAAAGGTGAGTTCATCATGTAAAATAATAATTAATAAATATCATCAATTATAAAAACACAACCCGATCATTACATTATCACAACAATATTCAAACATTTCATTTAGATAATCAATCATGGAAAACCCGTCCAAACCACTTCACCAATTCATCTTATAAGGACTAGTCATGATGCATGTTCCTGACTTAACTCTTAGTCAATGTAATGTGGTACCATCACTAGACAATAGGCCAAATCCATGGTACAAATGATTCCTGTAGAACGTTGGGGTCACTCTGTTGTGCACGGGTCTCACCCCCTCATGGTGATCAGCCAAAATCGGTGTCAAAAGGCTATCCCTATAGCAATGCCCCCCAAGTATATCTCTTACTCTACAATCAATCATCCTATTTACATCATGCATGAAGTATGTCTCTCATGGGCACCACTATATAGACCGGCGCAGGAGCAATCCCTTCCTGTCTGGTGTCCCTATACACCTCCCATGTACATACGATGTCTCTCATGGGCATCACTGTATAGACCGGCGCAGGAGCAATCCCTTCTTGGCTAGTGTCGCTATACACCTGCCATGGTATCAATGCATTTAATAACTCAAGCCAATACAATGGTCAATCTCAACGTAATCACGTTATTTTAAAAACATACAAGTGAGGTTTTAGATGTCTGAGTTGTTATTAAGCAATAATAACTCTAAAGAAAGAATCTGAACAAGCTCGGATGAAGGGTTGGTTAAAGGAGATCAAGGGAATCCTTTGGTTTCTATAAAATATCATGGACGGGTTCATCTCTTATGCAATCGATTACATAAGCGTTGTAATCGATTAATTCGATAGCGCTGTATGGGAACCTGATAGTTCTATTCCCAAGAACATAGAACTCTATCGAGTGAGTAACCCGGTAGCTCTTTTCCCAAGACATACGAGCTCTGCCGAGTAAGGAACCCAGTAGCTCACAAGGAAGAGGCTTTGAACTTAGTAGTTCTAAAGAGAACAGCCCACCCCGGGGTAAGGAACCTGGTCTTTCTAAGGAATGGGCTTCTCGAGACGACACGTGTATGGAATCCGATTTCTCAAGGAAAGAAAAGAATGAGCTTCTAGGGACGACATGTGTATGGAACTCGGTCATTCTAGAAGAAAGAACACAAATTCAACTGAGTAGAGGAACCCAGTAGCTCTCATCCCAAGAAGACATGAGCTCATCTAAGTTAGGGAACCCGATGGCTCTATTCCCGAGAAGACGTGAGCTCATCCGGGTAGAGGAACCCGGTAGCTCTCTCTCAAATGACTTAAAACTCAAACTTCAAGGTACACCCCCGGGTAAGGAACTCGGTATATATAAGGAAAAAGAAAGCGAGCTTTAGAAGCTCTTAAGGAAACAACCCCGAGTTAGTAACCCGGTATACAATTGTCCGCCAATAAGAACTAAGTTACGTTTTGCATGCACACATGCACACTATGTAAACCATTTAACCCGGCATACCCATCCCGGTAGCCGACATCTTAATACAAGGAATTGACACATATATTTAACTCGGCCTACCTATCCCCGACATCTCAATCTAAAGGGAGTACTACACCTACTAACTCGGCCTACCCGTCCCGGTAGCCGAGGTCACAACAACAGTTTAATATATATATATATATATGTATACAACATGCTCAGTCCGACTTACCTAACCCAGTAGCTGACATCTCAATACAAGGAATTGACACGTATATTTAACTCGGCCTACCTATCCCGGTAGCCGACATCTCAATCTAAAGGGAGTACTACACCTACTAACTCGGCCTACCCGTCCCGGTAGCCGAGGTCACAACAACAGTTTAATATATATATACACAACATGCTCAGTCCGACTTACCCAACCCGGTAGTCGTCTTCTTTACAAACTCATCACATAAAAACATCATCAAGTTATTTCACGCATAACACCAAAACACTTATACATATCTCATCCCAACCATGATATCTAAAATCATTATTAACACAATAAACTCCCCTTACCTCAACAGAGATTCGTCTCTTTCGATCTTAACGTGTGTTTTGCTTGAACAATCGTTCTCACAGCGATTAGCAATGAAAGGTTATGATCCGTTTACGAACTCTTCTTAACGGAGAGAATCTTCCACCGCTGCTACGGTGGTTCTCAATAGTTTAAGTGATACAGAAGGTGGAAGAAGAGAGATTGCTGGTGCAAAGGTTTTAGAGAGAGAAAGAAGAGAAACACACGGAGAAGTGAAAGTCCATCATGCTTCCGTTTCATGCACTGCTATTTATAGACGATGCTCTGAGATAAGTTGCCAACAACTTGAATTAGCCAGCTATCACAACCACCATAGTTGCCCATTTGCGTGACTGAACAGCCACCAAGGCCACCACCGTTTTACTATGCGTGCACGGACAACTTATCTCAGCCACAAAATCTAACTTTTCTTCCTCACGCATAAACTCCCATGCAACACACTTTAACAAATTGCAAGATTTACTTTTAACAATTAATCAATACAAATATCTTTCTACTTGTAAAATTTCAGGGTGTTACAGTTTTGACATCGGGTTGCTTTAACTTCATGTTTAGAGTTGCCATTAGGGTGTCAACAAAACACATATGGAAGTGTGTCAAACTACTGGAGATAATATCTCGTTGTTTTCCACTCATTCCTTTTGACTGTAGCCTTTAACTACCAAATGTGCTTTATAACGGACAACTTCTTCAATGAACGATCTATATTTCTTCTTGAAGATCCACTTGCACATCACTACTTGTATTCTTTCAGGTAACTCAACTAAATTCCATGTCTAATTCTTTTGAAGGAATTCCATCTCTTCATTCATAGCCATCGTCCACTCCTCAGCTTCAAAATAGGAAATTGTTTTCTGATAAGTGGTTGGTTCGAATGAATTGATTTCTTCTGCTACCTATAGCTCATAAGGCACTTTATTAAGGTCATATATTTCAAGAGCTTTGATTTTTCTTTTTGACTTTTTGGGCGTTGTGGTTTTAGGATACTTCAGATGGTTTTGACTACTTCAGTCAGTCCTTTCAATTGGTGCTGAATTTTGATGTTGAGGGTGCATTTGCAGATCCAGATCAGTCTCATTAGGTGCTTCAAATTGCGTCTGACCACTAATTGTTTTGATTATGGAGCTCTCAAAATCCACCTTTTTAGTGACATCCTTAGTCTTGCCCAAATCTTCATCAAATTTAGAATGCAGCATAGAGAGTTTGTTAAAGACGACATCTATACTCAAAATGACTTTCCTTTCAGATAGAGATCAGACTCAAAATCCTTTGACTTCATTTCCATAGCCCATAAAGAATCTCTTCTTGGCTCTAGGTTGCAGCTTACCTTCACCTACGTGATAGTATGTCGGACATCCAAACACCTTCAACATTGAGAATTCAATTGATTTGTTAGACCATACCTCAATAGGGGTCTTAAAGTCTATGATAGTGGATGATGAGTGATTCACAAGATAGCATGTTGTGCTAACTACCTCAGCCTAGAAACTATTATTCAATTGTGAATTGGATAGATGCAACTGGTCCTTTCCAACAAGGTCTAGTTCATTCTTTCAGCTACTCTGTGGAGTATAGCATACAATACGTTGTCTTGTTATGCCTTTATCTCTACAGAATTCAATAAAATTTGAAGCCATTGTCAATCCTAAGACACTTTACTGTCTTATTTTTTTTTATTTATCATAAATCATCTAATGGTTGAAAAATTGAAAGCTTCATATTTCTACTTCATCATGAATACCCATGTCATCCTGAAGTAATCATCAATGATAGAGAGGAAATACCTTGTCCCTCCCATAGATGAAACTCTTAAAACCCCCCAACAATCAGAATGGACAGTGTCCAACATGACCTTTGTTGTGTGCACAACCTTTGGAAACTTCATCCGATGTTGTTTCCCATAGACACAATGTTTACAAAATTGAAAAGATTCCATCTTATGATTTCCAAGTAAGTCTCTCTTGCCCAAAATATCCAAACCTTTTTTACTTATGTGGCCTAATTGTAGATGCCATAGAGAATGATCAAATAAGCCATGATTGAGCACTTTTAATTTAGTATTTTTCTATTCTTAGCTTATTTGAATTCCCTTGGATTCTTATTTTCTCACTTTAACTCAGTTTTGTTCTTAGGCAAATAATTGGGCTTAATTGATAATTGTTGCTTATTTTCAGATTTTATGTTTACTTGACCTATCTTCCTTGTACAAGACCTAGAGAATTCTACAAAACTCCAAATGGAGCATATGAGTAGTCCCTGGAAATCTAAGAAAAAGAGCTACAATTTTGTCAGAGATAAGGGTGGGCCAATTCTGCTGATTTGAGGGTCAAATTAGGATTGGAAGTTAGAACATCTACATTTGAGTTTTGGGTTATGAGTATGGGTTTTGATTGGTGTAATTAGCATAATTAGTTAGATTTAATAGGCCTAATTAGAACCCATCCTTCATTCTATTCAGTCACTATATTTTAGTGTAGCTAGGGGGACAAAAAAAACATAATTTCTAGTTTCTTGTGCAAGTTTCCATAATTAAAATCTTTTCTCTCTTTTTCTCTCAACTATTCTTCATTGTTTTTTTATTTTTCTTCTTACTTTCATCTCTATTCTTCTATTTTCTTACACAAATTTTGTGGCTCTTCCACTGATGACGATCATGGAAGCCTAAACAATCAATCAATCAAAGGATCCAGTCAAAGCAAAGAGAATTTGAGTTCTGGTTTGGTATTCTAATTTCCATGTGAATGTTCATCTTCTTCTTCAATCCTCTTTTCAATTTTCATGATTATGAATATGTTTAGGATTGAAAATGAATTAGGTTATAGATTTATTCCTTAATTTTAAATTTTATTCATAGATTGTTTGGATGATATTTCAATCTGGTTTGTGATTTCAATTGATTTAGGAGTTAATTTGATTAAACTGCTTCTAATGATATTGAATGAACCTTCACAATATGATCATTATCTGAGAACTATAATAATTTGCATTGCTTGATTTGGTGAATTTGATTGATATTCTTGAATTTGTTTTACAACATCTTTTATCAATCCTGTTAGTTTCTGCATTTTTCTTCAATTCTTGTTTGTGTTTCTACAATTTTTGTTCACTGTCTGCAAACAGTTTGATAAAATCCCCTTGTTGTTTATAAGTGGATTAAGCTAGGAACCAAATTGGAGTGTATCTCTGAGTCGACCTAGGTTAATCCTGTGCTACAAAATTATCTTAGTTTTATTAGTTTTGTAGCAATTTCACAGTCGTTATCAAAACTGGAGTCATTGCTAAGGACACAGTTCGTTGTGTGCTAACTTTAATCCAATCATAATTAGATAATAGTATAGGTATAATTGATATTAGTATAATATAATTGCATTTTTCTATTGAAAAAAAATGTTTCTAGAAAAATAGATAGATATATAATAGATTAAAGATTGATAGATTGATAGATAGATATATAGATGATAGATAGATCGAAAATAGATAGATAAATTGATAGATAGAATATAGATAGATATATAGATGATAGATAAGTTGATAGATAGATAGATTTATAGGTAGATAGAAGATAGATAGATATATGGATGATAGATAGATTGATTGATTGATTGATTGATAATAGATAGATAGATAAATAGATAAAAAAAAAGATAAAAAAATAATTACAAAAATCAGAAATGATATTTAGACATTTATTGTGGTGTTTTGAATTTTTTTTTTTAAATTATTTAGGGCAATTTTCCATTTTCTATATCATTCTAGCAAATATTATGAATAGGGTTCTGGTAGTGTAGTTGTCTGTAATTTCTGTGATTTTTGCCACTGACAAGTTGAACTGTGCATGACTAGGTCCAAACCAGGTGTCTTGCATTCATATGATCTTGAGATAGATCAAATATTTCACAGTTTAAGTAGAGATAATAGAGGTGTATTTCTGCATAGTAGTATAGAATATTCTAAGCATTTTGTTTCTGAGTCTTCTATTTTTAATTTTGAACATTCTGATTTTGAAACTGTTGTTGATACAATGACTGATAATAATCAAACTCTTAAGGAATTGGTTACACTTGATGTTGTTTATGAACCTTGGTGTATTCAATATCCTGAGACAGAGGTAAGTTATGAGCTAAAATTTGGACTAATCCATTTGTTTCCAAAGTTTCATGGTCTTGCAGGTGAAGATCCACATAAACATCTTAAGGAGTTTCATGTAGTGTGTTCCACCATGTGACCACATGACATTCATGAGGACTATGTGAAGATGAAGGCATTTCCATTGTCTCTGGATAGGGTGGCTAATGACTGGTTGTACCTTCAACAAGATCCTATCAACACTTGGATAGATATGAAGAGAAGATTTTTAGAGAAATTCTTCTCTGCATCCAGAACAACATCCATCCCAAAAAAAATCAGTGGTATAAGGTAGCTACTTGGAGAGACATTATATGAGTACTAAGACATGTTCAACAAGCTTTGTGCTACTTGTCCTCACAATCAAATCAGTGAACAATTATTGATCCAATATTTTATGAAAGGTTGATGTTAATGGATAGGAATATGATTGATGCAGCCAGTGGAGATGCTTTAATGGACAAGACTCTCATTTTTGCAAGGCAATTTATTTCCAACATAGCAACAAATTACGAGGAATTTGGTACTAGAGTAGTTGCACCATCCAAGGCTACTGCAAATGAAGTATCTATTTCTATGGTTGCTGATAACCATAGGTTGGAGAATAAACTGACAAAATTAACATCCCTTGTGAGACAACTTGCCATTGGTCAACAACAGAATATGATGACAGTCAATCAACCAACATTGTGTGGTATCTGCTATGCGCTTGATCATTCAACAGATACATGTCCTACTCTCCAAGAAATAGAATAGACTATTGAAGTTTCTGCCATACAACCTGGACAACCATTCAGACCTCAACAACAACAGTATTATCCTTACTCCAACACTTATAATCTTGGTTGGAGAGATCATCCGAACTTGAGGTATGGTCCTGGTCCACAACAACATCAAACACAACAACTGCAACCATTTAGACATCAACAATATCAATCCTCCACCAACAAATACCAAGCTTTGTCGTTCAGACAACAACAACAATTACAACAATCTGCACCTACACCTACAGAACCTGTGCAGAATAATTTTGACCTTCCATGGAGGACCTGATGAAGCAAAGGGCAACCAACAACATTCAGTTTCAACAAAATGTGGCAGCCAACATCTAAGATCTGCAAACTCATATTGGACAGTTATCTACAACTGTTAACCAGATGCAACAATAAGGTTCTAACAACATTCTAGCACACCCAATTATTAATCCAAGGAATGTGAGTGTTATTACCTTAAAGAGGGTAAAGAGCCTCCAAATTCAATAGATGTTGGTGCCAAAATTGATGATGATGCCAAAACAGATTCCTCTACCTTTTCCCTATAGATCCATTCCTCCAAAAAAAGTGGAGCTTGATTCTGATCTTCTTGAGACTTTCAGGAGGGTGGAAGTAAACATTTCCCTCTTGGATGCCATTAAAAAAATTCCAAAATATACAAAGTTCTTGAAGGATTTGGTCACTCATAAGAGGAAGCTAAAAGGAAATTGTTGGATATAGGGGGAGCAACAAGAAGATAAAGCTTGTGCATTAGAAGAATGTTTTGAGCTTTTCACATGCCTTGAAGATTGTAATTTATATTAAGTGTATGAGAGGCCAATCTTTGATCCTTTCATTGCATGCACATAATCATTAACAAGCTTACATATTTTCATTAAAAGTATCAAAGCTATTCATGTTTTTAAAAGAAATTAATAAGTCATGGTTAATGTTTTTGGAAAAATGTAATCTTACTGCTTTAATCGATTACACAACGTTTTAATCAATTATTTGCTTCGTTTTAAATCTAGAAAAATCATGATGAACATTTTAATCGATTACATGACTCTTGTAATTGACTACATAGTAAAAACAAAAAGCTTGCCTCACTGCTTTAATCGATTACCAAACATTGTAATCGATTACACAAGCTTGCTTCGCAATGTACTTCACTGCTTTAATCGATTACAACTCAGTTTAATCGATTATTCTGTTCATTGTAAAACCCAGAATGAAGCCATGAACAATTTAATCGATTAAAAGACAATTTAGTCGATTACATAAGCATTTAATCGATTATTTGGCGCGTTGTAATCGATTACAGTCTGTTACAAAAATCTGTTATAAATTGAATGAAGGCTTGTCTATTTTTGTAACTTGAAAAATTCAAATATTCTGAATATACACAAGCATTCTCAAAGTTAGAAAGTGAGTTTCTGGGTTAACTAAGTTCTTGTCCCTCTCTTTAATCTTTATGGGTTTTGAATGATTTCTTGGGCAAGAGTTTTCAAAGAAGTTTTGGAGAGCATGTTCTGAAATTCTTTTCTGCAATTCAATTCTGATTGGTAAACCAAATGCATCTACATTCATTGGATCATCAGGTTGTTTCTCTCAATTTTCTCTGATTGTAAATTCGTTTTTGTATTTTTGGTTATTTGAAGCTATTGTGAAGTATTCTTTGAAGCTTGTGCTAGAGTAGTGTTCTCTAGAGGAAGAACAAATTAGTGTTCTCTGGTTCTTAATCACTAGGAGTCTAATAGGGTTTTAGATTTTCATTCTTTATCTAGGTTTGATAAAGGGTGATTGTTGTAAAGCTTGTAAAGAACTGAAATTTATAATAGTAGAACTCTAATCTAGTGTTGATTAGAAGAAACTGGATGTAGCTTCTCCTGAGAAGTGAACCAGTATAAATTCTTGTGTTGATTTTCTATTTCTCAATTTTTACTAGTTATCTTGTTCATTTGTTCTTGGTATTATTATCACTACTCAACAAGTCTTGTTTTAAGCAATTAATTTCTTGGACTGAGTAGTTTGATTGATCAGAAGCATTCTTGGTTTAAAAGTGATTAAGATCCTTTAACTCTGATTTCATAAAATAAATTTTAAAAAGGCCAAGTTTAAACCAATTCACCCTCCTTCTTGGTTATTGTGGGTATTCCTATTGTTTTCAGAAATGAGCAAGTGAAGATGGGTAGAAATGTTTTTGCACTTATATAGAGCAAATTTGTTGCTTCCATTCCAACATCCACCTTACCATAGAAGTGCAAAGATCCTAACACTTTCACTATCCCTTGCACCATTAGAGATTGCACTTTTACAGATGCAATGCTTGACCTTTGGAGCATTGATTAATGTTATGCCCACATCATTTTACGGGTCATTACATCTTTGTGATTTGAAACCCACTAGTGTTGTCATTCCTTTAGCCAACAGGAGTGCTACATTTGCACTTGGAGTTATTGAAGATGTACTAGTGCGAGTTAATGATATAACAACCAGGACCAAAACTGATGTGCATGCAAGAACTCTTTCCATGGAGTTTGGCCATGATGTTGTCCATTTCAAAAAAATTTAGGCCATGAGACATCCTGCAGAGGAGCATTATGTCTTTCTTGTAGATATCATTGATGTTACAGTAGATAATTTGTATAGATTTACTTTCTGAATTTTCTGACTGTTCTGATTTTGATCTTGGTTCTTTTAATTGTACTTATGATGATTCTACTCTTGTGTGTAGTATTTGTGCAGAGATTTTCTCTGCTCTTCACTCTGATTGTGAAACAGGTATAGGTACAGGTTCCGATTCTCCTATCTCCCTTCCATCACCCATCGACCTCCCCTTGTCGTCCACCATTCAGCCAACTTCCTTGGAGCTGAAGCCACTACTTGAGTACCTTAAATATGCCTATTTAGATGACACTCGAAAGCTCCCAATCATCATATCTAGCAGTCTGTCACTTGAGCATGAAGAGAAGTTGCTAATGTTCTGAGAGGCCACAAAAAGGCCATTGGATGGATGCTTGCTAACCTTCTCAGAATAAATCCTTCTATATGCATTCATTAGATACCCTTGGAGGATGATTCTAGGCCAGTAAGGCAGCCACAAAGGAGGTTGAATCCCATCATTCTTGATGTGGTGAAGAAGTACGTGATGAAGCTACTAGTTGTAGGGATCATTTATCCCATTTCAGATAGCACATGAGTTTCACCTGTCCAAGTGGTCCCTAAGAAGTCGGGCATCACTGTTGTGAGAAACTAGGATAATGAGTTGATTCTAACTAGAGTAGCCAATAGATGGTGAGTTTGCATTGACTATAGGAGACTTAATCAGGAAACTCGCAAGGACCATTTCCCTCTCTGATTCATTGACCAAGTTCTGGAGAGGTTGGCAGGTAAATCACATTATTGCTTTCTTGATAGTTTTTCAGGTTACATGCAGATTCATATTGCATCGGAGGACCAACACAAGACCACATTCACCTGTCCATTTGGCACATTTGCCTACATTAGGATGCCCTTTGGCCCTATGCAACGCTCTCGGAACCTTCCAAAGGTGTATGATGAGTATTTTTTACGATTTATTAGAGACTTGCATGAAGGTGTTTATGGATGATTTCACTGTTTATGGTTCCTCTTTTGATACATGTTTGGATAGCCTCTCTAGAATTCTTGGTTGATGCATTGGGGCTAATCTTGTTCTTAACTTTGAGAAATGTCATTTTATGGTACATGAGGGTATAGTCTTGGGGCATTTGGTCTCTAGTAAAGGTATTGAGGTTGATAAGGCCAAGATTGATGTTATTACTTCTCTACCTTACCCCATTTTTGTGCGGGAAGTGCATTCTTTTCTTGAACATGCAAGTTTTTATAGGAGATTCATCCAGGATTTTAGCAAGATTGCACTGCCATTGTCCAAGCTTCTCCAAAAGGACGTAGACTTTGTGATTGACCAGCCTTGCAAAGAGGCATTTGAGGAGTTGAGGAAGAAGCTTACTACCTGTCCCATCATGCAGCCACTAGATTGGGAGCTTCCCTTTGAGCTTATGTGTGATTCCTCTAACTATGCGCTTAGGATTGTGTTGTCACAGAGAGTTGATAAACTATTCCATGTCATTGCTTATGCTTCACTCAATTTAGATGCAGTTCAAGTTAACTACACCACCATTGAGAATGAGCTTTTGGCTATTGTTTTTGCTTTAGATAAATTTAGATTTTATTTGTTTTACTCCCATATCACTGTCTTTACTGACCATGCAGCTTTGAAGTACTTGTTGAAGAAGCCTGATGCTAAACCTAGACTTTATTTGAAGTACCATGCAACTTTAGGAGTTTGATATTGAGATTAAAGACAAGAGTGGTGTAGAAAACTTGGTTGCTGATCATTTGAGCAGGATTGAGGGACCTGTTGAGTCCTTTCCTGTTAGGGATAATTTCCTTGATGAGCATTTGATACATTTGCATTCATCACATGTTACACCTTGGTTTGCTGACATTGTGAATTTCATTGTTGCATCTGTTGTTCCACCTCATGCATCTAGGTCTCAAATAGATAAACTTAAGAGTGATGCTAAATATTATATGTGGGATAATCCTTATTTGTGGAGGTTTGGTAGTGACTAAGTGATCCGCAGGTGTGTACCAGATCATGAGATTCGGTCTATTCTTCAGTTTTGTCATGACACACATCAGTGGTCATTTTGGTCCTCAGTGGACTGCTAGGAGAGTATTGAATTGTAGGTTCTATTGACCCACCATTTTTAGAAATGCTCATCACTTTTCCACAACTCGTGAGTAGTGTCAGAGAGCAAGAGGGACCATTACACATAGACATAAGATACCTCAGCAACCCATTATTTTTAGTAAGATTTTTCATGTATGGGGTATTGATTTTATGGGTCAATTTCCTATTTCTCATGTTTTTTCATATATTTTGCTTGCTATTGATTATGTTTCTAGATGGGTTGTAGCTAAGGCCACCAGAAGTAATAATTCTAAAGTTGTTGTGGATTTTGTGAGATCTAACATTTTTTGCAGGTTTGGTGTGCCTAAAGCCATTATTAATGGCCAGGGAAGCAATTTCTGTAACAGGTCATTGACATCCTTACTCCAAAAATATGAGGTTGTGCATAGAGTTTACAACTTATCATCCCCAAACTAATGAGCAAGCAAAAGATTTTAATAAAGAGTTTAAGCAAGTGTTGCAGAAGGTAGTGCAACCTAATAGTAAGGATTGGAGCAAGCTACTTGAAGATGCTTTATGGGCTCACAGGACCGTTTACCGAACACCTTTAGGGATGTCTCCCTATAGGGTGGTTTTTGGTAAGGCATGCCACCTTTCGATGGAGATTGAGCATCATACATATTAAGCAATGAAGAGTTGTAACATTGCATTTGATGAAGCAGGTATGGAAAGAAAGTTTCAATTGCAAGAACTTGAAGAGATTCGCATAGAAGCCTATGAGAATTCCAAGATTTACAAGGAGAAAGTGAAGAGGTTTCATGACTCTAGCATTCTTAGGAAGGAGTTCCATATTGGCCAAAAAGTGCTTTTGTTTAACTCTTGCCTCAAGCTTATTTCCGGTAAACTTCAATCTAGATGAGATGGACCTTTTGTTATTACTAATGTTTTCCCCATGGTGTAGTTGAGATTAAAAATGAAGTTACCGACAAGGTCTTCAAAGTGAATGGTCACCAACTCAAACTATTTCATGAGAGCCCTCACGTGGGGGAGGAGCTTTTGGTAGACCTCTCTTTGGTCTTGCCAATTTTATGTGATGATGTGCCTTGAATGACATTTGAGGAATTTCCTTTTCCCTTCTTTTCTATGTTGTCTCTTTGGTTTCATTTCATTGCATGCTTACATTGAGGATAATGTGCACTTTAAGTGTGGGGGAAGAAAACCTGTTTTATCTGTTTTCTATTTTGTCTGTTTTCTATTTTCTGTTTTAACTATTTTCTATTATATGTTTTTTTTCTTTTCTGTATTTGTTTTTGTTATATTTCTGTTTGTTTTTAGTTTTCTATTTTCGTTTTGCTGTATTTGTTTTGTTATATTATTTTCTATTTTTACTATTTTTACATACAAAAAATAAAAATAAAAAAATAAAAGATTTTGCAATAGTTGTTTTATGTTTTTGTTGAATTTAGACACTTTTTCATGTTTTTCATAAGATTTCTAACTTGTATAAATTGTGAGAAATGTACCAATTTTTGTTGGATTAAGAGGTTTCATACTTGATGTGAATCATTGTTGCAATTGTTGAATTGATAAGTAGGCTTGAAAGATGTGTGGGTCTTGTTCATACATTTTTTTAGTTTGTAGTTTATTCTAGTTTAATTGTTTTTCTCTTAGTCTTTTTCTTTTTAGTTTTGCCCAGGAGTGCAAAAGATTAAGTGTGGGGGAATTTGATTAAGCATTTTTAATTTATTATTTTCATATTCTTCTTAGCTTATTTGAATTCTCTTGGATTCTTATTTTCTCACTCTAACCCAGTTTTGGTCTTAGAAAAATAATTGAGCTTAATTGGTAATTGTTGCTTATTTTCAGATTTTGTGCTTACTAGAACTATCTTCCTTGTGAAGGACCTAGAAGATTCTAAAGAACTCCAAATGGAGCATATGAGTATTCCATAGAAAGTTAAGGAAAAAAGCTACAATGTTGTCAGAGATTAGTGTGGGCCAATTTTTCCAATTTGAGGGTCAAATTAGGCTTGGAAGTGAGAATCTCTGCATTTGAGTTTTGAGCTACAAGTTTGGGTTTTCATTGGTGTAATTAGCATAATTAGTTAGTTTAGATGAGCCTAATCAGAACCTATCATTCATTGTGTTCAGTCACTATATGTTAGTGTAGTTAATTAGTTAGTTAGTTAGTTAGTTACTTCATTGGTACAAACAACATTTTTAGCTTCTTGTGCAAGTTTTCAGAATTCAAATTTCTTATCTCTTTTTCTCTCAACTGTTCTTCATTGTTCTCCAGTTTTATTCTTCATTTCATTTCTGTTCTTCTATTTTTTTACACAAATTTTGTGGTTTTTCCACTGATGATGATCATGGAAGGCTAAACAATAAATAAATCCAAGAATTTGAGTTCTGGTTTGGTATTTTAATTTATGTGTAAATGTTCATTTTCTTCTTCAATCCTCTCTTCGATTTTCATGATTATGAATGTGTTTAGGATTGAAAATGAGTTAGGTTATGGATTCATTTCCTAATTTCAAAATTTAATCATAGATTGTTTGGATGATATTTCAATCTGGTTTGCGATTTCAATTGATTTAGGAGTTAATTCAATTGAACTGTTTCTAATGACTTTGAATAAACCTTCATAATATGATCATTATCTGATAACTATGATAATTCGCATTGCTTGGTTTGGTGAATTGGATTGATATTCTTGAATCTGTTTTACAACATCTTTTATCAATTCTGTTAGTTACTACATTTTTCTTCAATTCTAGTTTGTGTTTCTGCAATTTTTGTTCATTGTCCATAAACTATTTGATAAAAGTCCCCCTGTTGTTCATCAATGAATTGAAGTTAAACCAAATTGATCGTATCTCTAAGACGACCTAGGTTAATCATGTGCTACATAATTATTGTAGTTTTATTTGTTTTATAGGGATTCGACAGTCGTTATCATACATACTTCTCTTTCCCTCTCATTTGCATAATATTCTTGAATCTGTTTTACAACATCTTTTATTAATTCTATCAGTTGCTATATTTTTCTTTAATTCTAGTTTGTGTTTCTACAATTTTTGTTCATTGTCTACAAACTGTTTGATAAAAGTTCCCCTATTGTTCATCAATGAATTGAAGTTAAACCAAATTGATCGTATCTCTGAGACGACCTAGGTTAATCATGTGCTACATAATTATTGTAGTTTTCTTTGTTTTATAGGGATTCGATAGTCGTTATCATACATACTTCTCTTTCGCTCTCATTTGCATAATTCCACCTTCAACCCAACAAGAAAAACCTTTTAAATCCATAACACTCACAAATACAAGATTTTTCTTAAGCTCTGGAATATGACGAACTTCAATCAAGGTTCCAACAACACCATCGTGCATTATATATATATTTTCGATCATTCTCTCCTAGCTATGATTTCAAAGAAAACAAGAGAAGGTCAAGTATATATTCTAGTATATTTTCTAATTTTTATTTTTAATTGTACTTTATATATATATATATATATATATATATATATATATTAACTTACAGTATCTTTTGAACAAGACCTAAAGGAATTTTTTAATATTAAAATTTTTAATACAATATTTTTCCTACTATGTTTTATTGTTATACAACTCACTAAAAATAATTTCAAAATTTTCATATAGTTAAAGTATTCTATTACTTTTTCCACTACTCTATTAATTCTGTTTTCAACTTATTTTTTGTGCAGATTAATGTAAAATATATTATATTTTTCTGTTATATCACTCAATATTTCTTAATTATTAAAAAAAGAATCAGCTATATTTAATTATTATTCTATTAAATGCAAACAATTTTTTTTTAGAATTTTAGTCTATTTTTAGAAGTTTTATTCTTAATAAATTATTTCATTCTCCTTTTAGTATTTTTTTTTAATAATGATTATAATATTATTGAATAATGTAGTAAAAAAATAATCAATCAATTTATTTCATTCCTTTTTAGTATTTTTCAGTTAAGCATATATCTTTTTTAGACAATATATATGTATTTAGCTATGTTAGTTTTGCATAGCAATGATAAACTCACGTTTTGCATCATAGAATTACAAATTATAAGAATGAAGTATAAAAAAAATTAAATTCAGAAACCATATTTAAATATTAATTGATAAAAATATGTTCAAATGTTAAAAAATATTTAAAGTTTCAATAATAACATCTATTCATTTGGAATAAGTTTTTAGTTCAAATCAACTTTTTTTCTTATTTATTCAATTAAATAAGATTTTGATGTTTTAAATTAAATTATTTGATTAATGTCCAAATTTCTTCAATTAAAAATATATAAATTTATCAATATAAAAATATAGAAAATATATTATATATGAAATAAAATTCTTCGGGATATATTTTTATCAAGTAAAAATTTTATAAAAACACATTAAATATAAGTATATGAAAATATAGTATACAAAATTTTGGTGTGATTTTTTTTATAATATTTAACATTTTATTCTATATTAATATCGTTGACTGTTATGTGTATATCTATATATACTAATATATATTTTAATTAATTAAAATATAATAACGAATACATTAAAAAGTTATAATATATACATTTTTTTTATAAATTATAAAATTAATCTTTGCAGGACACAGATACTAGTTAATATATTATATTAAAAAGTTAAATATGATATATATTTTAAGATGGATTTTTCTTTCAATTCCTGTACTTATTTTGAGATGCACGTAGTAATGTTATACCAAATGTTTTGGAAAGTTCCTGAGTATGTTGTTATTTCTTCACAGGTAACCGAAGTCTCATTTACGAGAACGAGATTTACAGTTTATTTAGAAAAGATGATGAATTAATTTGAACATATTTTCAACTATATGAAAAAGCGAAGTTGTTCGGGGGTTTGCTTTGATAATACCGTAATATATATATATATATATATATATATATATATATATATATATATATATATATA
>CM023947.1:17661112-17679611 GCA_013407115.1 Glycine latifolia
ATCATACTACTAATTTTAAAAGTCCGTAAATTTTCATTCAAGTTTTTTGAGAAAGTATTTTTTTTAATACTTTGTATCTTTTTGTTATAAAGCAAAAAGCTTATGAAAAACATACAAAATATTTGTTTAAAATCATAAGAGAATTACACGATTATTTTACATTAAAAATTAAAAACCCATAAGATGATAAAGTTAATACAAAAATAAACCCTTGATTTTCTTTTTTTAAAGGACATTTTTTATAGATAAATATTAGTTGTTAGTATTATTAGTTTTTGTTAATGGAGGAATTAAACCGGTAACCTCTTTCCCTTCCCTTCTTCATTTAATACTAGACCAATTTTATATCTTATTTGTTCTTCTCTTTCTTTTTCTTTATACCCTACTATTCTTTTCAATCCTACATAATTGTTTTCAATATCATTTTCTTGCTTTGAGATAGATAATTCAAGATTTCTTGGTTAGGGTATTATGCTTTTTGTCCGATTTTGAGTCTTTAACTCCAATTCAGGAGATTTATTTTTTGAGTCTTTAACTCCAATTCAGGATATTTATTTTTTATTTATTTCTAGTAATGTTATTTTTATTTTCACTAATATTTTGATTTAAATTAGAAGATAAAAAAGTGCATAAACATGAGGAGATTTATTGAAAAAACTCAAAATTTACGTTAGTTAGAAATAGTGCTAAGATGATAGACAGAGACGGACCTTAGATTTTTGGTGTCCTAGGTTGCGGACCAAACAATTTATACCCTCGCAATCATTTATATATTATTCTCCTTGCATTTTTGTTGCAAACTCAGTTATAATCTATTGATGATAAAGATTTCTTTAAAAAATAATTTTCGATAAACATCAAAGTAAAACCATTTAGTCTAACTTGTACCATTATAGATGATCAATAAGATTTTAACATTTTTCAATTTCTATAAACTTATTATTTTATAAGTTGTACATGCATTGGAAAAACAATTAAATCAATTAAAAAAAATAAAGAAATTAAATATCATCAAAGAACTCAATATCACAAAGCTTAATTTTTATTCAATTGTTAAAACCGTTCTAAGGACTTTTAATTCTTCAAATAAAATAGGATTTTAATATTTTTCAATTTCTATAAACTTATTATTTTATAAGTTATACATGCATTGAGAAAGCAATTAAATCTGTTAAAAACAAAAGGAAAATAATTAAAATCATCAAAGAACTCAATATTACAAAGCTTAATTTTTATTCAGTTGTTAAACCGTCCTAATAACTTTTAATTTTTTAAATAAAATTTTACAATCAAGATCATAAGAATTATCATTTTTTTATAGAAATTTCAATTTTTATTGTTATATTTTATGTTTCTAATTTATTTCCTTTTTCATTTTGTAATTGAAGAAAAATAGTTATTCAAGCCCACATTAAAATTCCTATATTATGACATATATAAAAGATTTATTTTAATTTTTATATAAACATAATAGAAAATTTGGTGTCCATCTAAAAATGGGATCTTAATGGGATTCCCAACTACCGTTCATCTTGATTATATTTAAGGTTACCACTAACTAAGATAGAATATACAATTAAAGATAACTCTTATCTTACATGTTAAATTTGTAGAGTTGAATTAGATCTTAACTGAAATTTTAATAATATAGTTTATTTATTATGGATTAATCAAATCCCTTCTTTATTATATCTTAGTTTCTCATTCATTAGTTAATTTCTTAAACTGAATTTTAATTAATATTATTGGAGACAAGAAAGTAGAGAGCTAGCAGCCCCACTTGTTTTTTTAGGGTTAGTGTGTAGTGACATCCCGTATTATTACACATCTACTTGTTGGGGGTTTCTAGAAGCAGTCTCTATTGAGTGATTGATCCAGTTTTGTCATTTGTAATTTGTTGAATCCAATGTATTTAGCATATTTAATTTTTATATATAGAAATAGTATGACACATGCATATAAAAAGTGTATTTTTTGTATTGTCCTGTAAACGTGAAAATATTCTTATGCTCTTGTGAAGCTATTATTATATTAATGTTTTGAAAGACCAAACGGTTTGACTCGTTTGATTGCATGGGTTGTTGTAGTTAATAGTCTCTCTCATGACCACATCACGATCAAATAACTTCGGATAAAATTTATGGAAATCGAATGCTTAGAAACTTTATAATAACTTATAAATATATATATATATATATATATATATATATATATATATATATATATATTGTTCAATTAGACTTTTCGATTGAAACTTTTAAGATACAGAAAGTATTTTTACATTGTAAATTGTACAATCAAAAAAATATTTTTCATTTTCTTTATTATTTAATTAAATATTTTAAGCCTTTTCATTTTTTTCCTCTTATGGTGATGTACTTCATAGTTCATACACTACTTTAGCAACTACGTACTAAAAAAGTTATCTCTCAAAACTCAAATTTCAATAATTTTGAAGAACTTTCTTGTTATCTTTATTAATATATTTGATATTTTAACTGTTTATTTCTTTTAATTTATCGTTTTTTTTAATCACTATCTCTAAATCAAACTTCAAAGGATTGTTTTTCTCTTTGATGTAAAAAGATTGTTTTCTTAAAATTTGTCAATAGATAAAATTAACTTATATCATAATTTAAATTACTCATTATAAATGTAAAATATAATTTAACTATATATATATATTCAAATATATTTATTTATTTATATTTTTTAATTATAATATAATTTATATATTCCAAGTATTTATTATTATAAATTTAATCATAAAAAACAAACACTTATCATGTACAATACATAGACAAAAATACTATAAATGTGAAACGACATATTTAATTATTTGACCAAAGCTTTACTCTTATATATATATATATATATATATATATATATTTATTTATTTATTTATTTATTTAAATAATGATTAATTTTCATATTTTAATTTTTTTTAAATAATTCACCATATTAAATACTAGGATAATAGTTATTTAATCGTATTCTCATTTTTAAATATATTATTATTAAATAAAATGAGAAAATATAGATAAACTTATATTATAGTTTTGATGATTTTATTTATAAATGTATTTGATGCTTTTGTTGAATTATTCTCAAGAGTTTATCAATCTATTGATTTAATAACAACGGCTCAGAAGTGAGTTTGACTACTTCATTCTTGCCCACATTAAGGGCGGAGTAGATTCAAGAAATTTTTTAGAATAGACAAAAAACTATATTAAAATTTAACCCAATCCCAGTTGAAAACAGGGAAAGCTTCCCACCTTTTTTTAATTTTAATTATTCCCCCACCTGATTTAGTAACTTATTATTTTTAAGCCACTTTAGTATAATTTTTTTTTATAAAAATAATAGCCACCACCTGGTTTTAACAATATTTGTCTGATTGTTATGAATATTCATTTACAAAAAGGTAATAATTAGGGCCTCTTTGGATGTTAGCTTCTCTAGAAGCACTTCTAGAAGAGAAAAGTAAGAAGAAAAAAATAAAATGAGCTTTTTCATAAGTTAAAATAAGTATTCCATTAGCTAATTTGTAGATGTCATCTCATCTTTTAGAGAAGTTACATTAGTGAACTTCTACAAATTAGCTAATAGAGAGCTTATTTTTACTTATGAAAAAGCTCATCTCATCTTTTTGCTCTTATTTTCTTCTTCTAGAAGTGTTTCTACATAAGCTTACCCAAACTAATCCTTAATCCGATTAGTTTGACTTTTCCATAACAAATCAATACACCTAGCTATTTTTTATGAACCCCAAACTGAGAAGCGTATTGTATAATTTCATTAAGCAAATGAACTGGTAATGATATCATTTTATTTCATTTCACTAACGAGAGTGTGTTGAATTATAATGATTCAGAATCCAAATTCCAGACTCTAGAGTGTGTTGAATTATATTAAGAGTATTTTTATTTTCATATAATATCACAATATTTTTTAGAATAAGGGAAGAGATAGAAAAACAAAGAAAAATTAAAGAAAATGTGAGGTAAGATGAATGATGTGATGGAGAAAATAAAAAAATATAAAAAAGTTATGAGAAATTATTTTGAAAATTAATATTATTCTGATCATATAAAAATCATTCATTGTCCAATGAAGTCCATTGGAAGGTTTGTTGGATTACTGTCTTTGGAATCTTTTTTAATGACAAGCAATAGTTTGGTGCTACCATTTTATTATTGTTGTTGAGGGAAAAGGTCCTCACGGATCAAGACCAAAAATGAACTTTATATAGAATGGTTGAATATTGCCCTTCTCCTCTAGCTAGCAGATATGTAACAATCAATCACATAATCAAATTTATACATACAGGTTTATAATTAATGTACGACAAGAAAATTGTTTCTTAGATGATAAACACCTAAAAGTCTTTCGTTTTTGAGGTCATCTCCTCTATATATTCAACATTTTAAATAATATTTAAATAAAAGTCCACACTGTTTAAATTTATTTAATTTTTATAAGCAACCCATTGTCAAAACTTGGTAATCAAAACATATCCCACGCACCATTTTCATTTTCAACGCTCAGTAATCCAAACTCATGTATGTATATTTCTATGATATCCTAAATTCAATACTTGTCCCACTACAAGGCAATAACGTATAAAGATTTCATATTAGAATTCAAGTGGTTGGTGTTTCTTTCAATTGATGACAACTGCCTTCAAAATACTCAACATTGTCATCATAACTATATTACTTGTAGTTGCTTTAAAATGCAAATTTAGACTAAAGTCATCGCTGGGCAGACATAAACCACCCACACTTAATTACGATACGATTACGAAGGAGTCCTCAGTGTACTTTCTTGTTCATCTGTCCCCAAAAGAGCTCAATCATATGCTGCTGAATTTTATTTTGGAAGACCTTAACCTTGCTTCGATTTCAAGTATCATCAAATTTTCAATGTTAGATATAAGATGTATTTGGATAAATATTTTTTATAAGTATTCATAGGAAATTAATAAAGTAAAATAATCAAACTTTTCTTATAAGCTAAAATTAATTTATGCACTTCTGTCTTTAGAAAAGTTAGATACACTACTACAAGACAGGCCTTCTAAGTCGATTCTAAAGGTCATTCAAAGATGATTCTCCACTCGTCTTCGTTGCAAACGTCTTTGAAAGTTTGATTTTCGAAGTCAATTACGAGACTTTGCGATTCTAAGTCGATTGTAACAACGAACCGTCTTAGAAGATGTAAAAAAAAAAAAGAAAAAAAAAGTTTTCATCAAATCGAAGACAGTTATTTGTACAAACCGTCTTAGAATGGTGTCTTTCTAAGATGGTCGTACAGATAACCGTCTTAGAGTCGATGAAACTTTTTTTTTCTTTTAGGCCTTCTAAGACGGTTATTCACAGAACCGTCTTAGACTTGTGGCTTTCTAAGACGGGTTTACTCAAGCAACCGTTTTTGATTTATTGCACAGGCCTACTAAAACGGTTATCTACATAACCATCTTAGAATGTTAGATTTCGAAGACGGATTTACCAAAGAACCGTCTTAGATTTAATGTTTTTATTTATATTTTATAATCATTCTAAGACGTTCGAAAATGCTGAAAAAAAGTAAACATTGCTCTATCTAGTCTCTGTTTGCTTATCTCACCACATCTCTGTAAAATGCCAATAACATGAAAAATACAAAGCACATCATAAACTAAATTTATCATCAAGAAATTAAATTCATGTTTAGATTAATTAATTTAGAATTAAAATATAACTTATTATTATCATATTCGCTTTTGTTATAACTTTAGAATTTAGAATTAAACAATAAAAAGTACTTTTAAAAATACTTCGCTTTTGTTATAACTTTGTAACAAATTTTCTAATACTAAATTTTAACTTGCTATATTTTTTTATTAACTCATATTCTTTTGAAAACAAGATAGAAAAATTTCACGTATTTTTTAAACATATAAAAACAATACTTGTGTTATTTATTGAATCCTATTAAAATTTCACGAAACTGGAGTAGTGCATCATTAAGAATGATATTCTTTTATGGGCTCATACTATTAGAGTTGTTTAATATTTCACTCATGGTACTCAATATAAATGGTAATAAGTGATGACATCAAATAAAAACTGCACCTAACATATTTTTATAAATAAAAAATTAAAAGTGTTTTTAAGAATTAAAAATAAATATTATCTTATTGATAAGAAAAAGAAACCTATTTAACCTTATAAATTTTGTCATCGGTCACATTTAAACAAAATAGTTTCACTATCAAAACATTTTTTTTACATCATCAAAATAATTTTTTGTTTTTGTGAACTAGAGTATCTTTTAGTGTTTGAACATCATTATAGTAATAGTAATAAAATATAGTATATATCTTATTTAAATACAAAGGGAGAAATAAAATTGTAAACTCCTAGTGGAGAAAAACCAAACAACTTGTATCAAATAAATGATCTTAACTGAAATTGTGCTTAGAAAATTACCACACAGAAGGCACCTAGCAACACAAGCAAGATATGTTTTTAATGAAAACATAAATCATATGCTTTACATTTCATGTCCTTTTGAATCTATAATAACTATTTTTAAATAGAGAAGAGCATCAAAAGTGCAAAATAGGCCCCAAAAAATTCACAGGATGGATGAGATCATCTGAAACGCAAGAGTTCATGAGTGGAAATATGAAATTAGGGATGTAGAAAATTAACCATTCATGACTTCATGTACAGTGTGCATAAAATTCAGCACTCAACCCCAATTCCCCAAATGTGCCCCATTCACTACATGAGGAAATGTTTAAAATATCTTAATAGGAAAGACTAAGACTATTATGCATGCCTGGCTGTATCAAACTAAAGTGGAAAAACACAAATGTTCAGTTCAGTCAACGGAAGAAAAAGAAACATCAACATTTTATACAATTTGCTAGTAAAATTAGGCAATTTTACCTTGATTGGAGATATGTCATAAAAGAAGAAAACTCCAGGAAAACTGCAACACCCAGCTCTGAACTCTTGAAATGCTCAGTCACATAATATTGTGCAATAACATTTATCATGTTACATAAGCACTATCAAATGAAACATGAAACGGCAGTATGTTCATGATATTGACCATACCTGATTTGAATGGATAACACGGCCTCTAATGTCTGTGTATATTGTAGGGACCACCTGCAATGCATACACAGGCCCAAACAAGTGTCAAATTACACACACGATGGGACTCTGCAAAGAGAAATGTAACCTCCATTTGTATAGAATGAGGAATAATGAGTTTGAGAAAAGAAAGTCTTCACCGTGAAGGAACTTCAGCCTCAAGCTGTTTAACACGAGCCATAAAACCATGGCCTCTTGCAGCTGGAGCCATTACTTCTTCATGTAAATCATGGAAGATCTCAGCAGCAAACCTAACCAAAATAAAATAGTTAAATACAGAGAACTAAATGACATCTAGTGACAACCAGAACCACCAGAGCTCTGAAGGAACAAGACAATTAAGTGACAGGTGTACACAAATGCACGCGCACACACACAAGTGAAAACAGAAATCTGACCAATAATTAATTAACCTCTAAGGAAAAATTAACTATGACAACCCTAACATAGATTCTTCTACAAGGTTTGACAACAAATACAAACATTCGGATACGACACAAATTAGTTATTAAGGGGCAAAATGTGAGGCAAGAAATTACCCTGCATATAATTTAATTTCTAGAAAGAAGTAATTGCAAAATAATGATGCTATTTGACTTCAAAACAATCTTCTACTGAATATGAGAAGCAACATACACCAGCAACTAAAATTATTAAAGATAAAACATATCAGGGGCAATTTGAAATGATAAATAGATGCTAAATTTTTTCTCAAACCAGAATAGATAACTTTGACAGATAATAAATGATTATTGCAGTATTGCAGTATTGCACCCTGATAAAGTCATAGTACATGCATATTTGATTTTCATTTATTTTGGGGGAAAATCACTTTTTGTTCTCCCAAAAGCTCTTGAAGAATGTTCTTGATTACAAGTTGTTTCAAATACAAAATAACCTAAATCCAAACACAGGAAATTAATGAAATTTTGGTGATGCCAAATGAGATTTTCCAATAATTCCCCATCTTATATATAATTTCTCATGCTACAGAAAGCAAAAATACAAATTACATATCACCTGATTTTCAATATTTATAGGCTCTGGATGAGAAGCAACAGGAACATTCAGCTCACCACCTTTTATTTTATGTCTTTCATAATCAACAAGTGCCTGGTGTAGGATATCACAGACAGCAAGAATGAAGCAAGGGTTAATAGACATGGATAAATCAAGCGTAGTTAGATATTTATAGCCAACTGTCAGAAAGCAAACAAATAGGAAATGTATCCCATGTCACAGTCAACTATTAATAAGTTAGTGAAAATTTAGGGGCACAAGGAAACTATGTAAATGGCATGAAACCTTCTCCAATAGGGTCATAGCATGAATGTCATTATCTTAACAGCCAGAAAAAGAATGGTAACAATGTAACAGAAAAGAGGCTTTAACTTGAAGCCAGGTTAAGCTACAACAGATAGTCCCATCCAAAATCATAACAGTCCATTTTAGGAAAGGTTAAGACTTAGATATAAAATAAGGTCGCATGCATGTATTCTGAAATAATTACTAATAAGAAGTAAGGAACCTTATCATCGAGAGCGAGGTTGAGGTTCAAAGTATGAGTCTTGCGCTTCATTCTGTACAAGGTACGTCCAAGCAAGAAAAGTCCCAGAAAAGCAGCAGCGGCAGCGACAGAGAGAGGAAGAGACAGAGGAAGAGGGTTAACCCAATACCTCAACACCTCAAAAGGAACCTTCCACCACACCAATCTCTTCTTTTTCTCATCAACTTGTTCTATTTTCTCTTCTTGTTTTTCTGCTTCTTCCAGCACAGGCTCTGATTGGGGAATATTGGAATCGGAATCTCCGTTCCAGCATTAATCAACCACAATATGTACGTGACAAATTTTAGAACACTTTTAAAAGTATGTCTCTCCTCATACAAATTTTTGGAATCCTAAATTAAAAACCCTAATTTTAAAAATAAAATCCCACACTGTGCGGAAGTAGAGAATGTAAAAGGGAAAGCTTCGAAGGTTGTACTGTGTGTGCAGCCATGTCTGGAAATAAGGGAAGGAGTACAAATAGCAGAAGCACGAGGCATTACCTGTATCACGGTGGCTACACAAGACTGCGACCTAGCACGCGGGTTGGGTGGTGCATTCGTAAGGTTTAAGGGACGGAGTTGACGACGGCCACTGGGTAAGTGAGGGAGGTTCACCACAGCAAGAGTGGTGTGCTTCGTTCGTGTATTTTAATTTAGACACAAGGAAGACGAAGGCGGTCTTTGACGTGGACCGTGTTCGTTTTGAAGTAGCTACTCGAAAACCACGCCAGTTGTACTCAAAACTGTCCTTGTACCGATGTTTCAAACACGATTATTGGACAATCGTCTTTGGACTTGGCAACTTATTTATAAAATTGTCAAGGTGCATCATTCTATGACGAGTATCCCACAATCGTCTTAAAATATCATTTTTGTAGTAGTGATATGGTAGACTTCTATGAAGATTAAATATAAAAATTGATTTGAGCTTAAGAATAAAAAATCCAATTCATCTTTTGCCTTCTTATTTTCTTTTGTGATAAATACTAACAGAAAAATCTATCCAAACAAATAATAATAAACGTTGTACACTCGTACTAAACTCTCCATATCCATGACGTAGTTCTGGTGTCTTGAACAAATGATAGTGCCATTTTCGTTTGTTTTTTCCGTGACAATATAATAAATCTAAAACTACCTATTTTTCAAGTTATGATTATATATTGAATTATTGATAACTTGGACCTCTCATTTTTTTTCTGATCCGTGGAGTGTATGTGTATCATTGATATATAAATATATAAAAAATAATTAAGAGAAGAGAGATATGTGAATTGGAAACATTTTTATACCGTATGGTAGATGAGAAATATTTATTGGTTTTATCATTGATTAAAATTTTCCTTAAAAAATCTAACTATCTTTTGTGACATTTTGTGACATTGCTCCTTTCAAACATGTTTTATTTTTCCAATCTAGAATATTAGAATTTAAATTTTCACTTAAGGGATTTAGGTTCAATTCATCAAGGGAAAGATATCCTAAGTAATCTGAACTTCAATCAGAAAATAAGTAAAATCTGACTAAAAATTGGACACATAATTGTAATTTTATTATAATATTTCCATTTCTAATGTTTTTCTTCCTTTTGATAGATGAACTCTTCATTGTCTGAACCCTCATCTCTATTGTTCGGCCTGTTAATTTTAGTTGGTTGGGTCGCCTAATAATCCAATTTTCAAACAAATTGCATATCTAACTCGCCCCACATACCCATGGGTTAAGTTGGCAAGGGTTAGCCTATTAGGTCAAGATTTTTTTGTTCTTTTATTATTGCTCGATGGGTTTTGGGTTGACCACTCGGATGAATTATTGTTCACATTTTCTCGAATTATTGTTCACATTTTCTCTAATTTTTCTTCCTTTTCCCTAATAAACTGCAGCCATTCATCCAAGTTCCTCCATCCTTCTCCAATTAAACATTCTATCACTCTTTGTTTCTCATGCTTCCACTCTTTAATTTGTTAATGGTATTGCCATCAACCAGAACTTATGCCTAACTAACCAGTAAGCATCAGCGAAGATGACATTCTTTTAATAGTGACCTTGAATTCTCGATTCCACCACCACTAACTACTAGCATCGAATAATTAATGATACGAGTTCAACACTTACAACAGTGTAGTGTGGATGTGACTTAGATCCAATATGAGATGAGAACACCTTAACTTGGGTTTGTCTTCTTAAATATCTTTGGTTCAGGCCCAATTTTGAGAGTCCTAAGTCCTAACCTAACACCATAAGAAAGCTATATTTTCCTAATGGTCAAATTAGCTGAAAAATATATTTATTTTAATTGTAACTGAAAAATACTTAGAATACTAGATTTTAATTATATATGATTAACAAGTTAGATTAAGTAATTAATTTCTAAAATATTTAGTATAATGTTAAATATAATTATATTAAAATTGAGAAATATAATTAATTATATTTTTATTTATGGAGACATTATCTAATATTCAGCCTAATAAAATTTATTTTGGTTTATTTTTTCTCCAAGCAATAAAATTCATGTGATACATATATAAATGCATAAATTAAAAAATATAAAATGATTATAATATCTATCTATTTATCTGTCTGTCAATCTGTCTCTTTATCTGTCTATCTCTCTATTTGTCTATTGATCTATATGTCTCTCACTCTGTCTATTTGTCTATCGGTCTGTCTATCTATCTATCTTTCTATCTGTAACTCAGCCTATCTCTATGTTTATCTGTGTATTTATCTGTCTATCTCTCTGTCTATATCTTTGTCTATCTCTCTCTTTATTTGTGTATCTATCTATCTATCTATCTATCTATCTATCTTTATGTCTATCTCTCTATCTATCTATCTACCCGTCTGTCTGTTTATCTATCTATCTATCTATATGTCTCCCTATCTGTCATCTATCTGTCTATCTGTCTCTCTATCTATCTATCTATCTATCTATCTGTCTATGTATCTGTCTATCTGTCTGACTATCTATTTGTCTCTCTATGTATCTTTCTGTCTATCTATTTTTTCTGTCTCTCTATCTATCTATCTATCTATTTGTCTATCTGTTCTATCTATCTATTTGTCTCTCTATCTGTCTTTCTGTTTATCTATTTGTCTGTCTCTCTATCTATCTATCTATTTGTCTATCTGTTATATCTATCTATCCATCTATCTATCTATCTATCTATCTATCTATCTATTTGTATGTCTGTCTGTCTGTCTATCTATCTGTCTGTCTCTCTATTTGTCTATCTGTATGACTATTTATTTGTCTCTCTATCTCTCTATCTGTCTATATGTCTCTCTATTTGTCTATCTATCTGACTATATATTTGTCTCTCTATTTGTCTTTCTGCCTGTCTCTCTATCTCTCTATCTATCTATTTGTCTATCTGTTCTATCTATCTATCTATCTATCTATCTATCTATCTATCTATTTGTCTCTCCATCTGTCTTTTTGTCTATTTATTTGTCTGCCTCTCTATCTATCTATCTATTTGTCTATTTGTTATATCTATCTATCTATCTATCCATCCATCTATCTATCTATCCATCTATCTGTCTGTCTCTGTCAGTCTGTCTATCTATTTGTCTGTGTCTATTTGTCTGTCTGTCTGTCTGTCTATCTATCTATCTATCTATCTATCTGTCTGTCTGTCTTCTTGTATCAAACAACCATCACATATTCACAAATAATTCAAACATGAATACAAACTCAAGAAAAAAATTGAGGATGTTACAGTCTATCTATCTATCTCTTTGTCTATCTCCCACTCTTTCTCTTTATCTATCTCTTTGTCCATCTCTCATATCTATCACTATCTCTATCTCTTTGTCTATTTGTCTATCTCTTTGTTTATATGTCTATCTCTCTATCTCTTTGTTTATATGTCTATCTCTCTGTCTATATGTCTATCTCTCTACTATCACTATGTCTATCTCTCTATCTATCTCTTTGTATATCTCTCAGTCTTTCTTGTTATCTATCTCTTTGTCTCTCTGTCCATCTCTTATATCTATCACTCTCTCTATCCCTCTATCTCTCTGTCTATCTTTCTATAAATCTCTCTGCCTATCAGTCTATCTCTCAGTCTTTATTTTTATCTATCTCTTTGTCTTTCTCTCTATCCATCTCTCATATCTATCACTCTCTCTATCTCTCTATCTCTCTATCAATCTTTCTATATATGTCTTTGTTTATCTGTCTATCCCTTTGTCTATCTCTCTATCTATCTCCTTTTCTTTCTCTCTATCTTTTTGTCCATCTCTCATATCTATCCCTCTATCTATCTCTTTATGTCTCTGTCTATCTCTCTGTCTATCTTTTTATCCATCTCTTTGTCTTTCTCTCTATCTATATGTCTATCACTCTACTACCTCTTTGTCTATCTCTCTTTCTATCTCTATGTCTATCTCCCTGTCTCTCAGTCTATCTCTTTGCCTATCTCTCTATCTATCTCTCTGTCTATTTGTCTATCTCTTTGTCTTTCTCTGTCTCTCTATGAATCTCTCATATCTATCATTTTGTCTATCTTTCTGTCTATCTCTCTGTCTATATGTCTATCTCACTGTTATCTCTCTGTCTATTTGTCTATATCTCTGTGTATATCTTTTTCTTTCCCTATGTCTATCTCTTTCTCTCTATCTATCTATCTATCCTTCTGCTATATCTCTGTCTATGTCTCTTTCTATCTCTCTGTCTATTCCTCATTCTATCTCCGTGTCTATCTCTCTATCTATCTCCATGTCTATCTCTCTGTCTATTTGTCTATATCTTTGTGTATATCTTTTTCTTTCCCTATGTCTATCTCTTTCTCTCTATCTATCTATCCCTCTGCTATATCTCTGTCTATGTCTCTTTCTATCTCTCTGTCTATTTCTCATTCTGTCTCTGTCTCTATCTCTCTATCTATCTCCATGTCTATCTCTCTGTGTATCTGCATGTCTATTTGTCTATCTCTCTACTATCGTTCTATCTATTTCTATGTCTATCTATTTGTCTGTCTCTCTGTCTATCTATCTAGTTGTCTATCTCTCTTTCTATCACTCTTTCTATCTCTCTGCTATCTCTCTGTCTATCTATCTATCTATCTCTTTGTCTATATCCATCTATCTCTCTATTTATCTTTTTATCTATCTCCTAGTCTTTCTCTTTATCTATCTCTTTGTCTTTCTCTTTGTCCATCTCTCACTTATATCACTTTATCTATCTCTCTATCTCTCTGTCTATTTGTTTATCTCTTAATCTTTCTCTTTATGTATCTCTTTGTCTCTCTGTCCATCTCTCATATCTATCACTCTCTATCTCTCTATCTCTCTCTCTATCTCTCACTTTATCTTTCTATATCTCTCTTTGTCTTTCTCGCTATCTCTTTATCCATGTATCATATCTATCACTCTATCTATCTCTTTATCTCTCTGTCTATAGTCTATCTCTTTCTTTGTCTATCTGTCTATCTCTCTACTACCTCTTTGTCTATCTCTATGTTTATCTCCCTGTCTCTCAGTCTATATGTCTATCTCTCTTTCTATCATTCTATCTCTTTGTCTATCTCTCAATCTATCTCTTTATCTTTCTCCATGTCTATCTTTCTATCTCTCTACTACATCTTTATCCATCTCTCCACCATCTCTTTGTCTATCTCTATTCTATCTCCCCGTCTCTCTGTCTATCTCTCTATCTCTCTACCTATATGTCTATCTCTCTGCTATCTCTTTGTCTATATGTCTATATGTTTGTCTATCTCTTTATCTATGTCTTTGTCTCTCTTAGTCTCTATGTGAATCTCTCATATCTATCACTTTGTCTATATGTCTATCTCTCTATCTCTCTGTCTATTTGTCTACCTCTTAGTCTATCTCTTTATCTATCTTTCTGTCTATATGTCTATCTCTCTATTATCTCTCTTTCTATCTGTCTGTCTATCTCTCTATCTATCTGTTTATCTCTTTGCTATACCTCTGTCTATGTCTCTTTCTTTCTCTCTGTCTATCTCTCTATCTATTTGTCCATCTTTTATTCTATCTCTCTATCTATCTCCATGTCTATCTCACTGTTTATTTCCCTATCTATCTCATTGTCTATCTTTCTGTCTGTATCTTTGTCTATCGCTATGTATCTATCTGTCTATCTCTCTTTCTCTCTGTCTATCTCTCTGATATGTCTATCTCAATACTATCTCTCTGTCTATCTATCTCTTTGTCTTTCTCTTTGTCTCTCTGTCCATCTCTCAGTAAAAGGAACCTAGGACCAGAGTAGACCATTATCATTCTAGAAGTACTGAACTATCTAAGACAAGACCTAAAAAGGATCATCACTCTCCTCCTCGGACGATGACTCTAATTGCCACAAAAGTTCTCTGTACTCCTTGATCTTTTTGGACGACATATCTGAATGGTCTTCTCGATCCTTGGTAACTTTGACTAGGTGTTCTGGCTCTACACTATATTTGAGAACGTTGCCCCATCTGTCATACTCCTCCAAAATCAGCAAGAATTCAAAATCATGATGAGGTTCTTTCAGTCTGATATACACTCAAATGTCCTTATAATAAAGGAGCTCTAAACGAGATGTAAATCCCCATGGGATATAGTAGGATAATGTGTGGTCTACGGTAGCGGGCACTGCATTTAGATTCTCTATTGGCATGAAATGTACTCGGGTATGACATGTGTAACTCGTAGTCCACGTAATTGCACATGGCTGTGCCCACTCCCGCTGCGAGCTACAGCAAGCCTACAGGTACATTGACGTCCTCAGCATCATCAATACTTGAAATTTTTTGTTGTAGGGGTGAGTCTTCTACTCCTCGAATGCCACAAACAAACAGTCAAACAAAGAAGAAATACAACCTATCTAATCACTGCATGTGGTTTTTCTAAGAAAACAACACTTTTGAGATACTATGGTCGTTACTAGTACACTTGTCACCTGTTAGGGCCTATCCTCTACCACCAAGCCTCCCAAGTCATGATGGTCTTTTAAATTTATGCTTAAAGAATGAAAAAGGGTAGGTTTACCATGTAAGGGACCAAGGCCACAGAGAATTTTAACATAAGTGTCAATAATGGGGGGAGAGTTGAAGAGATTATGCATATTCTTAGTGTTGAACAAGGAATCCTTCATAGACCCAACATGGGTTCTCTTACCAGATACAACTTTTGGTACATTTTGAGTAGTTTTTGTTCCAGCTAAAACTAGTGTCATCAATAACCCATAAGGCATATTGGAGGTTGATTTGATGGGTTTTGTTGCCTTGAGAGGAATTTTCCTTCATAGATAATAAATTACAAAAAGATCATGTTCATTTACTTCATGATAGGTTCCAAAGGATGCCAGAGATGTGGACTTGATGAGGCCCATGATGTCACACCAATAATCATAGAGTCTAGAGCTATCAGTAGGAACTCCCAAAAGATCAACAAGAAGTTATTTTGAGATAAGAATCTTAGTTTTCTTCAAGTTGGCCTTGAGTGTGAAGTTGTTGCTATCCACCACAATAGCTACAAAGAAGGCTCTCACTAGCCTTGGATACAAAAGTTCATGCACTTCAAAGAACCCTGTCCATTTTTGCTTCTTCACAAAGCAAAGAATGTCCTAGACACGCTATTTAATCTTTAGGTCAATGTATATATCATAAAAAACTTTCTTGTTGGCCCAACTCTTATCAAATATCTCCTTCAACTTCTTATCATTGAATAAGGCAGTAGCCTTGTATTCTTACCATATCATTTTCTTCCTAGACTTTTCTTCCTTCACAGTGCTTTTTCTCTTTGGTGACCTAATCACAACACTTTTGGAGCGAGGGTGTTATTTCATAGTGGCCTCAGAAGTGGACCTTGAGGACACTTTTATAGCCTCATATTTTCCCTTATCTTGGTAGTTTATTGGAGAAGGTGAGTGAGAAGTATTACTTTATGAGGTAGAGGAGTACGAGGGGTTTTTAACACCCATTGTTTTGATCTTGGCCATTTGTGAATGGGTTTGAGAGCATGAGAGAACAAAAGAGAGAGTAAAGATGTCAGAGGAGAGAGTAAGAGTGAAATAAGTTTTTACTTTAACAATCTTATATAAAGGAGCCAATGAGAGAGAGATATAAAATAGAGAAACATAAATTTTAAAAGATAAAACAAAAAAAAAGAAACTAGTCATTGTGCATCATAACGAATATTTTTACCATTAATGCACACAAACAAGGAATCAACAACAATACCTAATATGGTAAAAAAAACATGAGGTGAATCAAATTTAGCAAAAATGTTAAACATCCAAGCATAGATTTTATATAGACAAGAACATAAGCACAAAATTCCATGCCCAATTAGATATCAGTCAAACATTTGACATTAATTAAAGATTTAATAAAGGCAAACTTGTCCTTAGTTAAAGCTTTAGTGAGAATATCAGCAAGCTAGAGCTTGGTTTCAATGGATTTCAATTCAATATTCCATTTCTTAGCATAACCTTTGATGAAATTGTGTTTGATGTCAATGTTCTTGGACCTTGAACGTTGGATAGAATTCTTTGACAGATTTATGGCACTCATATTGTCACCCCAAATGAAAATCTTTGTATATTCGAGTGAGTAGTCCAACATTTGTTGCTTGATCCAAATAATTTAGGAACAACAAATAGTTGTTGAGACATACTCAGCTTCTAAGGTTGATAAAGAAATTTCAATTTATTTCTTTGAAGACCATGGAACTAGTGACATTCCAAGGAATTGACAAGCACCATTGGTGCTCTTTTTCCCACTTTATCAACAACAAAGTAATCATGACAATAGCCTACAAGATGAAACTCATACCCTGTCTCAAACCAAAGGCCATGATTATTAGTTCCAACTAAATATCTAAAAAATTCTTCTAACTAAAGTAACATGAGATTCCATTGGAAAAGAATAAAATCTTTCACAAAGACAAAAACCACAACAATGTTGAGTCTACTACCAATTAAATATATTAGGGAACCATTCATACATTTGTACTCCTTTTTAGAAGTATCATTACCTTTCTCATCCTTGTCAATGACAGAGGATGGATGCATAGGGGTAGCCATTGGTCAAACTTCATCCATTCTAAACCACTTCAGAAGGTCTTTTGCGTATTTCTCTTGATAAATGAAAATGCCATCATTTTTATGAATGATTTGAAGTCCTAGAAAGAACCTCAATTCACCTATGTTGATCATTTCAAATTCTCCTTTCATTAACTCAAAAAAATCATTACACATCCTTTCTAAGGTGCACTAAAAATGATGTCATCCACAAAGATCTGTACAATTAGTAGATACATTTTTTGAGCTTTTCTAAATAGTGTAGTGTCCACTATTCCTCTAGAGAAACTATTCTGAACTAAGAATAAACTCAGTGTCTCATACCAAGCTTTAAAAGCTTGTTTCAATCCATACAATGCTTTGACTAGCTTGAATATATGCTAAGGTTTCTCTTTATCTTTAAAATCAGGTGGTTGCTTCACATACACTTCTTCATTGATGAATCCATTTAGAAAAGCACTTTTGAAATCCATCTGGTACAAATTGATGTCTTTGTTGAAAATACAATGAATACCTAATCCAATAAACCAAGAGGGGTGGGGGGTGAATTGGTTTTTGCCTTTTTTTGAAAATTTCTTACAAATCAATATACAGCGGAAGAATTAATTTGGATCGTATCTTAGATCAAAAACAATTTAGAAAACAATTATCTTCACCAATCAATTAACTCTTGTGCTAACTCAAAGTTTGAATGATACACAAATCAAATATCTCAAGAATTCAATGAAACATAAACCAAAACTTAAATGCACACAAGTTT
>CM023947.1:17823500-17874146 GCA_013407115.1 Glycine latifolia
TGATGAGTCCTTAGAGTCTGAACTTTGCTTTTGATAGTAATGTATTCGTTATTGTGACTAGCACGCACAGTATTGGCTTGAGTCATGTGATCATGATAGTGACAGTGTAGTCTTTAGGTTGGTTTTTGGCTAGTATTAGGTTGAGAAGATAAGGGGATAGTGAGGAGACATGGTCTGAACTTAAATTTGGGAATTCTAATTGAGATAGTACTTTCCTTATAATTGTGTGCATGCTGATTTGGGATTATCATATTATGATGATGAGAGGTCACTTATCTTGGATTTGTTTCAATTGAGACATGAGTTCACTTGCTTGATATTATTGTTGATATACCTGATGCTATTAACTGCATAGGATTATTTTTACATTCTGTTGAAAATTACAAGTGAGAATGTTGATTGATTTGATGATCTATGAGTGTGTGCTCTGATATTGACTATGAATCACCCTATTAGAATGGAATTGGGATTGTTCACTGTTATTGACATGAGTGAATGGTGAGCATGGTCTTTTAGCATGTGAATTGATTGCATTGTATGACATTGTATAGTCTGGAATTAAATATGGGAATCTTTAGCTATCTGTCTTCGTGCAAACTGCTGATTTTGATGCGAGGTTTTTGATTCACTTGTTTTGTTTGTGTCTTTTAGCATTATGAAGGGATTTTAAATCTGGGAATTGTTAAATCTGGTAATCATATCATGATCGTTACTGTAATTACTTTTTGAATCATATATGTATATTGGATATTTTCTGAGTTTCAGGGTAAACAAGTGGAGAAGGGAAAGAAGAAGAGCACAGCTGCATCTGGCAGCAAGCGGGCCTGCATTATCGGATACGACGAAGCCCGTTTTCGTTCTTTGGAGTGCCAAGAACGGTTTGATAAGTGGTACCTGCCCAAGAAGATCATTCCAGAGAAGAACATCTTATGGGAGTCTCTACTTGAGGACTTCCCAATTCTAGAGGTGATCACTAGGAGGCAGTGGCAGCAACTAGTGAGCTTCCCTGAGCCAAGCTCCAGCTCTATTCTGAAGGAGTTTCTGGCTAATGTCGATAGAAAGATAGTTGCTGAGAGAAGAATCAGCTAGGTGCAGGGAGTCCAGGTTCCTTTTGACCACAAGACTATCGAGAGATTCCTCGATACCAGCTACTCTCCCTTCTTCCGCTGCGAGTTCGCCCACCTCTTTCTTAGGATGCAGCCTGACATCTTCAGTAAGATGTACAGGGATGATATGCCTCAGTTAGCCGATCAGATCAGACATGGGATCATAGGTTTATACACAACTTGGAAGACGAAGGCCGGCTTAGACTATGTGCCTGAGAAGCTGAGGAAACACGATCTGGTGGATGATGCAGCTTTTTGGCATTAGTTTGTGAACCACACAGTCATCCCCTCCACAAACATGATTGATGTGAATCTGGAGCGAGCCACCCTCTTATACGTGCTACGGGGTGAAGGTAACCTCTTTATTTCTTACATTTTGTCTAGCAGGATCCTCCATATGATCCAAGACGGCAGTAGTAAGTCTTGGCTGGGCCATTCCTCCCTCATCTCGCATCTGTGCCATCGAGCTGGTGTAGAGATCCCTGACAATGAGTCGATGGATGTTCGGATCGCTTCCGTCATGAGCCAGAAGACATATTTAGATGTGATGGAGGGCACCACAGAGGAGCAGTTGATTAGAGCTTCTAAGTTATCTCCAGAGGAGCTCACTGCTAGGAGTCTTCGTGGAGTGCCCGATCTCGAGGATCCCCAGCCATAGGCACCTGCCCCACCTCCACCACAACATACCTCATCGTCTTCTTCTACACGGAGGCCACCTAGACATGAGCTGGTCTATGAGGACTCCCCCAGCTACATTTTCATTCAGACTCAGTTGGAGTATCAGACCAGGTTGTTGGAGGACCTTCCTAGACAGCGGGGTGTTGATTACACAACATACCAGCCTCAAGATCCACATGCACCACCATCTCCTCAGCCTCCAGTTGGACACAGATCACCGACACCACCAGTTCTTACTCTTCCAGGACCCTCCAGCCCTACAGAGCCAGCAGCAGACCACCCTGACCCATCTCAGACTGCTGAGGATGAGACGATGGAGGGAGAGGAGTGAGGAGTGATAGACAGGACCATCTAGTTTTTCTTGTTTTGATTTTATTTTTCATGTTTTTAATTTTTAGGACCTTTACATTACTGCAGTTAAACATTTGAATGCTTAATAAATTTGTGATAGTTGTTCCATGATTAATTTGACTGTGATTGTGTTCTGTTTGGATTAATGTTTCGTTTTGGTTGTAATTTCTCAAATAATGCATACGTGATTAAATTTTCTAATAGCGCATAATCCTTTTTAGTTATTGCTGGGGACATCAATTTTCTAAATCTGGGAATGGGCAGACGCATTATTTGAAGAATCACATTCAAGAGACAAAGGATGTCTAACAGAAAATTTTGTTTTAGTATCTTTAATTGTCAAGTTTTAGTAGTTTAAAATTTTAGTTATTAGGATTTAAATTTTAGTTATTGTTGAATAAAGGGTAGAAGTATATCTTATTTATCTCAGAATTAGAATTGTTGAAATCAGTGATCAATTGGACAATTCTGTTAGGAAGCATGAGTGAGATGAAATTTGGCATGAATTGCATGAATCATGATTGGAATTGTGATTGTTGGTATGTTGATGTTCATGTTGAAGTTGAAATGATGCTTGATATGAAGTTAATAGAGTCTAACTTGAGTCTATAGCCTGTGAGGATTGAGCCATACAAAATTATTTCTTTAGAGAGACCTCACTTTGATAGTACTCTAGAACTTTGTTGCACAACCGTACTTTGTTACATAATTGCATGATTGTTCTTGTTCATTATGAAGTGTGGATGATGTATTTTCATGTTTGCTGTCAAAAAAACAGAGCCAAAACAGAGCAAAAATAGAGTAGTAGAAGGATGAGAAATTGTGTAGTGTAGTTGTTTTGTAGTGTCATTTTGCTATCCAGAATTTTTTCCAACCTGTGCAGTTTTGCTTTGAGAATTATTTCCCATAGTTTATCCCCCATTTTAAACAAAAGCAACCCTTTAGGGGTTGGGTCTGGGTTAAAATTGACAAATTCGACCTCTAAGTAGGAGTTTTAACACCGTTTTTTACAATTTATGCAGGGGCATTCTGGTCATTTCACAGCAAACTATCTAGGAATGGGCTGAAATTTTCCCAGAATGTGGAGAAAATTAATACATCATGGTAACCTTGCAAAGGATGAACATGGTCAAGAGGGGTCCAAATCGCCAAATTCCTTCATTTAGGCCACTTTTGAGGCAATTTTCTATTTTCATGATTTTTAAAAATCACGAAAAAAATCTCAAAAATCAATCATGATTTTTAGACTTTCACTGTTATTTTTTTAGATTTTTTAAAATTTTAGGGTAGTTTTGCAATTTCTATTTCATTTCAGCACATATAGTGAGTAGTGTCCTGATAGAGTAGCTGATTGACATTTCTGTGTTGTTTGTGTTTATTGTTCCTTATGAGCTGAATTGTGTATGACTAGGTCCACATCAAGTCAACTACATGCATATGATCCTGAGATAGATAGGACATTTCACAGATTAAACAGACATAATATTAGTTTAGATGACTTTGATAGTGTAGTTTTAGATAGTAGCATAGTATCTTCTGACTTTGATTCTGAATTTACTTCTAATCCTTCTACTTCTGCACATCTTGATCCAATGGCTGATAACAACCTAACTCTTAAGGAATTGGCTAGACCTGATGTTGTTTACCAACCTTGGTGTATTCAATATCCTGAGACTAAGGTCAGTTATGAGCTAAAATCTGGACTGATCCATTTGCTTCCAAAGTTTCATGGTCTTGCAGGTGAAGATCCACACAAGCATCTTAAGGAGTTTCATGTAGTGTGTTCCACCATGCGACCACATGACATTCATGAGGATTATGTCAAGATGAAGGCATTTCCATTCTCTCTGGATGGTGTGGCCAAGGACTGGTTGTACCTTCAACCAGATCCTATCAACACTTGGACATATATGAAGAGAAGATTTCTGGAGAAATTCTTTCCAGCATCCAGAACAGCATCCATCCGGAAGGAGATTTGTGGTATAAGACAACTAGCTGGGGAGACATTGTATGAGTACTGGGAGAGATTCAACAAACTGTGTGTTACACGCCCTCACCATCAAATTAGTGAGCAATTATTAATTCAATATTTTTATGAAGGTTTGATGTTGATGGATAGGAGTATGATAGATGCAGCTAGTGGAGGCGCTTTGATGGACAAGACCCCTATTGCTGCAAGGCAATTGATTTCTAACATGGCAGCCAATTATCAACAATTTGGTACTCGAATCAGTATTGTTCCATCCAAGGTTGCAAATGAAGTTTCTGTTTCTATGGTTGCTGATAACCAGAGGTTGGAGAACAAATTGACAGAGTTGACATCCCTTGTGAGGCAGCTTGCTATTGGTCAACAACAGAATGTGATGGCAGCCAACCAACCAAGACTTTGTGGTATCTGTTGTGCGCCTGATCATCCAACAGATGCATGTCCCACTCTCCAAGAGACAGAACAAGCTGCTGAAGTTTCTGCCATGCAACCTGGACAACCATTTAGACCTCAACAGCAGTATAATCCTTACTCCAGCACTTACAATCCTGGTTGGAGAGATCATCCAAATTTGAGGTATGGTCCTAGTCCACCACAATAGTAACAGCCCTTCAGACCTCCTCAGCAGAACTTCCAGCCTGCCACCACCAAATACCAACCTCCCCCATTCAGACAACAACCACAGTTCCAGCAACCTACACCACCTGCACCACCTGCACAACCTGTGCAGCCCAGTTCTGGACCTTCTTTGGAGGATTTGATGAAGCAGATGGCCACCACCAACCTTTAGTTTCAACAGAATGTCAGTGCCACCATCCAAGACCTCCAGACTCAGATTGGACAGTTAGCTACAACTGTCAACCAAATGCAGCAGCAAGGTTCTAGCAGCATTCCAGCACAACCAGTGATTAATCCAAAGAGTGTGAATGCCATTACCTTGAAAAGTGGCAAGGAGCTTTCAGAGTCAACAGTTGTTGGTGCTAAATCAGATTCTGCACCAAAGCCTACTCCTCTAATTCCTCTACCTTTTCCTTCTAGATCCATTTTTGCAAAGAAAGTGAAATTTGATTCTGATTTGCTTGATATTTTCAGGAGGGTTGAAATCAACATTCCCCTATTGGATGCCATCAAACAGATTCCGAAATATGCAAAGTTTTTGAAGGATTTGTGTACTCATAAGAGGAAGCTGAAGGGAGATGAGTAAGTGAAGATGGGCAGGAATGTATCTGCACTCATACAGGGCAAGACTGTTGATTCCATGCCACTATCTACCTTGCCACAGAAGTGCAAGGATCCTAGCACTTTCACTGTTCCATGCACCATTGGAGGTATTACTTTTGCAGATGCCATATGTGATCTTGGAGCCTCCATTAATGTCATGCCCACATCAGTTTACAGATCATTACACCTGGTTAGTTGAAACCTACTGGTGTTGTCATTCACTTGGCCAATAGGAGTGCTGCGCTTTCACTTGGACTTATTGAAGATGTGTTGGTACGAGTTAATAATTTGATTTTTCCTGCGGATTTTTATATTTTGGACATGGAGAATGAGTCTTCTAGTCATGGTTCCACATTAATCTTAGGAAGACCATTCTTGATGACAGCTAGGACTAAAATTGATGTACATGCAGGAACTCTTTCTATGGAATTTGGTGATGACATTGTCCAGTTTAACATTTTTGAGGCCATGAGACATCCTGTAGAGAATCATTTTGTTTTTCTTTTTGATATCATTGATGCTGTAGTAGATACTGTAGATATTTCTGATTTACTTTCTGATTTTTCTGATTTTGATCTTGGTTCTTGTAATTGTATCTGTGATGATTCTACTGTTGCATGTAGTATTTGTGCGGAGTTTCCTCCGCACTTCACACTGATTGTGTTGCAGGTACATATACAGGTTTTGAGCCTACTATCCCACTTCCCTCAGCCCCCATTCTTTCCTTGCCTTCCACCATTCAGCCACCTTCCTTGGAGCTGAAGTCACTACCTGAACACCTCAAATATGCATATTTAGATGATGCTCAGAAGCTTCCAGTCATCATATCTGGTAGTCTGTCACTTGAGCATGAAGAGAAGCTGTCGCATGTTTTGAGAGGCTACAAGAAGGCCATTGGATGGACCCTTGCTGACCTTCCTGACATTAATCCTTCTATATGCATGCATCGAATACTTTTGGAGGATGATTCTAGGCCGGTGAGGCAGCCACAGAGGAGGCTGAATCCCACTATTCTGGATGTGGTGAAGAAGGAAGTGACAAAGCTATTAGCTGCAGGGATCATCTATCCCATCTCAGATAGCACTTGGGTTTCACCTGTCCAAGTGGTTCCTAAGAAGTTGGGTCTCACAGTTGTGAAGAATCAAGATAATGAGCTGATTCTGACTAGAGTGGCCAATAGTTGGCGAGTTTGCATTGATTATAGGAGACTCAACCATGCCACTCGCAAGGACCATTTCCTTTTTCCCTTCATCGATCAAGTTTTAGAGAGATTGGCAGGTAAATCACATTATTGCTTTCTTGATGGTTTTTCTGGTTACATGCAGATTCATATTGCACCAGAGGATCAACACAAGACCACATTCACCTGTCCATTTGGCACATTTGCTTATACCCGGATGCCTTTTGGCCTATGCAACGCACTTGGCACCTTCCAAAGGTGCATGGTAAGCATCTTTTCTGATTTATTAGAGACTTGCATGGAGGTGTTCATGGATGATTTCACTGTTTATGGTTCCTCTTTTGATGCATGTTTGGATAGTCTCTCTAGAGTGCTTGACCGATGTATTAAGACTAACCTTGTTCTTAACTTTGAGAAATGCCATTTTATGGTGCATGAGGGTATAGTCTTAGGGCATTTGGTCTCTAGTAGAGGTCTTGAGGTCGATAAGGCCAAGATTGATGTGATTACTTCTTTGCCTTACCTCGCTTCTGTGTGGGAAGTAGGTTCTTTTCTTGGACATGCAGGTTTTTATAGGAGATTCATTCAGGATTTCAATAAGATTGCATTGCCATTGTACAAGCTTCTCCAAAATGACATAGACTTTACATTTGACCAGCCTTGCAAAGAGGCATTTGAGGGATTGAGGAAGAAGCTGACTACCTCTCCCATCATGCAGCCACCAGATTGGGAGCTTCCCTTTGAGCTGATGCGTGACGCCTCTAATTATGCACTTGGGGCTGTGTTGTCAAAGAGAGTAAACTCTCTGATGTTATTTTGATCGTATGTGTGTTTATATATATATATATATATATATATATATATATATATATATATATGAACTACGACAAGTGTACCGATCGTTATCAAGTAATAAAGTGTATAAGTAAAGTATCGTCTCCTCAGGGGTTGATGACAATTTATCATAATTCAATGCTTAGAAATTGGAATAAGAACAATAACCTTATGAGAAATTGATTTTGTGTTGTATTGTGATTATGCAAGGAAAATAAATGCAGAACTAATGAAAACAAAACAAAGTTTAAATGATTCAAGTGCAGTATTTTTGGAACAATTGTGGTTAATTGCAATCCCCTATGATCCCCACCACCTATGTTTGATTGGGTTTGTTAACTTGAATTATTTCTAATTACTCAGCTGATGTGTTTCCATACAATTAAACTAATTCCTAATTCCTTAGGTAATTTAGCCCTTTGGTAAAATGAGAAGACCTAATCCCTTAGTGAATTCCTCTTAAACCCAGCATTAAGACATACATCAAGGCATTATGGGCTGTACCACATAATGGTGTTGCAACCACGCATTCCTATCCCTAGGTAATGAACAATTGTTGTTCTAAGCAATTCTGGAACTAAAACCCCAACATCCCTATTGCGAATTAAAGCCCTAAGCAACTTAATAGAATGGCCAGTTCAAATTAAGAAGAATAGAATGAAGTGCAGAATAGAACAAAGCAATTATCATAATTCTCATTAGATACCAATCAAAACATAGAGGAGTTCACATAGTTTCTTGCTTTCAACCACAATACAAAGGTTTAGCCACTCATAATTAGCTTAACCCTTAATGATAGCATCCTAAGAAAATTTACAAAGAATTAGAGAGATTACAACCAAGGATGATGTTCCCAATCTTCCAATTGAGCCCAATCTTGCCTTAGAAGCTTTCCCCCTTGATTCTCTTGATTAATCCCCTTTTGGAAACTCTGTTCTTCACCAAAATCCCACTCCTTTAGAAAACCCTGCTTTTCCCTTTTTATAGGTGCCCAAAATCACCAAAATTCAGGTCTCAGCGAGTTTATGGCGCTGATCACGCCACTCCCACGCTGATCGCGTGGATGATTCGAATCCATTGGGCATTTTAAGTTGTGGCGCTGATCGCATGGATACCGCGCTATCCGCGCGGGATGTTCAAAACATAACTATTTTTAATACTCTTTTAACTATTTATTTACAATTTATATATCTAAATAACCCTAAAAACTAATATATGCTCGAAGCATATCAAACATTCCTAGATTTAGATATTGCTGTCCTCAGCAATAAACAAAATTTTGAATAGAAAACTAGGATCAACAATCAAGCATAACTCACATTCAACATTCATAGAATCATCATGTTGGTACAATCAATTTCCACGTCAAATTTCAATTCCATCAACTAAGTAACTTGAGTGCTTCTCACAAGATAATTCTATTTAACTCAACACTCTAATGTATCAAGGTAATATCACTCAATCCAACACAACAATAGCACTACTATAAACTTGATCATATTCTCAAAGTTTCCAAACAAGAAACATAAATGCATGCATGATTGATCAAAAGGTTTTCAAGGCTTGTAACTTGGCCTGGCTTAGAGGTATGGAAAATTTTGGATTTTAGCTAATAAAGATTGGATTCAGATCAATTTTCCCAAGTCCATCTAAGCACAAGTCATACATACACCCACATGACTTATTTACTATTCTTCCAAAACTGGGATTTGTTTTTTTTTGTTTTTAGAACAAAGCAATTAAAAGCAAAGCAATTTCTATTGCTTGAATTTTAATTTATTCTTTTTCTTTCAATACTATTGCATTTTTTTGTATACCTCATTGTTTTTCTATTTCCTTTTCTTTTTGACTTCTATATACAAATCTCTCTTTTTCTATTCCATAGTTTCAATGTCTAGTGAACTTGGTTCTATTTTCTTCTTCCTCCAATCTCAATAAGGACAGTTAAAAAGATTAAGCTTAGATGTTGGGTAAATGAATGAAGAGGCTTAAGCTCAAAGGGGTAGCAATGGAATATTGTGAAGGTAGGTCAATTTGGCCTTGGCTTGAAAGAATAAATGCCTTAATCACTTCAAACCATACATGCATTCAAAGAACAGAACAAGTTCTAGAGTACTATTCAAGTGAGGTCCCTCAGAAACAATAAAATCTGTATAGGCTCAAACCTCACAAGCTATAGACTGAGGTCAACTTGTTAACTTCCTATCCAGCATCATATCCATTCTATCATGAAAATCAACAGACCAACAATCAACATTCCAATCATGTTTCCTGTGATTCATGCCATAATCATCTCACACAAGCATCCTAGCAAAATATCCAATTCATCACTGATTTCACAATACTAAGTCTAGGATAATTGAAGAATACTTCTAGCATTTACCATATAGAAATTTCAAAATTTCCTATACTATTCACTAACATTAAAACTAATACACTTACCAGATACTCATCAAAAATTTGCATCAAAATTTTCTATTAGATATCCTTAATCTCATGTATGTGATTCTTCAAATAGCAACGTATAATGCACACGCACCATTCCCAGATTTAGTATATTGCTGTCCCCAGCAACCACTAAAAAGAATCATGTGCTAATTAAACGTTTCAAGACGTGGGCATTATTTGAGGAATCGCAACAATCGAAAAAATTCATCCAAACAGATTCATTCACACTCAGTATAAGCCAAAATACTATCATATATCAATCAGTCAATCATAACAATGTATCAAGTGTCTCTCATGCACCATACTACTATCACTGTACATACTATTCAGAACAATAGAAATAACATAAAAACAATTAAAATAAACTACGAAAAGTCCTGTGGAATCAATCAATCATCTGCAGCCAATGTCTCATCCTCCGCATCCTGCAATGCATCGGCAGCTTGCTCTGACGCACTGGATGGGCCGGATGGAGTGGGATCTGCATGTGGTGATGGTCTAGGAGCCACTGGAGTGACCTGAGGCTGGGCAGCAAATGGAACAAACGGAGTGAAGTGATACTGGTAGTCTGAAAAATCAATGCTCTGCTCTCTGCAGATATCCTCTAGAAGCCTGGTCTGATACTCCGTTAATCTAGTCTGATGCTCCATGAGTCGAATCTGATGCTCTATCATAGCTCTCTGACTCTGAAGATCAACTGATGCAGTGGGTATCCTCTATGTGGATGTAGAAGGTAATGGAGACTAAGAAGGTTGATGTGCATGTGGTGAAACTGGTCTGTCAGTGGTTGGTGGAGAAGCGGGAATCTGAAGTGGTTATCCTCGAGGATTGCGGGCCGCCAGCTCCTCAGGAGAGAGCTTTGAAGCTCTGATCAAATGCTCCTCCGCCGCGCTCTCTATAGCATCTATGTTAGTTTTCTTCGTCAAGCTCGAGCCCGGTCTGATGTCGAGGGGCTCGTCGTCTAGGATCTGAACCCCAGCACGACGGCACAAGTGGAGGATAAGAGAGGGATGCGCAGCCAGGACTTACTGCTGACATCCTGGATCATGCGCAGAATCCTCTTAGAGAGGATATATGAAAGATGCACGTTCGACTCACTCCAAAGCACGTGCAGAAGAATCGCCCTCTCGACATTGACGTCCGTCATGTTCATAGAAGGAAGAATCGTGTAGTTTACAAACTGGTGCCAGAAGGCAGCGTCTCCTACCAGATCATGCTTCCTCAGCTTCTTTGGCACGTAATCCTGGCCGACTTTGGTTCTCCATGAGGTGTAGAGACCAGTGATGCTCTGCTTGAGCATGTCGGCTAACTATGGCATGTCGTCCCGGTACCTCTTGCTATGTATGTTCGGCTGCATGCGGTAAAAGATGTTGAAGAACTCGCATCTGGAGAAGACGCTGTAGGTAGTGTCCAGGAGCTTCTCTATAGTCTCGTCATCGAATGGAACTTCGACTCCTCTAACCCAGCTAAATCTCCTGGTTTCCACAGTCTTAGGGTCGACATTCGCCAAAAAATCCTTGAGGATGGAGCTGGAGCTCGGCTTTGCCAGTGAGACTAGTCTCTGCAACCTGCGACGTACAGTGACCTCAGTGACTGGAGAGTCTTCAGGAAGCTCCTCCCACTTGATATTCCTCTCTGGGATAACCTTCTTCGGAAGGTAGAAGGAGTCGAAGCACTCCTGGCACTCTAAGCTGTGAAACCTGGCCTCATCAAACTCAGCTATCCTAGGCCTCTTGCTGCTAGAAGTTTCACTTGTCTTCTTCCTCCTGACTACTAATTTACCCTGAAAATGAGAAATTGTTCACAATTAGTTTCTGATTCCAAAGTAAAAACAATTCATGCATACTCAGGATTCCCAGATTTAATCTGGTCCATATCATCAAAACAATTAATACACAGTGAAATTGATTCCCAAATTTAAATCTTTGCACTCTCCACATTCAACATACCAAACTCAGCTCATTTTCAATTCAAACAAAAACAACACACATGTATAGTTAAAATTAAACTACATGTATTTCACTCGTTTCAAGTCCATGAAATCCGAACATGCTAGCCATTCCCAGATTTATGGCTAGGCATGTCTCTGCATATTCCAACATTTCACTTAATCCAAAGCTAGCAATTATTGACATTCAGACCAAGCAATCACTATTGCATCAAAGCTTCACAATCAATCATGGTCATGTAACTTCAATATAAATTCTACTAAATCATGACATACTCAACAATTTCACAGCACATGGCTCAGATCATATTGACAGATATAGATATGAAAATTTTAATTCATTCCCAAAAACACAACATTCAGTTCCAATTCATCTCAAGATGACATGCCAAATAATCTGTCAAATGATAAGCAATGCTTCAACCAATCATACGCAAACACAAATACAAAACCCTCTCATGCAAGATTCGAAATTCAGACTATTGTTGGCAATGAAGGTGTAATGCAATGTTAATTTATTCAATTAAGTCTGGACATGCTAGCCATTCCCAGATTTTATGGCTAAGCATGTCTTTGCCATTACCAAACTAGACTAGCTCGTTCAACTTACGATTCACATTGAAGCACACATCTTGCATCTATTCAATTCAATTACAGCTTGTGTTCCAATCTCTATGCTCAACTGAGTTAACCAATAATTCTGTGCAAAATTCACTTCACAGCCACCAACGCTTAACACTAGCTATTGACCAATTTGCTAATTGGTTTGGGAATCAATTCAATGTGATCAAAATCACTGTTTGATTATTTGAATCAAAACAATTCATGCATGACATTGTTCAAGGGTTTTATGTACAATTCAAGCTTAACATGAATAACTGGTTCAATCAATTCCAGGATAGAACAATTGGCAAAATAAGCTCAATAAAATCAGACTAATAAACCAAAACATATATCCAAATTGCAATTGCAACAGCACATGACTTATGAAAATAAAGTGTCAAAGCAACATGAAGCAACCAATATAGCCATCCAAAACATTGTCACGACACACTCCAACCAATAATCCAAACATGACATTCATTCATGCATTGCCCAATTGACTTACCACAACTGCAAAATGTAGTTCAATATAAACTATACCAAACCAAGAGCCAAAATCACTCTCAAACAAAACCTTCAATTTAATTTTAGAACATTACAAAACATGAAGCATTAAAACACCACCACATGACACAATCTACCAACGGATTCAAGCTCGATTCAATCTTGACCAATTTGAATATAGGACATGACTTTTGCATAATATATGATGTATTAGAACACTTAGCCATTCACAAAATTCAAAATCACCATTGCTCATTGTGTAATTTCAAAATGGTTGCCAATGCATTGGGCCAAATTGAAATTGTCATTACACTAATACCAATTGAGTCAGGGTATTAAGAAGAAACCAAAACATGAACAGAGTCACTAATAATCACCATAATCAAAACTCAAAGTTCGAAATTACTAACCTTATCTCCTGCCATCTGAATGCAAGCAACACACCAAGGCAAATGCGAATGGTTGTGGGTTGAGAAATGGCTTAGGGCAATGGTTTTGGGGAAATTTCGAACCCTAGGCTTGTGTTCTTAATTGTGCTTAGAAATGGTTTAGGGCAATGGTTTCAGAATGCTCAACGAAAATGCAAAGAAGCAGAGTGAAGTGATAGTGAACAGCCACTGAGGTTCAAACCTGGCATTTTTAAAAACCAGAATCGCGACCTCACGCGGATCGCGTGGCTCCACGCTGATCGCGCGAGGCTTCAAAAAGGTAGGCCAATGATTCGCAAGCCTGGCACGGTTAGTGCCGTCCCACGCTGATCGCGTTAAATTATGCAAAAAATAACTTCTGGTTTCGAACAGGCTGCGCGGATCGCGCCATGTCACCATGCGATTCACGCAGGGCCTTAAAATTGACCATCTGGCTCGAAAGCCTGGCGCGGTTAGTGCGACATGCCACGCGGTCAGTGTGGATGCCTCCAAAATTGGCCATTAGCTGCGAACATCCGACGCGGTTAGCGCGGAAGATCCACGTGGTCAGTGCAGGAAGGCCGAAGCTACCTTTGCTTCCTCTATCAAAATTTTCTAAGTTAATAATGCCCATATGCAAATTTAAACTACCCTAGAATATTTAGAATGCAGCATAAAACTTAAAATGCACTAAATTTAAACTAAACTACCTATTCTAACTTACTATTAACATCAAGTAGCAACTTATACCTAATTGCATGAAATCAAACACTAAAAACAAACAATCATGAACCAAAAACAGTAAACTAAACTATTAACTAAAGTAATTGGTATCAAACAAAAACAATTCTACCTAATTGCCAAAACTAAAACATTACAAACCTTAGTTTAATCAAAAGCATGAAAAACATGGATTTTAACAAAGTAAACACTTGGATTGCCTTCCAAGTAGCGCTTGTTTAATGTCACGAGCCTGACGTTCCAAGTTTCAGTCGCCAAGGGTTTTTAGAGGAATAAAAACTACGTTCCTATTCACCGCCCCTCCAAAATAATGCTTCAACCTACATCCATTCACTTTGAAAGATCTATCATTATCCAAATGAGATATTTCAACAGTCCCATAAGGATAAACTTTTCTAACCAAGAATGGACCAGACCAACGAGACTTAAGCTTACCTGGAAAAAGCTTTAAACGAGAATTGTAAAGCAAAACTTGTTGCCCTAGTTCAAATTCTTTAGGACGAATTCTATTGTCATGCCATTGTTTGGTCTTTTCTTTATAGATCCTGGCATTCTCATAAGCAGCTAACCTGAACTCATCAAGTTCATTTAATTGCAATAATCTCTTCTTGTTAGCTTTAGATAACTCAAAGTTTAAAAATTTTGTAGCCCACATTGCTTTATGTTCAAGCTCAATTGGAAGATGGCAAGACTTACCATAGACAAGCTGAAAAGGAGACATACCTATTGGAGTCTTAAAGGCAGTCCTATAAGCCCATAGTGCATCATCCAACTTCTTTGCCCAGTCCTTCCTTGAATTTCCTACAGTTTTCTCTAATATCCTCTTCAGTTCTTTGTTGGAAATCTCGACTTGGCCACTTGTTTGTGGATGGTATGGTGTAGCAACCTTGTGAGTTACTCCATACTTAGCAAGTAAGCTCACAAAATGTTTATTGCAGAAGTGGGTACCTCCATCACTGATTATAGCTCTTGGGACTCCAAAGCGTGTGAAAATATTCTTCCTAAGAACTCCACCACCACTCTAGCATCATTTGTAGGTAAAGCTACAGCCTCAACCTACTTAGACACATAGTCTACTGCAACCAAGATATATTGATTTGAATATGATTTAGGGAAAGGTCCCATGAAATCAATTCCCCATACATCGAACAGTTCCACTTCTTGGATATTATTCAGTGGCATTTCATCCTTGCGAGAAATATTTCCCGTCCTTTGACAGCGATCACATTTTTCCACAAAATCTCTTGCATCTTTGAATAATGTTGGCCAATAATAACCACACTGCAAGACTTTTTGTGTTGTTCTATTTCCTCCGAAGTGTCCTCCATAATCAGACGCATGGCAATGCCACAGAACTTTTGGCACTTCTGACTCCGTCAAACATCTACGAATTATCCCATCAGTACATCAAAAATATAGAAAAGGGTTGTCCCATAAGTACCTCTTGGAATCATGAAGAAATTTCTTCTTTTGTTGCCAATTCAGGTCATCCGGCATCAATCTTGCAGCTTTAAAGTTTGCCATGTTTGCAAACCATGGTCCCCTTTCAACTGTCATAATTTGCTCATCAGGGAAGGACTCATTAATCTCCAACTCAGGTCCATCTTGTAAAGTTTTCTCTTGAATTCTAGATAAATGGTCGGCCACTTTGTTTTCCACACCTGCTTTGTCTCTAATTTCCAAATCAAACTCTTGAAATAAAAGCATCCATCGCAACAAGTGTGGCTTGGCATCCTGCTTATTTAACAAATACTTCAAGGCAACATGATCAGTAAAAACAATGACTTTAGATCCAATCAAGTAGGGTCTAAACTTATCCAAAGCATAAACTACTGCTAGCATTTCTTTTTCTGTTGTGGCATAGTTTAATTGTGCCTCATTGAGAATTTTGCTAGCATAGTAAATCACATGCAAAAGTTTATTTTTACGTTGACCCAATACAGCCCCAATAGCATATGCACTAGCATCACACATTAATTCAAATGGTAGACTCCAGTCAGGTGCCATCAAAACAGGTGCAGTGGTGAGCTTTTCTTTTAGAACATTAAAAGCATTCAGACAATTTTCATTAAAGCAAAATTCAATTCCTTTTTCAGTTAATTGACTGAGGGGTTTTGCAATTTTTGAAAAATCTTTAATAAACCTTCTGTAGAAACCTGCATGACCTAAAAAGCTACGCACACCATTCACATTAATAGGAGGAGGTAGTTTTTCAATCAACAACAATTTGGCTTTGTCTACCTCAATCCCTTTGTCAGAAACTTTATGACCTAACACAATTCCTTCCTGAACCATGAAATGACATTTTTCCCAGTTTAAAACTAAATTGGTTTATTGGCATCTTTTTAAAACTCTAGCTAAGTTAGCTAAACAAGATTCAAAACAAGAACCAAACACAGAAAAGTCATCCATGAATACCTCTAGACCTTTTTCAACCATATCAGAGAAAATAGAAAGCATGCACCTTTGGAATGTCGCAGGTGCATTGCATAACCCAAATGGCATTCTTCTGTAGGTAAACACTCCAAAAGGGCAAGTGAAGGCTGTCTTCTCCTAATCTTCTGGTGCTACAGGAATCTGATTATATCCAGAATAACCATCTAAGAAACAATAATAGTCATGACCTGCTAACCTTTTGAGCATCTGGTCCATGAATGGGAGTGGAAAATGATCCTTCCTGGTTACATCATTAAGCCTTCTATAATCAACACACATTCGCCATCCAGTGATCGTCCTTGTAGGGATTAAGTCATTATTCTCATTTTTTATGACGGTCATCCCTCCTTTCTTTGGTACAGTTTGAACTGGGCTTACCCATGCAGTATCTGAGATTGGATATATCATACCTGCATCTAGCAACTTAACAACCTCTTTTCTGACTACCTCCTTCATTGTAGGGTTCAATCTCCTCCGCGGTTGTCTCACCGGTTTCACATCCTCTTCCATCAAAATTTTGTGAGTGCAGAAGGAAGGATTTATACCTTTTAAGTCAGAAATAGTCCACCCTATTGCTGTCCTATGCTCTTTAAGCACCTTCAAAAGCTGTTTCTCCTCAAAAACATCCAATCCTCTATTGATGATGACAGGGTAAGTCTTGTCCTCACCTAGAAACACATATTTCAATGTTTCTGGTAATTCCTTTAATTCCACCTTTGGGGCTCCTACTTGAATATCATCTTCCTTTTTCTCCAACACTTCCAGGATTACTTCAGGCTCTTCTTCTTTTGTCTCCTGGCTTCTCAATTCCAACTCTCTCTCTCGAGCTCATCTTCCATTGCTTGACCTGCATGAATGACACTATCCAGAACATCTATCCTAAAGCAATCATGTTCATCAGAGGGGTTTTTCATTGCATCAAAGACATTAAAAGTAATAGATTCATTGTCCATTCTTAATTCTAACTTTCCTTTTTCAACATCAATTAGTGCTCTAGCTGTAGCTAAGAATGACCTACCTAAAAGAAGAGGTATTTCACTCTCACCTTGCATGTCTAAAACAATAAAATCTGCTGGGAAAATGAATTTATCAACTTTTACTAGTACATCTTCAATAACTCCTGACGGTTTCCTCAGTGAACGATCTGCCAATTGGAGAGACACTCCTGTGGGCTTCAACTCAGTTATTCCTAGAGATTCGCATACTGAGAGCGGCATTAGGTTGATACTTGCTCCTAAATCACAGAGTGCCTTCCCCACATTAATATTCCCAACTGCAATCGGAATATTAAAACTTCCTGGATCCCGAAGCTTTGGTGGAAGCTTCCTTTGAATTATGGCACTGCACTCCTCAGTGAGCGCAATGGTTTCACATTCCTACAATTTTTGTTTCTTGGACAACAACTCTTTCATAAATTTAGCATAATTTGGCATATTCGCTAAAGCTTCAGCAAATGGAATGTTAATATGCAGTTTTTTAAACATTTCTAAAAACCTAGAAAATTGTTGTTTCTGAAGTTGCTATTTACTCTTCACCGGATAAGGAGGTTTCTCAAACCTTGAGAAATCCCATACCTTCTTAAGAGGTGTGGAACTTTCTTCCTTCTTGCTTGGAGACACTTCTACTTCCTTCTCTCCTTTCTTCTCTTCATTTTCTTCTTCCACTTTTTCTTGATTTTCCTTTAGCTTTTCTGGATGTGTGATCACCTTTCCACTTCTAGTTGTGATAGCTTTGACATGTTCTCTTGGATTTACCACTGTATCACTTGGGAGTTGTCCTTGTGGTCTTTCTGCCAATTGCTTTGCCAATTGTCCAATTTGGCTTTCAAGATTTCTAATAAATGCATCTTGGTTCTTGTGATGAGTCCTTGTCTCATTGATGAAAGCATTAGTAGCTTGTATATGTTCATTAGTGGTTTTGGACAGTTGAATCATGGCTTTCTCCAACTCAGATGGCTCCTTGGGTGGTATTGGAGGTGGTTGCAAATAATGATTAGACTTATAATCAAGGCCTCCACCTTGCATCCTCCTTTGAAAATTATTCCCCATGGCATTGTTCGGATTTCTCTGAAATGTATGTTGGTGCCTCTGATCATACCACAAGCCATTTACTTGAACCGGATCAGCTCCCACTAGAATGGGACATTCATTGGACTCATGATCACCTTGACAATATTCACAATTCACAGCTTGAGCTCTACTAGAAGAAACTTGGGCTGCAGAAACATGCAACTTATCAATTTTCTCATTCAATCTAGCCAATTGTTGAGCCAAAATCTTTTGTTCTGCCAACATAGCATCATTACTCCCCAATTGGATAATCTCTCTCTTTGGACGCACTGAAACACTTTCATTCTCATCTCTGGCTAAGGAATCAATTAATTCATATGTTTGAGCCGCCGTCTTCGACCTTATAGATCCTCCAGCTGCAACATTGACAATAAGAAGAGATTCAGAAGTCATTCCATTAAAAAATATACGTACCTTTTTGCCAATGGTCAGATCATATTGCAGACACTTTCTGATCAACTCTTGAAATCGATTCCAAGCAGCACAAAGCGTTTCTCTTTCATGTTGGGTGAAGTTTATAATCTCATTAACCATTTTGTTGTATTTGTCCATGGAGAAATATTGGGAGAAAAAATTTGAAACTAATTCCTCCCACGTAGTTATACTGTTAGATGCTTGTCTATCTAACCATCACATTGCTTTTCCTTTAAGAGCAAAAGGAAATAGCCTTAGTCTTATCGCATCTTCAGATACTCCTTGATGCCTTATAGTATCACATATCCTTAAGAATCTATCAATGAAATCATGTGGGTCTTCATCATCTTCCCCACCAAAAGCACTTCGCTCCACCAATGTGATTAGAGAAGGATGAATATCAAAATTGTTGGCTTGGATTGGTGGTCTTACAATACTGGAATTTGGACAGGCAAACAATGGAGCCAGAATATCCTCCATTAGTTCATTCTCCGGTCTTGGTTGATGATTTGCTCCTTCAGCCATGTCTAAGTCTATCTCTGGAATAGAATCAGAGTCTTCCTCTTCTCTACTCCTTTGCTTGGCTAGCCTTCTATTTCTTCTAACAGTTCGTTCTATCTCTGGATCGTACTGTAGATGTCCAAGATCACCTAGCCCTCGCATAAACTAAGAGAAGCAATCAGTAACAACAAGAATTCCAATACCAAGAATTAAAATTATTATAAATTTTATCTCAATCCTCGGCAACAGCGCCAAAAACTTGATGTTATTTTGATCGTATGTGTGTTTATATATATATATATGAACTACGGCAAGTGTACCGATCGTTATCAAGTAATAAAGTGTATAAGTAAAGTATCGTCTCCTCAAGGATTGATGACAATTTATCGTAATTCAATGCTTAGAAATTGGAATAAGAACAATAACCTTATGAGAAATTGATTTTGTGTTGTATTGTGATTATGCAAGGAAAATAAATGCAGAACTAATGAAAACAAAACAAAGTTTAAATGATGCAAGTGCAGTATTTTTGGAACAATTGTGGTTAATTGCAATCCCCTATGATCCCTACCACCTATGTTTGATTCGATTTGTTAACTTGAATTATTTCTAATTACTCAGCTGATGTGTTTCCATACAATTAAACTAATTCCTAATTCCTTAGGTAATTTAGCCCTTTGGTAAAATGAGAAGACCTAATCCCTTAGTGAATTCCTCTTAAACCAAGCATTAAGACATACATCAAGGCATTATGGGCTGAACCACATAATAGTGCTGCAACCACGCATTCCTATCCCTAGGTAATGAACAATTGTTGTTCTAAGCAATTCTGGAACTAAAACCCCAACATCCCTATTGCGAATTAAAGCCCTAAGCAACTTAATAGAATGGCCAGTTCAAATTAAGAAGAAAAGAATGAAGTGCATAATAGAACAAAGCAATTATCATAATTCTCATTAGAAACCAATCAAAACATAGAGGAGTTCACATAGGTTCTTGCTTTCAACCACAATACAAAGGTTTAGCCACTCATAATCAGCTTAACCCTTAATGACAACATCCTAAGAAAATTTACAAAGAATTAGAGAGATTACAACCAAGGATGATGTTCCCAATCTTCCAATTGAGCCCAATCTTGCCTTAGAAGCTTTCTGTAACACCCCAATATTTCTATGTATGTTAAAGATGTTATTTATGTAACATTTTAAACCAATGTTAAAGAATTAGTAATAATATGTGATTAAAGGAGTTTATGCAGGATAGGGATTAGTAAAGTTACAAAAATATGGGCAGAATAATGATTATATCACCTTTCCATAAAATAGAAATTACAAAAATACCCTTAGAAGGATAATTACCAAAATACCCCTGGACAAATTCCAAAATGACAATTTTGTTCCTAGAATGGAAAATGACAGTTATGTCCTAGACAAATTTGGAAATGACCAATATATTCTAGATATTTTAGTAAGATATTTCTAGGAGAAATTACATATTGCCGTCAAACAAATTGAATGATTACCATTACGTTCTGAGGGTGGTAAATGACCAAAATACCCTTTAGGACAAAAATGATCAGATGACTTTAGAAATTTTGTGAAAATAGATAAAATACCTCTAGATAAGAGAATATTAACCTAGTAGATGACAAGAAACCATAAAATGAAATTTCTATGATTTTTTTTAAATATTTGAAAAGGATTCAGTTTAGGCTATTTTAGGTATTAGAAAAATTGGATAGGATGGATGGCAATAATCTTTGGAAATTTTCTTTTAATGGATGAAATAGACCTCTTAAATAAATTAGTATCATAAATTAAACAATGGGAGACAAGATGGACCAATAGGAAAATAAGATAAAGCCAACTAAGAAAATGAAAGCATAAACTACCCTAAAACTAAGGCTATCTCACGTGAAATGAAGCCAACCTAAGGCATCCTACAAGCTTGATTTCAACGTGCCAATGAGATAAGTGGAGCATGGTGTAGAAACTTTAAGACATAGGACACTTGGAGAATGCAAATTCAATAGCCACTAGGAACAAAGATGGTGGAAAGTAGCCATTATGACTTAGAGATTTTGAGATAAAGTGGAGATCTTCATTTCACCCTAGCCTTCCACGTGAAGCAAGCAAAGGAGGAGTCTTCCCCAAGCAAAAACCCAACGTGCACCAAGGAAGGAAGGGAGAAAAGTGTAGAAAGGCCAAGTACAAGCCACTTGAAAGAAGCAAAATAATCAACCAATAAGAATAAACCACAAGGAAAGGTAAGCAATCATGACTTATAGATAATTTGAATTAAAAAACCAATTAACTATCATATAAAAAAGGGGTAGGACCACAAAATTGGTGGCTGTCTTAAGGAAAAAACCGTGCAAGGCATATCCACTAACACATTACATCACTTTCCAAAATTCCCTTTTACCTAAAAGACCAAACAAAGCACCCATCCACTTGGAGTTCCACGTGAAGCTCAAGGGTATAAGGAGACAAGATTATCTAGCTTTGAGGAAAATAACTAAGGTATGGGGAAGTCTCTTGATAAACAAAGTTTAAATATTAGCCTTACTAAGATTAACACTTGTTCTTGTGAAGATACAAGCTTTGCCTATTAGGTGTTTGTGGAAATGTCTCAAAGAACCTAAGATGTGCTACATGAACAATTATGTGATCTAACTAAACTTTGATCTTGGCTTGATAAATAATTATGGACATAATAACTTAAAACTAACTTAATCACATAAATCTAAAGTAACTTACATTTATCTATTTTATGCTTATTTATAGAAGAATTAAAGTCTAAACCTGTGAATTTAAATGAAATATTTTTACTACTCTTGATATGTTGGCTGAAATTTCTATATAACCTCTTAGACTTGTATATTTATTTGTTGCTAATCTTAGGTTAGAATCATATCTATTATATTAAATTTTATAAGAAATAATAAGGAAAATATAGTTTTCTTTTAAGTATTTTATTAAAATCAAAGCTTTTTACCATAAAAAGAATGAAAGCTTTCAAAGAAATAAACTTGAATTGTATGATGGTGACCGTGTGGGTTTTGTGTGATTTGGTGAAGTTCTTCTGTGATGATGAAAAGAAGGATTTATGTGTTGTATAATATGCCTATTCATGTGATGTTGAATATATTAAATAGTGATGTATATGAGACACCAAGTAAAGAGTGATTAATGATGAACAATATGAGATGAAAAGAATTATTCATGCAAATTTCATATGCATAAGGATGGCGGGGATTTACCCGTGATGTTGATCCTCGAAAAGAGGTGTTTGTCAGATAGCTAAACCGAGTCCATACGTTCTATGATGATGAGCTAGGGGGTAGATAAGACAGTGAGGACCACACCACCATGATGATCACATGGGTGGAGGTGACATTCCTATGCGCCACTGGGCTACCCTGACTTGATGGATAGGTTCATTCCACTATGATGAGGGTGGGGCTATCTTGACTATGGCCATATGATGAGAAGATGATGAACTCATGCATCATGCATTTTCCATGCATATCATGATATATTGCTTGATTTTGAGAATTATTCTATTATTTAAATTTTGTTTATCATGACTTACCCTATCTTGTGTCTGTGGTTGACACCTGTGATGACCTCAATTTAATTGAGCGAGCAGATGAACAGTAAGCTTGACAATGGATGATTTACAAGAAGATGTGATGAAGACCTTATAATGATCTTTACTTTGCCATGTTATGTATTTTGGACTGATTATATATGGGACTGTAATAAATATTTATGGACTGTATTAATAGATTGTATGTACGTAATTAGATAACAATAATCTTTTCGTAATATTCACTTTTCTTTTAGAAAAAAAAAATTAAATGAATTAGTTTGGACTAGAACACTTACTTTTCAAAAATTAAAATAAATATAAGCAAAAAGAAAAAAAAATTTAAATGGAATAATAAAGTGAAGTAAAAGCGGTCGTTTCACTTTCCCCCTTGATTCTCTTGATTAATCCCCTTTTGGAAACTCTGTTCTTCACTAAAATCCCGCTCCTTTAGAAAACCCTGCTTTTCCCTTTTTATAGGTGCCCAAAATCACCAAAATTCAGGTCTCAGCAAGTTTATGGCGCTGATCGCGCCACTCCCACGCTGATCACGTGGATGATTCGAATCCATTGGGCATTTTAAGTTGTGGCGTTGATCGCGTGGATACCGCGCTATGCGTGCGGGATGTTCGAATGACCAATGTTGGGTCTTTTGCAGCTTTTCTCCTTGCTTTGGGTTCCTTAAAGCAAAATATTCACAAAAACATTATCAAATTCTATTAATTCAAAACATAACTATTTTTAATACTATTTTAACTATTTATTTACAATTTATATATCTAAATAACCCTAAAAACTAATATATGCTAGAAGCATATCACTCTCCCATGTCATTGCTTATGCTTCACGCACTTTAGATGTAGCCCAAGTTAACTACACCACCACTGAGAAGGAGCTTTTAGCTATTATTTTTGCTTTAGATAAATTTAGATCTTATTTGCTTTGCTCCCATATCACTGCCTTTACTGACCATGCAGCTTTGAAGTACCTGTTAAAGAAGCCTGATGCTAAACCCAGATTGATCAGGTGGATGCTTCTTCTTCAGGAGTTTGACCTCGAGATTAAGGACAGAAGTGGTGCAGAAAACTTGGTTACTGATCACTTGAGTAGGATTGAAGGACCTCTTGAGTCTTTTCCTATTCGTGATAATTTCCCTGATGAGCATTTGATGCATTTGCATTCATCACATGGCACACCTTGGTTTGCTGACATTGTTAATTTCATTGTTGCATCTGTTGTTTCACCTCATGCATATAGGTCCCAAATAGATAAACTTAAGAGTGATGCTAAATATTATGTTTGGGATGATCCTTATTTGTGGAAATTTGGTAGTGACCAAGTGATACGAAGGTGTGTGCCTGATCATGAGATTCAGTCTATTCTTCAGTTTTGTCATGGCACACCTATCGGAGGTCATTTTGGTCCTCAGAGGACCGCTAGGAGGGTATTAGATTGTGGGTTCTTTTGGCCTACCCTGTTTAGAGATGCTCATCACTTTACCACCACTTGTGAGCAGTATCAGAGAGCAGGAGGAACCATTACACATAAACATGAGATGCCTCAGCAACCCATTATTTTTTGTGAGATTTTTGATGTCTTGGGTATTGATTTTATGGGTCCATTTCCTGTTTCTCATGGTTTTTCATATATTTTGCTTGCTGTTGATTATGTTTCTAGATGGGTTGAGGCTAAGGCCACCAGAACTAATGATTCTAAAGTTGTTGTGGATTTTGTGAGATCCAACATTTTTTGCAGGTTTGGTGTGCCTAGAGCCATTATCAGTGACCAGGGGAGCCATTTCTGTAACCGATCATTGGCATCCTTACTTCAAAAGTATGGGGTTGTGCATAGAGTTGCTACAGCTTATCATCCCCAAACTAATGGGCAAGCAGAGGTGTTTAACAGAGAGATCAAGCAAGTGTTACAGAAGGTGGTGCAACCAAACAAGAAGGATTGGAGCAAGCTACTTGAGGATGCTTTATGGGCTCACAGGATCGCTTACCGGACACCTTTGGGGATGTCTCCCTATAGGGTGGTTTTTGGTAAGGCATGCCACCTACCGGTGGAGATTGAGCACCGTGCTTATTGGGCGGTGAAGAGTTGTAACATGGCATTTGATGAAGCGGGTATGGAAAGGAAGCTTCAATTGCAAGAACTTGAAGAGATCCGCTTAGAAGCCTATGAGAATTCCAAGATTTACAAGGAGAGAGTGAAGAGATTTCATGACTCTAGGATTCTTAGAAAGGAGTTCCATAGTGGCCAAAAAGTGCTTTTGTTTAATTCTCGCCTTAAGCTTATTTCCGGTAAACTTCGATCTAGATGAGATGGACCTTTCGCTATTACTAATGTTTTTCCCCATGGTGCAGTTGAGATTAAAAATAAAGTTACCGGCAAAGTCTTCAAGGTCAATGGTCACCAACTCAAAGTATTTCATGAAAACCCTCAAGTGGAAGAGGAGCTTGTGGCGGACATTTCCTTGGTCTTGCCAATTTTGTGTGATGAAGCATCTTGAATGAAATTTTGGGAGTTTCCTTTTCCCTTCTTTTATTTGTTGTCTCTTTGTTTGCATTTCTTTGCATGCTTACATTGAGGACAATGTGCATTTCAAGTGGGGGGGTGAAGGATTTCAAAAATTTGTTTTCTGGTTATTGTCTGTTTTCTGTTTATCTGTCTGTTTATGTTGGTGTTTCTGTTTTTTTGCTGTTTTTATTGAATTTAGGCACTTTTTCATGTTTTTCATAGAATTTCTAACTTGCATAAATTGTGAGAAATGTTAAAAATTTGGTTGGATTGAGAGGTTTCATGCTTGATGTGAATCATTGTTGCAATTGTTGAAGTGATAAGTAGGGTTGAGGAATAGAATTTAAGATGAATCATGTGTGATAGAATTATGCCTTGTGAGTTTTTGAGCCTTTGTGGATATGTTCTTTAATGTGTGAATTCACCCTTGTGCTAGATTACTCTATGTTTTGCCTTGTTTCTTTTGACATTCCTTGTTGCACATGCTTTGATTGAGATGATTTAGGCCTTCTTTCTTTTAGCCACTAGCCAAATAAACCTATCCTTGTGTTGATATCTATTGTCACCCCTTTTGAGCCTTTAGCCTTTTCTTTCTTATATAGCTCATTACAAACTAAAAAAAAAATGGAAAACCATGTTATCCTAGCTTTAGGGAGGAAAGGGGCTTTGGAATTTTTTTGGGAGTGGGTTTCAAACAAGTGTGGGGTATTTTTATTTGCTTTTGTTTTGATTTGAAAAAAAAATGAAAAAATGATGATGAGAAAAGAATAGAAAAGAAAAGAAATAGTTTACAAAGCAAACGTTCAAAGAAAAAAAATGCATAAACAAGGAAAAAGAAATGCAAAGAAAAAGAAAAAGAAAAAGAAATAAAAGTTGTTATGGTTGATTTTCATCCTTGTAAATTCCTTTAAATCTCAATTCTTTGTTTCTACCCCTCTTTTAACTTGTTGGATTGCTCCCCATTGCCCCTCTTTTCTCTTAAGTTTTAGCCTAAATATCCTTTTCTTATCCACCTTTACCTAAGCCATTCATTACAAGCCTATAAAGTCCTATTGATCTTTTGATGCATGTGTATTTCAAGTTGAATGAACTAGAGTCTTGTCAATACTTGGATGTGCTAGTTACATGTGGTGTTTGAGTGTAAACACAAAGCCATACACATTATATGAGGTTGAGTGTTGCCCTTTGAGAGATTTCTATCACCTTGGTATATTCTTAATTCTAAACTTGACTACTTTCTCACTTTGTGCTTTGTGATCATGTTTTCATGGATTGTTTGTTACCTTAGTATCATTCTTCCATTTTTCATCTTTCTCACTTTTGTGCATTTTTAGGATCCATTGAAAAATATGTGTGCCTTGTTCATACTTTTATTTTAAATTTTCTATTTACTTTAGTTTGTAACTTTCTCTTAGTCTTTCTTTTAGTTTTGCCCAGGAGTGCAAATGTTCAAGTGTGGGGTATTTTGATAGAGTGCTTTTAGTTAAATTTTTGTCTATCATTCTTAGCCTATTTGAATTCTCTTGGACCTTTATTTTCCTATTCTAATTCAGTTTTTGTCTTACGCAAGTAAGTGGGCTTAATTGCTAATTGTTGCGTATTTTTGGATTTTTGCTCACTTGACATATCTGACTTGTGCAGGGCCTATAGAGTGCTACGGAACTCGAAATGGAGCGTTCTAGGAGTCTCTGGAAAGATAACAAAAATATCTACAAGTTTGCTAGAAATAGCCCGAGGCCAATTCTGTCATTTGGAGGGTCATTTTAAGCTTCGAAATTAGAACCTCTGCACTTGTAATTTTAGGCTGCGAATTTGATTTTATGGTTGTAAATAACAAATAATTAGAATTGATGGGTTTTGTTCATGGCCCATTATTTTCTTCAGACTTAGTCACTACATATTAGTGACCTTAGTCAAACTTGGACAGCACTTTTTACAATTCAATAAACAAGTTTATTATTTCTTTTCTTTAGTTTTTAGAATCAAAAGCTTGCTCTTCATTTTCTCTCATTTGTTCTTCATTGTTCTTCATCTTCTTCATTTCCATTTTGCTATTCTTCTATTTTTCTGCACTTACTTCATGGGGCTTTCCTTGGTGATCATCATGGAAGGCTAAATCATCACTCAATCCAAGGATCCAACCCAAGCAAGAGGGGAATTTGAGTTCTGGTTTAGTATTTCGAATTCTGTGTGAATGTTCACTTCTTCTTCAATTGCTATTATGTTTTCATGATTATGAATGCTTTTAGAATTGAAAGCGGATTAGGTTATGGATTCATTGCCTAATTTTGAATATAAATCACAGATTAATTGGATGATATTTCAATTAGGGTTTGTGGTTTCAATTAATTTAGGGGTTAATTCGATTGAACTGCTTCTAATGAAATTGAATGAACTTTCACAGTAGGATAAATTTCTGAGAATGATGATGATTTGAATAGCTTGGTTTGGTGAATTGGATTGATGCTCTTTAATCTGTTTTACATTACTTGTTATCAATTCTGTTAGTTTCTGCATTAATCTTTAATCGTAGTTTGTGTTTTTGCAATTTTCATTTAGCGCATACAAACTGTTTGATAAAAATCCCCCCATTATTTACTAGTGAATTGAAGTTGGAACCATATTGATTGTGTCTCTAAGTCGACCTAGGTTAATCCTGTGCTACAGAATTAGCTTAGTTTAATTGTTTTGAAGCCATGCGACAAATGCTTATCAGTATTACTGTGTTGGATTGAGTAATTATAATAATCCCTATACACTTGAGTGTTGAGTGAAATACACATATCTTTGTGAGAATTACTTGAGGAGGACTCTTACAGTTGATGGAATTGAAAGGTGTTATTGAAACTTTGATGTGAAAATTGATTATACTCAGCATTGTGATTCTAAGATTGTTAAATGTGATGTTATGCTTTATTGTTGATCCTTGCTTTCCATCTTGAAATTCTGTTTATTGCTGAGGACAACAATATCTAAATCTGGGAATTATTTGATATGCTGCTAGCATATATTAGTTTTTAGGGTTAATTGAGCAAGTATTCATTCAATAATTAATAATATAGGATAGAATTACTTAAGTTATTAATTTGTTTGTTTACTATCTCATTTAATATTAATTTTGTTAATTAGGAACCAACAAGAGAGGAAAAGAAACCAAAAGAAGCAGCTTGTGCTTTCGAACAACCCGTGCTAGTAGCGCTAGTCACTGCGCTAGTAGCGCCATAAATGCTAAGGCCAACTCTTCAACTCGAAGAGGCCACGCTATCAGCGTGGTTACCCACGCGAGTAGCGCCAGATTATCAAGATCAACCCCTCAGTTCGAACAAGCCGCGCCATCCGCGCCAGCCTCCACGCTAGTAGCGCCAGACTTCTAGGACAGACTATTCAGTTTGAACATCCCACACGATCAGTGTGGTAAGCCACGCTGGTAGCGCCACAGTTACGCTGTTTCCTATTTTAAATGATTTGGCACTGAATTAGCTGGAGGAAAAAAGGGCTTGTTACCCTAATTAATATATGAACGTGTGGAGAGGAGAAAAAGGGATTTTTGGGCACAAAGAGAAGACAGAAAAAAACGTAGGGAGAAGGTGGAGAGAAGATCAAAGCCAGAGATTGAAGGAAGATTGAGGACTTTGTAATGCTTCTACTATCTTTGTGTTTCTTGAGGTTAGATATGAGTATGTCTGCCTAAACTTCTTTATTGTGGTTAGAGCCAGAACCAATGTGAACTCCTCTATAACTTGATTGACATTAATATGAAATTCTGATAATTTTTTTATTTTACTTTGTTCTTCATTGGATTATTCTTTATTAGTTTTGGCCATTCTAGTACAGTTCTGAGGGTTAGAGTTTACAATAGGGATATTGGAACGCTAGTTTCTGAAAGCAGTAAAATAACAGTTTTTACATTGCCTAGGGATAGAGATGTATGATTGCAGAATTTATATGATGTATTCTCTTAATGCTTAGCTTGATAGGGAATTGCTAAGGAATTAGGATTGCTAATTGGGGTTAAATTACTAAGGGATCAGGATTTAACTATTTATATGGAAATACATTCTCTGAACAATTAGAAGTAATTGAAATTAATAACCAATCCAAGTAAAGAAGGTAGGGAACAAAGGGGAAGGTGCTCTGGCCACAATTATTTCTCATCATTGCATAATAAATAATCTAAAATTCATTTTTGAATTCTCGCTAATTTTCTGTCATTTCTTTAATTTATGTCATTCGCAAAATACAACTATATTCTCTTCAACTTATTATTTGTCTTCCAATTTCTAAGATCATAAGTTACGATAAGATTGCATTCAATCCCTGTGGAGACGATACTTTACTTACTCACTTTATTACTTGAAACGAACGGTACACTTGCCGTTTGTACAACAGAGATTCATGATCACTATGTTTCACAAATTCCTTAGGTAAAAGATAATGTTGCCAAGTTTGTATACTCTAACAAGTGCATACAACTCTTTGCATAAGTGGAATAATTTAAACATGCGCCCTTTAATTTCTTACTAAAATAAGCAATAGGATGTTTATCTTGAATCAAAACCCCCCAATGCCTACATTAGATGCATCACATTCCAATTCAAAAGAAGCATTAAAATTAGACAATGCAAGAATAGGTGCATGAAACAATTTATCTTTTAATGTTTGGAAAGAAATTTCATGCTCTTGCTTCCAAGAAAAGCTCACAGTTTTCTTCATTAATTCATTCAAAGGAGAAGCAATGGTGCTAAAATCCTTGGCAAATATGCTATAAAAGCTTGTTAAACCGTGAAAGCTTCTAACATCTTTCACATTTTTAGGAGTTGCCCACTCCATGATGGCTTTCACTTTCTCTTAATCCACTTGGACTCCTTGAGCACCTACTACAAAACCTAGAAACACAACTTGTGAAGTGCAAAAAGAACATTTTTCAATTGCTCCATACAATGTTTCCTTCCTAAGCACCTCCAAGACAGTTTTAACATGCATTAAATGATCATTTAAATTGGAACTATAAACAAGAATGTCATCAAAGTAAACTACCACAAACTTGCCTATAAAGTGTCTAAGAACATGGTTCACAAGTCTCATAAAAGTACTAGGTGCATTAGTCAAACCAAAAGGCATAACTAACCATTCATAAAGTCCAAATTTAGTTTTAAAAGCCATTTTCCATTCATCCATTTCCTTCATCCTAATTTGATGATAGCCACTCTTATGATCAGTTTTAGAGAAAATAGTAGCACCATGCAATTCATCTAAAAGATCATTAAGTCTAGGAATGAGATGTCTATATTGTATGGTAATGTTGTTTATTGCCCTACAATCCATGCACATTCTCCAAGTTCCCTCCTTCTTAGGCATAAGAATAATTGGCATAGCACAAAGGCTCATGTTCTCACGGATCCACCCTTTGTCAAGGAGCTTTTCCACTTGTGCTTGTATCTCTTTTGCCTCCATTGGTGAAGTCTTGGCCTATTTGGAAGAGAACAACCTGGAATCAAATCGATTTGGTGCTCTATGCCTCTTAAAGGAGGCAAGCCATTAGGTACTTCTTTTGGAAAAACATCTTCATATTCCTCCAAAAGTGATTGCATAGCTTTGGGCAATTTTTCTCCTTCCTTTTCAACATGTAAACAAAGAAAGTTAGGAATCATATAATAAATAGGTTGTTGTGCCAATAACACTCTCTTGACTTGCTTTTCACTCAAGAACAAACTTTGTTTAATCTCAAATTTTTTTACTCTCATTTTCTTTCTCTTTCTTTTTCTTCTCATTTTTAGGTGCAATATTTTTTTCAAGTGCAGTATTTTTTTTTTTCATTCTCCTTTCTTTCATCCTCACTTGATCCTCACACACTTGTCTAGGAGTCAAAGGCCTCAAAATAATTTTCTTGCCTAAGTGCTCAAACTCAAAAGTGTTCTCCATGCCATTGTGTATCACTTTCCTATCATATTGCCAAGGCCTTCCAAGAAGAATATGTCCAACCTTTATAGGTACAATATCATAAATAACTTTATCATTATAATAATTAATAGAAAAAGGAATGAGCAATTGAGAATTTCCCACAACTTCTCCACTTTCACTAAGCCATTGTAGCTTGTATGGCCTTGGATGCTTTGTGGTTGGCAAGTGTAATTTCTCCACAAGTCTTGTACTAGCCACATTGGTGCAGCTGCCCACATCAATGATAAGTGAGAAAACTTTATTTTCAACTAAGCACCTTGTGTGAAAAATATTTTCTCTTTGGGTCTCCTATTTTTCTAGGCAAAAATTGCTCAACATTCTTCTTACCATCAAAAGATCACCTTCTTCGGCCTCCACAAGTTAAGTTCTTCTTCTTCTTCACTTGAAGAACTAGATGAGACACTTGAAGATTCACTCTTTATGTTTCCATCCTCTAGCAAAATCATAGTTCTCTTGTTAGGACATTGTGAAGCAATGTGACCCTTACCAAGGCACTTGAAACATTTGATATTGCTTGATCTTGTTGGAGTTGGTTGCACAATTTTTTTGTTGAGCTTTCCACTTTTTCTTCTTTATTTTTCACTTGAGAAACCTCCCTTTCAGGATTGTCTTTCCAGCTGGAAGTTGCAGCCTTATTGGTCTTGGAGAAGGAAACTTTTATCCTTTTTAGTTGTTGCTCCACCCTTTGAGCTTTGTGGACTAATTCCTCAATTGTTGTATATGAATGTAGCTCCATCACATCTTGAATTTCTCTATTCAAGCCATGAAGGAACCTAGCAATGGTTGCTTCTTGGACCTCCACAATTTCAGCAGTCATCATCATCAATTCCATTTCCTTATAGTATTCATTAACACTCTTGTAGCCTTGGAAATGTCTTTGGACCTTGTTGTGGACTTCTCTTGCATAATAAGTTGGAACAAATATTTCTCTCAAGAATCTCTTCAAGTCATTCAAGCCATGTATTCTTTCTCTCCTCAACCTCTCTATGTCCATTAGAACTTGGTTCCACCATACCAAAAGCATAGCCACCAAATTCTAGAGTTGCTAGAAGCACTTTCCTTTCTTCATCAAATTGTTGGCATGAGAAAATTTGTTCTACTTTCATTTCCCACTCAAAGTACACTTCGGGATTATTATCACCATAGAATTTTGTAATTTTTATTTTCACTCCACTCAATCCTCCATTCCTCCCATCTTTCTCTTCTCTTCTAAGCCTCTAATCTCCCTCATCTCTATTTTCCCTCCTATGATTGTTTCTTCTATTATTTTTTCTCCTATCCTCCCTTTCACTACTCTCATCATAATAATTTCCTCCATGAGAAAAAGCATACTCACTCACCCTCCTATTTCCATGAGCCTCTCCATCCACACTACCATTTGGACTACTCCTTCTTTGAGGCTTCCTTTGTAACTCTTCAAATATTGCATTCATTTTGGTTTGCAAGTCTTCCATTTGTTTTGTCATGGCTTTCATCAACCTAGAGGTCCTAGGTGACAAAGCCTTTCCTCCACTTGAACTCATCCTTCAAAACAAATGGTTAGCAAAAACACAAGTATATAAGGAAATTCTCACCACTCTCTAAGTGTTTGCCACTCACACTCGTGTTTGCACTCTTTATCTAGGCTTTTTCTTTAATGTTCTCTCTTGCCTTTTTCCACTCTAGCTTCTCTATAGTTCTTATGCAACACTCTCAATCCAATCAAGCTTCTTTATTATTGTGAAATAGGAACAATTCTAGACAAGACTTAAGAGTTCAAAAAACAAGAAAACTCTAAGATAAAATCTTGGAATTTTTAAGAGACAAGCAACAAAAGCAAAAATTTGGAAAAACACAACTAAAATTGGAATTTAATGAGACAACTCAAGGACATATATTGGTTGTACCAAACTGCACAAGGAGGATATGCAAATCAAATTCAATTGTTAGAAGCCAAATTTCACAAAGATTGCATGTCATACAAGTTCACTTAGTTTTGTGGTTCAAAAGAATTTTTAAACTTGTAACCTTTGCAACTTTTCTTTGCTTCTAAATTTTGTTTTTCTTTGTAATTTTCCAGCCACTAATTCAATACTTTCTTGGCTGCACTTTGATTGTTTTTCCAGCCACAAATCAAAAACTTTTTTGGGCTGCACTTTGAATATTTTTCCAGCCACAATTTCAGAAACACTTGGGCTGCACTTTGCTTGTTTTTCTTTTGAGCAAGTTCAATAATCCTCTAATAAATTGATGAATCACGAAAATATGATGTATAACAATTGTAAAATTTGCTTCTAACAACTCAATTCAGTTTAGGCATGAGAGTAGAATCAAAACACATGGTCATACAACACAAAAAACTAACTAACACAAGTTTACAAGAATCAAGACTAGAAAATTAGAAAAATATCAAGAACACGTGAAGAACATGAAGAACGTGAACATATGAAATCACATGAAACTTGAAGAAAGACACAAGGGTTATGTGGCGGATCACTACACAAGACTAACCCACCAAGGATTTTTCATAAAAACACAAGAACACTAGGAAAAGAAAGGATTTCAGATTTTCAAAAGTTGCAGAATTTTATACCTTTGAAGAACTTTTAAGAACTGAACTTGAAGAAGAATTCCACAAGGATTAGGCTTTGATACCACTTGATGTATGGCTGCACCCACCAACCATTTAAATTCCCAAATCTACCTTGCAATGAAACCCAAACTTCAAGCTTTTCTCAAGAACACAAATCTGTCCAGCATTTCACGTGGAACATGGGCTGTTTGTAAACTTTTAATTGCAGCAATGGAAGATGGAAGAAAGGTTAGGGATGAAGATGGATGGCACCATGGAAAAGCTTTCCAATAAGCCTAGGAAGAATCGCCACAATAGCATGTAGCCACTGATAAGAAACAAGAGGTTATTGCATAAGAACTTGAGAGAAACTCTTACACAATTTTTAGAATTGCAACATTTGATCAAAGATCCTTTACAACAAAATTTTGGACAGTTTATATGGACAAATTTACAAGGCTTAAATTGTAACGACCCTGTATGCATCTGGTTCATTAACATTATCTTATGGTTTTTAAGCGCAGCAATTACTTACGTAATAAGTAATAAACAAAAGCAAAACACTAAAACAAGACATCATCTTACGTCATACAGTATAAACAAAACATTATATATGGAATTTTGATATACATCCCGGCACCCGAGTTCTGTTCCATAAGATACATCATAGTACAACCTATACCGGGTTACAAAATGTACAACAAAATTGAGCCAACAGGCTCGCTCAAAACCGCCTTCCGATTTTCGCTCCCTTGAACCCGGCCTCGACCTTTTGTCTGGGATCCTCAATTGAGATCCATCGAACACTCCCTACTCGGGTCTCTTACCCCAGACTTCGTCCTCCGCTCTTTGGCTATCACCTGCAATAAAATATAATCCCCAATCGGGGTGAGATGTAATCTCAGTAAACTCAGGGTTCTTGGAGTTACACCTCCCCCTGGTTCACTTCCACAGTACATAGCATTTATATAGGCATTACAATTAACATAGCCAACCTGGCCTTTTAATAAAATAATACATGTACATAATCGCACCAACGTGCCATTCCATCACAAATATGCAATTTAGCCAACCAGTGCAGATATCATACACAATTGCATATCAGATATACAAGTTAGACAGCCAATACACATATTGTGCACTCTTGTATATCTTCCAGTGCACTCCGCATACACATCACGTATCCCGGCTTGAGGTCCCAGACCACAGACTCCACGTGATAATTCCACCAATATGTCATTCCAGCACCGATATGCACAAATGTATATCCAGATATACAAATTAGCCAACCAGTGCACTCCTCGTACACAAATGTATATCCAGTTATACAAATTAGACAACCAGTGCACATCTCCATTACATGTATGTTTTCAATCAAAAAGCAATAGCACACAATGTAAACACACGCACCATGATATCCAATAACCATCACTCCCTAGGAGTATGGTGGAACACAATCAAGGGAACAAACTCCCAAGAACAGAGAGCTTACCTCCTCTGATCACAGCACCGACTACCTCAGCCTCGTGTTCACGACCACATATATATTCTTTATCAAGCCCTACACCAGGCACAAAAGATATCAAGAACGGTTCTTCAACCATCTCATAAAAAGAACCCAGTTCTTTTCCAAATTTCATACATATACCTCCAACATTGACTTGTAAACCCCCCCTCCCCACAAAGATCTATCCGGGCATACAAAATACCCGACACCCAGAAAAGTTAACTTTCAAGGTTTAACCTTCCTCACAACAATCTCCTAAGCATACTTTTTCAAAGAACCATCACCCAAAATCAAACCTAACTCATATGGGTCATTTTTTCCTCTTAAAACCAAACTCAAGAAACGGTAAAACATACGTGTCTTACCTTAAAAACGTCAAGGAAGGCTTGTGGACAACTTCTAAAAGCTTGAATATCCTTAAAGTGCCTTATAACTCTTAAAGGTTGAAACTTTGCACTTTCTATGAAGAAATGATCTCCTCGCCTGATGGTTTTCACAACTAACAAAGGGTGGAAACTAGTTTATAAGGTGATTCCCTTCAATCCTCACGTTGGATGTAAAGGTGTTTAGGTCAAGAAATGGTTATCTAATAAGCTTTTCTCACTCTAACAATGGAGGAAAATATGGAATAAGAGAGAGAAAGTGTTTTAGCAAAGACGGTGGAAATAAGGTTATTACTAAAATATCTCACTTGTGCATATCTTATATAGCTTGTAAGTTAACACACGTCCTAAAATAGCATGAGAGCCTTCCCGCGTCAAAACAACCAGCAGGAAGTCAACATGTGTCACTTGTGTAAAGTGAACATGTAGGGTCAACACATGTAAAAAGGCTAAGTTCGGGTTAAACAGCAAGTACTGACTATCTTAATTACTTACAAGTGCTTATGTAATCGATTGCATAAGAACTCATCCTTGTTACTACAGTAAGTCTAATGTTCCCTCCTCCTTCGACCTCATCCGACCTAATCCAACCTATTCTGACCTCATCTGACCAAATCCGAGTTCCTATCTTGGTACTTCACAAGTCCAAGGTTCCTCCCAACCTCGTCTGGGTTCCTAACCCAGTAACTTTATCAAAAGGGGTTCTGAGCTCTTCCGATTTCTCTACCCGATAGCTCTTACAAGTCAACTAAATACAAGCTCCTCTGAGCTCATTCGAGCTCAACCGAGATCATTACCCGGTTGCTCATCCGAGATCACAGCTCGGTAACACATCTGAGTGCATCCGGGATCACCACACGATCTTGGATTTGAAAAACTGCTATCTACACCCCTCCCTTAACCGAGTTCCAATATACGCCCCCATTTTGTGACACTCGGTCATACGAACCCGGATTTATCATAGGGTCATTATATAAATGCACATGAAACACAAATGAAATGAAGTGCAATCTAAGAAGCTAAATGCAAGCTAAATAAGGCTTGTAATGCAAGCTTCCCTAAGGAAACTTTGGCTGTCCTAATTTGTGTAATAGGTGCAGTTTTTCAGCCTCTAAGTGCATCCACACTTCACACGCAAGTGCACTTACAATGCTTTACACTAATGCTCTAAAAGCCTTTTTATTACAACTAATTTTGCCACTAACAAGTGCTGGAATTTATTTAATTAAATTGGACTTGAGACATCAAAATCCAGACCTTGTCATTCTTGAGTTGGTGTACTTCTTCATGCTTGTCCAAGTTTTCTTGGATGTGATCTTGAAGTGCTTGAGTCCTAACTCTTCTCATTGGTCCTTTAAAGCTCACCAAAGGAAGTGCTTCAAGCTCTCCTTCTAGACCTTTAGCTTGTCATGGACCTCCATCAAATACCCCCGGTACTTACTGCCCATCATTCTATTTCCATCCATGCAAATATGAAGTATGAAACATGGGCACCATCAATGCACTGACCATGGATAGATAGGGACCAAAATTTTAAACAATCCCTTTTTCTCTTTTAGGATGCTTAAAATTCGTAAACCTTTCCTGACAAGGATATCCAGTCATGCACCCCCCCATGTACATACACAACATCACCGCTGCACTGACCGTGGCTAGGAACACATCCTTTCCCGCAAGGATAACCAACCTGTCACTGTACCCCACGTGTACATACACAACATATAACCATGGACCATCAATGCATGACCTAGCTAGGAATAAATCCTTCCCCGTAAGGATAACCAGTCATACACCCCCATGGGTATCCATGTATATCCACATCACACAATGACATTGTTCACATCAACATTATCTCTCATCAATGTCATTATCAATATCAACATCACATCATCTCAATATCATCATCACACATATCAAACTCATCTCATTTCAACATCATCAACCACATCATCATTATCTCATTTCAACATTATCATCATAAACATCGATAATAAATTCATCGCATCCTATTAGTTAAAAACAACGTTTGTTCCTGAAAACAAACATACACAGGGACAAACACACATTATTCATAAATGCACTGCATCCCTTTACTTAAAAACATAGTTTTTCTTGAAAAACCAGCACACAACAAGGATAGGCAGTTATCCTCATAGTTGGAATCCCTGGCCCCCCAACTATGGTACCAAAACTACAACTAAATAATAAACTCTCCTTACCTAACTAGGAGTTCTCCCGTTAAAGTCTCGCGATGTTGTTTTGAGATCTTCCAATACGCGTGTTTTTGTCCAAACACAGAGCTCTATATACCAAGTTGAAGACAATTTAGTATAGATTTCAAAGACAAGGTCAATGTCAACAGTTGGGGTCAAATACCCACTTAAATCAAAAAGGGGCTAAAATGGTGTTTTGTGTGTCCACATCAAAAGACATCATTTTGAAATTCTAATCACACCAATGTGATCGGGGGTTCAACAAGGATCACAAAAATGACATTAATTTCATAAAAATGAGACTTTTACAACATCTCATTTTCAAAGGGTTTTCAAAGCAAGTGGTAAAACTCCTACAACAGTACCCAAAACGCAAGAGCCACTAAGAGAAGCTTAAACTAGCTAGAAGAAGACAAAGGAAACCAAGATTACCTCAAGGAATCTAAGAAAGAATGATTGAGAGCTCCATTCTCTATCGAAACTTTGAGAGGAGGTTCGAAGATTCTACTTTGATTATGAGGTTCTTCTCCGTGTTGTGGTCTCATGGCAAGCAACGACAGCCTATGGTAGTTGATGGTGGTCGTGGGTGGTGGAGAGAGAAGTTATAGGATTTTTGGGTGAGTTTAGAGAGAGAAAGGGGTGAAAAACACGTTCTGCAGGATGCTGGACCTATTTATAACCGGAGTGTGCTGCTCAGAGCGCTTGCAGGTCTCGCTCAACCCCCCTGGCTCGCTCAATGCAATTTCCTCTTTGTCAGAAATTATCTTGGAATTGCGCTCAGCGCGTTGGTCGCACTTAGCGCCACATCATAAGTATTTATTTTAAAGATCCCAACGGTAAATATATGAATGGATGAGTTGGGAAGCTACTTTCAAAATTTGAAAGCGATCCAATGGTTAACGAATCCGGGATGGTACTTTTACCAAAGAAAGTTATGGGTCAAACTATCACTCGCGTTACAAAAATAAATCAAACAAAGTTCACATAACTTAACATTCACACCAAGCAATTTCACAAGGTTAATCTACACAACCAATCAACTAATCCAAACTTATCAAACAATCAAATAACACAACAAATACATAAAACATATATTTTCAATTATCGAAATTTTAGGGTGTTACACATGCTAGAATAGGTGTTTCTAGTTTGAAACTAAGAGTAGGTTTCACTTTGGCTTAAATTCACTAAGGACCCTAGGTTTGTGTGCCTAAGTTTCATTTTCTAGGTAGAATTTGAAATTGATTGTGATTGCTTGGAAAACTCACATTGCATAGTGAAAATCTAATTCGGGCTAAATTAGATAACTAAATTAGCTTCTTTAGAGAAAGAGAGTGAACCAGTATAGACCTTGTTCTCTATCTTCTCTTTAAATTTCATTTTTCTTTATTGCATTCTTTATCAATTTGCTAAGTTTCAAAGATATTTCAAATTTGTGCATTTTAACAAAAAGAGTACTATGTTCAGGTGATTGATTCAATATTGATTTAAAAGAAAGTTGTGATACAATTTTAAAACTTTTTTTTTGACGATTTGATTTTACACAAATACACCCTCCCCTCTTGGTTTGGATAGTCCCATTGTCTTTTTCATAAACATATCAATACACCCAAGTTATGCTTGGATATTCTAGACAAATTTTTCATGTTAAGGTGACCTACTCTTCTGTGTCATACCTACTCATTAATCTCAAAGGCTGCTAGAAAAGATTGACAGGGTAAGGACTCTAGATAGAACCTACAGTGGTTTCTCCTTATCCCACTAGAGAATGAGATTTTTCCAGTTGATGCTTCTCTAGTCAAACAAGCATTGGGTTCAAACTTAACTTCATAGCCATTGTCACAAAGATGACTAATGCTTAGAAGATAATGTTTCAACTCTTTTACATAATAAACATTTTCAATTTAAGAAGAGTTTGGTTTCCTAATTGTACCAACTCCTTTTATAAGGGTTTTTTTGTTCTCTCCAAAAGAAACAATCCCTTCATCCTTTCTCTTCTCAAGGCTGAGGAATTTTATTGTCTCCAGTCATATGCCTAGAGCATCTGCTATCCAAGAATAACAACTATTTCCTCTTGTTGGGGTACAAACAATGTTCAGAATTTCTTAAGGAGTGTACACCTAGACTTAATATGCCCAAGCTTATTGCATTCAAAGCACTGACCTACCTAGAAGTTTCTCCTTGTTGAAAGTCTCTTCTAGAGGATTTCTTTCTTAGCCCTTTTATCCATCTGAGCAATCTTTAAACTCTATGGTCAGAAAGGGAAGTTCTTCTTCTTCTTTAAAAATCTCCTCATCACTATTCTTAGCATCAGAATTTGCTAATCTTTTGTTGTGACTCTCTGAGAGACCTTGAGTGAAATTGCTTTTCCCTTAGGTAGTTGTAGCTCATCCATTAACTCTTGTTTATGTTAGGAAGATTCAAGAAATTCTATTCAGATAGGGAAGTTCAAATGATAGAAGGAGAAGAAATACATTGTGAAAAATTGTTAAGTTTATTGCGAATAACAAAATTTACAAGGAAAAGGTTCAAAAAACTCTCTAGTTCTCTCAACCTAGGATACAAAGCTCCTTATAAAAGAGACAACAACTAACTATCTAACTAAAAATGGTTACAAAAAAATAGAAAACTATTACAATTACAACACAACCTATGTTAATGAACCACCAGATATGGCACTCTCGTCTACGTGACTGGATGCTCCACCAGATTACAGAAGATTAAATGACCAATACATAAGACAAGAGTACTGGACCAGATGACCATTGTCGTCCACCCTATCTCTATCTTCCATTGTCCAACAATCAACAGTTCATCCATAGCCAGATTTTTCAAATCTTTGGCCTCTATTATGGCAGTGACTTTTGGTCTACTGATTTTGGGTAGATGATTGAGCATTTTTAGTTTAATATTTTTTTATTCTTCTTAGCTTATATGAATTCTCTTGAACTTCTATTTTCTCACTTTAACTCAGTTTTTGTCTTTGGAAATAATTGGGTTTAATTGATAATTGTTGCTTATTTTCAGATTTTGTGCTTACTTGACCTATCTTCCTTGTGCAAGACCTAGAAGATTCTACAGAATTCCAAATGGAACATATGAGTATTACCTATAAATAAAAGGAAAAGAGCTACAATTTTGTCAGAGATAAGCCGAGGCTAATTCTATCATTTTGAGGGTCAATTTAGGCTTGAAGTCAAAACCTCTACACTTGAGCTTTGGGCTACAAGTTGGGCTTTGATTGGTGTAATTAGCACAATTAGTTAGATTAATGGGCCTAATCAAGGCCCATCCTTTCCTACTAATTCAATAACTATATATTAGTGTAGTTAGTTAGTTAGTTGCTTCATTTGATACAAACAAAATTTTTAGCTTCTTGTGCAATTTTTCAAAATTAAAATCTTTTTCCTCTTTTTCTCTCAATTGTTCTTCATTGTTCTTCAATTTTATTCTTCATTTCATTTATATTCTCCTATTTTCTTACACAAATTTTGTGACTCTTCCACTGATGATGATCATGGAAGGCCAAACAATCAATCAATCCAAAGATCTAATCCAAGCAAGCAGAATTTGAATCTTGGTTTGGTATTTCAATTTTTGTGTGAATGTTCATTTTCTTCTTCAATCCTCTATTCAATTTTCATGATTACAAATGTGTTTAGGATTGAAAATGGATTAGGTTATGGATTCATTTCCTAATTTTGAATTTTAATCACAGATTATTGGGATGATATTTCAATCTGGTTTGTGATTTCAATTGATTTAGGAGTTAATTCAATTGAACTGCTTCTAATGACATTGAATAAACCTTCATAATACGATCATTATATGAAAACTATGATAATTCACATTGCCTAGTTTGGTGAATTGGATTGATATTCTTGAATCTATTTACAATATCTTTTATCAAATCTGTCAATTTCTACATTTTTCTTCAATTTTAGTTTGTGTTTCTGCACTTTTTGTTCATTGTCTGCAAACTGGTCGATAAAATTCCCCTTGTTGTTTATCAATGAATTAAAGTTGGAACCAAATTGATCATAGCTCTGAGTCGACCTAGATTAATCTTGTGCTACAAAATTAACATAGTTTTATTTGTTTTGTAGCGATTCAACATTCGTTATCAATAGACTTCTCAGAATCTTTTTGATTCTCTTATGTGTTGTATACCTTTCTCCCATAGCATTTAACTTATTCACTATAGTAGTGAATGGGGTGAACATCTCTTTTATGGACTCAAGTTCCTGCATCTTAAACATCTCAAATATGTGAGTTAAAATATTGACTTTTGAGGTTTTACATTATCTATACCCTCATGTTTTGTTTTAAATGTGTTCCAAATTCCCTGAGCAATTTAACATTCTTCTACTCTGTCATACTTAGTGTTCAAAAGAACTCTTTCTTTCTCATTTGTGGTCCACTCAGCTTTAGGTTTCCCTATCTGAACTCTAGCCTTAGTTCTTTTTGTTGGTTTGTAGGGACCAATCTCTATAATGTCCCAAAGATCAACATCTTAAGATTGCAGGAACAACTTTATTCTGCCTTTCCAGTAGTAGATGTATTTTCCATCAAAGCCACGAGGCCCGCTGATTGAAGCACCTTCATGTATAAACATAGTTGAAGCTTGTCCAACCATCACTTATTCCAAGATTTTCCTCTAACATTGTCAAGTGTGCTTAACCCTCAGAGTTAAGGTTTGATACCAATTGAAGTGACAAAAATACCACAAGAAGAGGGGGGGGGGGGGTGATTTATGTTTGACAAACGTTTAAATCATTTGTAAGAGAAAACAAGTTTTTGATATAAGTTCACAATGAGTAAGTTCAGAATGAAGAACTATGCCAAGCTTAGAATGAAAATGCAAGCATTTATGGAAAAATGGTTTTTACCTATTTCAAAAAGAGTTGTTTGTTTACAAAGGCTTTAGTGGAAAGGTTCAATTTTAAAAGTGTTTGTAAATAATTTTATAATTTAGTAATTAACACAAACAACAAAAAGATCAAACCACAAAATCAGTGCAGATAGAGAAAGGGAGAATGATGCATAATGATTTTTATACTGGTTCACCCCAACCTTGGGCTACATCCAAGTCTCACGCTTCAATATGAGATCTCACTAACATAGCCAACCACAGTTGGACTAGAAACCACTATATTTCAATGACCTAACAATAGTCCCACTAGACTTCACACTTAGCCTCAGTTAAACCAACAACACCATTGGTTACCACTTTGCCATCCACTATTGGACATTTAATAACAAAAAGGTTTTTGTGATTTTGGATTGCACAAATATATATTTTTCCTCACAAGAGGGTTTTCACTCAAAAAATTATAGTTTCTTACTTCTATCTTAGATCTATTATAGATTACAAGGTTTTACAAAAGTGGGTCACTCTCAGCATAGAGGATTGAAGCATAAATGCATATTTCTCACATAGAGATATTGGCTTAAGTCTTTATCACTTGGAATGCCTCAACTTAACATCATCATGCTCTTGAATAACCTGTTAAAGCTCCAAATGATACAGTTGGAATGGAGCCCACATAATTGGCAAGCTTATGGAGCATGTAGATAGACTTGACAGTTGTCATGTAATGCAGCTAGAAAGGTCATTTTGAGGTGGTCATTCTAAAGAACCTTTTTGATAAGCATTCTGAAGTAACATTAGAATGGTGATTCTGATGTTAGCAAAGAAAGGATCAAAACTTGGAGTAGATCCTTTTGATAAAGATCAATTAATATGTTTTTCTGAACTAACACAACTTCATCAATCTTAACACATCTTCACAACACAACATTCAGAAGTAGATTGTTTCATAAGATTAAATAAGGTACAATTTCTAGTTTGTTAGTGTTCTACCAAGGTTAGACTATGTAGTGACCTCAGTCTTTTATTTCTATGCTTTTTATCAGTACTTCTCATGGATAACTTCAGCTTTTAACTAGATTGCATCTACTAATGTAGTTGGCATTCTCTTTCTGTTGTGTCCTCACTTAGTGTAGCAACATATGGAAAGTGAAATGTTGTAAATCTCATTCTTCTTATGTGCCCTTTGTAGGTGTGCCATCATATGGAAGACAAGATGTTGTCCTAAAGATGCATCTTGAAACATTTTGAACTACATTCTATAGTTCAGTCTTTAGAGTCAAGTTCTTCATCATTCTGATGTAGACTCTAATACAACTTCAATATGATGTTAGAGGTTCTCTATGAATCCCTTGATAAGTCTTCTATGTAAGGCCTTATTGTTCATTACTTAGCCAAAAAAAGGGTATTCAGAGGGAAGCATTTTTCGTCATGTAGATGGGGGCTTTAAGGAATCTTTTGAGTTCTTCATTCATGAAAAATGTTCTAAGGTAGCCTTTTTTAGCACCCGAGAATGAGAACATGTATGCTTCTTAATAGATATAACACTGAAACACTTGAGCAGAATGTTAGTAATCACATAAATCCATCATCCTTACAATTTTCTTTCTTAATGGTTTGTCATAATTAAAACCAAGGATGTGGATTCAATAAATCTACCATTGATACTCAGAGTCTGGGAAGAGGAAGAGGTGGAGCAGGCAAAGAGTCATCACCAACCTTCCAATAGGTTTTCAATACGTAGCGAGCATCCATGGTAGGTTTTAGATCCACATATGGTTGAGCATAGAGGCAGTGATGAAACATGGGAGGCCAAGTGGAGAGCCATTCTTCCTTGCCATGTTGGTTATCTCATGAGAAAGAGTTTGACCAATTCAATAGAAAGGCCCTTGAGGATGACATAGAGGAGTTGAGCTCTCTTAATTGGAATGTTTAATTTATGGGATTTAGGGACAATGTTGTCCAACATCAAAGCAGTCCAAAACTAAGCAAGGCCTGTCATGTCCACTTTATGAAGTCTCTTGGTTGCCTCCACCTCGGCAATCATTGCCTCTTGTTCCTCTTTTTAGCTCATCTCCTTGTTAAGCCATTCCTCATAGCCAGATTCTTGACTTTTTCCCAGCTTCAGAGTTGAGCCCAGCATAATGTTGATGGAGACAACATCATATTTGAAAAAATGGTTCCTCACCAAGCTTCTGCTCCATATACATGTCATTAAGTACAACATTCGCATAGAACTCCCTAACTAGGGGTTCATTGCAAACACCTAAGCTCATCAGCTGATTCCACCCTCTAGTCTCAAAGACTTCTTGATCTATAGGTAACTCATCCTCTTTGAGATCAACCTTTCTCTCAATATAAATCTTCCTCTGGAGGTTAGCATAGTACCTCCCCTTGAAGAGGAACCCTCATCTAGTTGCTTTCTCTTCTTGGAAGGAAATGGCTCCTTGTGTGATTAACTCCTTGTTCTTGTCATCTACAAAATTACACACACACAAAGAGTATAAAGAGTATAGACTTGTTAGAGAATAAAAAGCAAGGAAAAATCGATCCAAGAGAAGTGGAAAAGAGTGCATTTTGCATCAGATGGTCATTTCGCCCTGTTGAGACCATATGGCAAAATTGATCCCTAAATCTCATTGAAGCTTCTAGAAGTACATTCACCAAGGTGAAATATACATTTGCCATTGCGAATTAGACCCCTAGAGGCAAAATAGCCCTTAGAAGTCATTTCATTTTGGCGAACGCTAGCCTCGCTAAAGCAAAATAGACCCTGAAATCATTTTGCCCTGGCGAGATGAATTTTTTCCATAGTGAAATTGACCCATGAAGATTTCTCAGTCTCTATGGTTCATTTCACTTTGGTTCAAGCATAGGTCACCATAGCAACCCAAACTTAAGAACGAACTATGAGCTGACTAAGAATAAATAGGGCAAGGTGATGGAGAGAAGGAAAAGTTATGAAACTTTTATGCTATCCTCTCTCATTCAAAAAAAAAACATAATATTACTGTAAAATTACCTTACATCCATCACAATTTCTACTTACAAATAAACACACAAACTCACACCATTTTTATGTGATTTCACCCTAGCAAGAACATTTTTGACATGGTTAACCAAACCTATTATGTATCTACTACAAAGTTTCCTAATCTAGTCTATCTAAAATTCTAGGGTTTAAGACCCTTAATTCCTACCCTAAAGTTCTAAAAGGGTAAAGAATAGCAATTCATAAAATATAACTATGAACTATGTAATCAACACTCTATTTATAGTACTACTTTTGAATTGTTTTTATCAATTGTTCAGGATACAAAATAAAAATAAAACTAAAACTACTCAAAGAAGTATTAACAAACTTACTTGAAAGAGAGGGATTATAAAAATGCAAAAGAAATTGGATGCAGAGATGCCAAACAAGATGAAGATGAAGTTGGTGTAAAGAACAAATGTGAGTGTGATTTGAGTGAGAAGTTAAGAGAAAAAGGGTGAGCGCTAGGTTTCTCTTTTGAGAAGCTTCTAAGATAAATGGTATGAATGAATGAAATGAAAGATAATGAAAAGTTAAAAAGAGGGAAAACATTTCAATTACCCTCGCTTTTTGAATTTTTGTTGTAGCAAGTTGTGAATTTGCAATAACGATTGTGGTACATCTTATTTAATGAAATAATGTTTATATTCCCTGCAACGAGACATCACTTCGCTTTAGCGAAAATGAGTGCATCAATCCAATTGAACCAGATGTGACCCAATTGGCCAAAGAGATTTCATACCATTTTTGCTTCGGTGAGTTGTCAATTCATTTGACAAAAATAGGTAGAAATATTCAGCTTAGATACCACTTATTTAAATCCTACATATTTATATTTACTTTATTTTTGTTTTTATCCTTTATTTTATGCTTTGCATTATAAGGCTCTCATTATGGTGAGGTCCTTCTTTGCTAGAGCGAGCTTATGGGCAGAGAGTGCCTTACCTTGGTAAGTCAATTATTTTGCTATGGTGAGATCCCTATTTGCCAAGGCAAAATACTTATCGTGGGTACCTTGAGTCTGAGTTGTCCGGTCACAAGAAACAAATCTTGTGCAAGTACCCTATATGTCTTGTTATGAGATGATTACTGGCTCTTTGCTAGTGTGTGCTTTGGCAAGCTCATATAAGCGCATATATCTATATAATTTAATTTTAGTATTTCTATAACACATGATGTTTTTTAAGAATCATATATCAAATAAATCTCTTAAAATGTTTTGTTTATTTTGAGACATCATATTTACTTGTTAAATTATGATATTTAATTATAAAGTATTTTTTATTAACATCTTTGTAATCCTTTAAATTAAAAATCTTTTATATGAGACATTAGTTTTCTGGTTTAAGAAAATATTTTATAATTTTTGTTTTCTAGAATCGATATAAGAAAACCTTATTTGATATTAACACCCAAATTCTTGTAATTTTAAGAATAATAATAATAATAATATAAAAGTTTGCAGCTATAATTTATTATATTGTCTTATACTGGATATATTTAACCTTAAAGTTAGAATAACTATATTGTTTATGTTTTGTTAAATTAAAACATTGTTGTGGTGAGTTAATAATCATCTTAACAACAATTTTATGGCATATGAGCTTTAATTATATTTATTTATAGCTTAGACTAAATAATTGAGTTTTAAACTAAGTTATTTATACAATATATGCTTCTAGATTAAAGTATATTATTTCAAGTCATATATGTATTGTTTTAGCAACTTATTTTACAAGACTAAGCATAAAATCTTATTAATGAATTTCTCTAAGTTAAATTAACTTGCTATAAGGATTCTTTTAGGTAAGTTTTCTCAATACAAGTATTTTAATTATGAGTATAACACATGCATGAGTACAACACTTAGATAGTTATTCTTTAATTATAGTTAGTTGTAACGACCTAAAATTATTCTAGATGTTTTATTTTTATTATGGTTTTAATTTTAAGCATATATTAGTAAAAATTCTAAAACGTATAAATTATAGAAGTTGTTAAACTAATATATATTACATGTAGCCACAGTCCTTGTTACAAAAGTCATTATTAAACAAGTACAGGATTTTCCATACACCAGCCTAGTTCATATCTTCATTCCTACACCATCACCAATCCAGGGCATCAAGGAAACTGACCACTGTTGCCATCTAAAAAAAAATGAAACAAATCTAGTGAGAAATAAAATTTCTCAGTTGGCAAAACTAAACCACCAAACACGTTAGTACGTTAGTAACTTATCAATATAAATGAATCCATACAATAAATAATTATGCAATTACATGTATGCATGAAATGAATTTTTCCAAGGTGCACATGGCCTCTACATATCGTACTGTATGTAGCTACACCTCGTACTGGATGTAGACGTTGCGATCATCTTACACAAACATGCATGATTTATTCCATGTATTTGCACCTGGTCTCTACATCTCGTAATGGATGTAGTCTCAGATTATGTTTCACAAATCTCGTACTGGACTTGGAAACATGAATCAACATATCGTCACATCAAAATCCATCATTTTCATCAATAATAAAATCCATGAGTAAATACATATAACCTCGTGGAAAATATTCCATCATAACATAATACGTACCAAAAGTATGGTTAGGATACCATACCTTATTCAAGCAAAATCATACCAACTTAGGCATGACAATTGATTATCCTCAAGCTACAGACAAATCATGTTAGTATTCTAACTAATAAACTACAATATATCTTCCAAATAATTTCTAATTCCTTTAAACCTTCACAAGAAAATATCATAACCTAGCATGCATCTTAATCTCCTTTAACTTAATGATAGAGGGCTATCTGGAGTGGTGGGGAAAAACCGGGATGGTGTAGACGGGATGTTTGTAGCCGGGATGGTTGTAGCCAGGATGGTTGTAGTCGGGTAGGTTGTAGCCTGGATGGCTGGGTTGGTTGTAGCCTAGATGGTTATATCCAGGATGGTTGTATCCAGGCTTTGATATTTCCGCAAATAGGGAAGTCATCATTTACCACCTTACTACTTCATCCTCAAATTTAATCACTCAAGCATTTGAACCATTTGTCTACACACCATTCAACCTCTACTTCTAAAAATCATCAAATGTGATTCCCAATATCACTAATATTTCAACCTATAAATCATCACCTATCCTATGGTTAAAATCAATGTTTTCACATCATAAAATAACCTTCAAATAACATGAATTTCCAACCTAAATAATAACCATAAATCTGCCCAATTAAGCATATATGTTAATCCAAACAAATGCTTAACTAGAGATTGAAGCCTAGCCTACCTCAAGTGAGTTTGATTCTTGAAAAGGAATGAAGTAAGGGCTTGTAAAAGATAGGAACTCTAACCAAGAGGGGGGGGTGAATTGGTTAGAGTTGGTAAATTAAAAATTCTGTTAGCAAAATCAGAGTTTTCCCTTAGGATCTTCATCACTTTGAAACCACAAATGTTTATTCAATCACTTGCTCAGTCCAAGGTATGTAATTATTCAAAGTTGAAATGATTAGCAAGATAATCCAGCAGAGTATATATGTGGAAGATAGGCTAGCTCTAATTTAAACACAAGACTCAAAAGATTTATACTGGTTCACTTCAAACACTATGAAGCTACATCCAGTTTTCTTCCATTCAACACTAGAATGGAGTTCCACTATTGCAATTTTCTGTCTTACAAGAATTATACAAATCTCTCTTTATCAACCCTAGATAAAGTTCAGAAACCTAAAACACTATTAGGTTCTTAGAGATCAACCCACTGAGAATCCACTCAGCACTCCCTAGAGAAACCCTTCCTCTAGATTACATGCAAGAACTCCAATTACAATAGAATTCAATTACAAACAGAAAAAGAGTACAACTTCAAAGTTAAGGAAAGATATCACCTGATGATCCAATGATTAATGATGCAAATGAATGAATGAATCAGGTTTAAGAATCTACACAAGACTCAGAAAAGCACAATCCTTACGCTTTGACAAGAACTTTCTTGCTTCAAGACACAATCAACAACCCATATGTATTTTGATGTAAGCAAGAATACCCAGAACCCAAAGAGCCTTAGGAAAGTATGTAGAGTGCTTTAGTTTAGCTCAGATTTCGAAATTCTCAAGTTACTCATCTTGCACAGAATGAGTTCTATTTATAACAAATGTTTCTAACTGCCTGTAATCGATTACAAGCGCCTAATAATCGATTATTTATTATATGTAATCAATTATTTATCATATGTAATCGATTAATATGTTCTATAGGCTTCTGGGTTATGGTAACGAACTAATTAATCGATTATTCCGTAGCGTAATCGATTATCACAGTGAGCTTTAGAAAAACTTGAAGTTCAGAATACAACTGAAAAGTACTGTGTAATCGATTACGGTTTTGTGGTAATCGATCATGGCAGAGAGCTTCATAAAACAGGTTTTAGCCAAATGAACTATGTAATCGATTACGGACTTTGGTAATCGATTATTTTATAATAGATAGTGAAGCAGTGATGTATAACGTAATCGATTACAAGTATTGGTAATCGATTAAGGCAGTGAGCTTCATAAACCAGGTGATTTCTATTTGGCCTT
>CM023947.1:17904896-17938055 GCA_013407115.1 Glycine latifolia
ATGGATTTTGTGCTTGGTCTTCCAAGATCCAAGAGGGGAAAGGATTCTATTTTTGTTGTTGTTGATAGGTTTTCAAAGATGGCACACTTCATTCCTTGTCATAAAAGTTATGATGCTTGTGAAGTAGCTAATCTTTTCTTCAAGGAAGTGGTGAGACTACATGGATTGCCAAGAAGCATAGTGAGTGATAGAGACACAAAGTTCCTTAGCCACTTTTGGAAAACATTGTGGGGTAAGCTTGGTACAAAACTCTTACTTTCATCAACTTGTCATCCACAAACGGGTGGCCAAACCGAAGTGGTAAATAGAACACTGGGACAACTCCTTAGGTGCTACATCAAGGGTAATTTGAGAACTTGGGAGGAGTGTCTACCTCACATTGAGTTTGCTTACAATAGAGTAGTTAACAAGACTACTTCTTTATCTCCTTTTAAAATTGTTTATGGCTTTAATCCTTTAACTCCTCTTGATTTATTGCCTTTACCTAACACTTCTTCTATGGTTAATCATGATGCTTTGTCTAAAGCTTCTTATATTAGAAAGTTGCATGAACAAGTGAAGGCCAATGTGGAGAGAAAGATGGAACAATATGCAAAGCAAGCCAATAAACACAAGAAGCAAATGATCTTTAATGAATGAGATTTAGTGTGGCTTCATTTAAGAAAGGATAGGTTTCCACATGAAAGGAAATCCAAGCTCCAACCTAGAAGAGATGGACCTTTCAAGATTCTAGAGAGGATCAACAACAATTCTTACAAACTTGAATTGCCTAGTAAGTATGGTGTGAGTAATACTTTCAATATTTGTGATCTTTCTTTGTATGATGTAGGTAGAAATGAGGAGGCAAACTTGAGGACAAGTTCTTTCCAAGAAGGAGGGTATGATGGAGGTCCAAGTCAAGCCAAAGGTCTAGAAGGGGAGCTTGAAGCACTTCCTTTGGTGAGCCTTAAAGGACCAATGACAAGAGCTAGGACTCAAGCACTTCAAGACCATATTCAAGCCAATTTGGGAAAGCATGAAGTTACAAACCTTATCAAGGATGACAAGAGCTGGATTTTGGTGTCTCAAGTCCAATCTAATTCAATAAAGTCCAGCACTTGTTAGAAGAATTCAATAAAAAATTTGTAAATCAGTTGCTACTGCTTTAATCGATTATTTGGCTAGTGTAATCAATTATTTCAGTTTCTGACTGATTTAATCGATTACCATAACGAAATAATCGATTATACCAGTCTGAGATGGTTACTGCACATTTTTTTTTGGGAAGCCAAAGGTCACTTAGCTTAAGCTTGTCTTACAAGTTACGTTTGGGCTTCATTTTAGCTTGCATTTACATTACATTTAGGGTTATTTAGCTTAATAATTTGTGGCCTATATAAGGTCCCAAAAACTGAATGTAAAGGATCTTTGGATGATTAATACAATTTCTGAATTGTGGTGAGAGTTTTCTCTCTTGTTCTTCTTCAAGAACTTCTTGTTTCTTATCAATGGCCTCCCAGCTATTGTGGTGATTCTTGCAAGACTTATTGGAATTCCTATTCCATGGTGCCATTTCCAATTCATTCCTATTCTTCTTCCACAATCCATTTCTGAAATTAAAAAACATAAACAGCCTCATTCAATGAAAGGGATACAGGCTCTGTTTTGAAGTGAATTGAAGATTGATTTCCATTGCAAGGAAGATCAGGGCAAAAGGTGTTAAGATTCAGATCAGTAACATATCAACTAGTCCAAAAATTCTCATCTTTTAGTAAGTTAAACTAGAGTTACTAAGATTTCTAACAAGGTATCACATGCCTTATTTGGAATTATAAAACTCAATATATAGCATTTTTAATCTAGACTTCCAAATCTGCCAGTGAATTCAACTTAGGTCAATGACATCTCTTAGTATTTTTGTTATTGCAGGCAGTACACACTCTAGATTTATCTTAAATTTTTATATGTTATAGCTTATATCTAGATCTTTAATTCCATATATCATACACCTAATTTTAATAAGAATTGAGAGAAAAATAAATTTCTCAATTCGGGTAGCAGAAATGGATAGTTTTGGGCGGCTTATGTTTTAAATAAATTCTATACTATTTTTTTTGTATCCTACTATCATCACACTTCTATAATTCAATCATAAATACAAACTCAATATATAATTTTGAAGATGTTACATTTCACCCCCTCTAAAAAGAAAATTTTGCCCTCAAAATTTGTAAATACCTGTAAACAATTCAGGATACTTCTTTCTCATCTCTGATTCTAACTCTCAGGTATACTCTTCCAAACATCCTTGTTCCCATGCTACTTTTACCAATGATACAGATTTATTTCTTAATTGCTTTATTTCTCTATCCAAAATTCTTGTCGGGGGCAAGCTCATAGTTAAATTATCTTTTAACTGTATTGATTCAGATTCTAAAACATGACTCGGGTCAGAAATATATTTACGGAGTTGGGAGACATGAAAAATATTATGAAGGCTGGAGAGATTTGGTGGTAAAGCAATTTGATAAGCTATTGTACCTATTCTTTTCAGAATTTGAAAAGGACCAATGAAACGAGGACTCAACTTTTTGACCTTCATTGCTCGTCATATTCCTGTAATTGGAGTAACTTTAAGAAAAACATGTTCTCCTTCTTGAAATTCTAGAGGTTTTCTTCTTTTATCAGCATAATGTTTTTGTCTATTCTAAGCTATTACCAATTTCTCTCTAATTTTTTTTATTTGCTCTGTGGTTTGAGTTACCAGGTCTGGACCCAAGAGACTTGTTTCTCCAGATTCATACCAACATAAAGGAGACTGACATTTCCTACCATATAGAGCTTCAAATGGAGCCATTCCTATGCTTGTATGATAACTATTATTATAGGCAAACTCTACTAATGGTAAATATTTCTCCCAAGAACCCTGTTGGTCTATCGCACAAGCTCTCAACATGTCTTCTAGGGTTTGTATGGTTCTTTCTGTTTGTCCATCCATTTGGGGATGATAAGCAATACTCAAGCATAATTTAGTTCCAAATGCTTTTTGTAATGCTCCCCAAAACCTAGAAGTAAAATGGGGGTCTCTATCAGAAATCAAAGTGGAAGGTACACCATGTAATCTAATTATTTCATGTATATATAGTTGAGCTAATCTCTCCAACGAATAAGAAATCCTAATAGGTATAAAATGAGCCGACTTAGTAAGTCTATCTACAATGACCCAAATTGAGTCATGGCCAGAAACAGTCCTAGGTAATCCTACCACAAAATCCATAGGTATACTTTCTCACTTCCACTAAGGAATTTCTAAAGGTTGCAAAGTGCCAAAAGGTTTCTGATGTTCTATTTTTACCTTTTGACATACTAAGCACTTTCCTACAAATTCTGCTATATCTTTTTTCATGCCAGGCCACCAAAACATTCTCTTCAAATCTTGATTCATCTTAGTAATTCCAAGATGCATCGTAAAATTACTCTTGTGAGCTTCACTCAAAATTTTCTCTCTTAATTCATCAATCTTGGGTACACATATTCTCTTTTGATAAGTCCACAACCCATCATTATTCACATCAAAATCCTGCAATTTTCCTTCTTGGACTTAAGTTAAAATTTGTTGAAAATCTGAATCTCTTTGCTGTCCTAGCCTAATATGCTCTTTGAAATCACTAGTGATTTGTATTTGACTTAAAATGATACTTTTAAAATTTACAGAAAATCCTAAATTAATATTTTTGAAATTTTCTATTAATTCCATTTCCTTGATCATCATCCAAGATATATGCAGAGATTTCCTACTTAATGCATCTGCTACTACATTTGCTTGTCCTGGATGATATTTTAACTCAAAGTCATAATCCTTAAGAAATTCAACCCATTTTCTCTGTCTCATGTTTAACTCTTTTTGATCAAAGAGATACTTGAGACTTTTATGATCTGAAAAGACCTCAAATCTTACTCCATACAAATTATGTCTCCAGATCTTTAAGGCAAATACTATAGCTGCTAACTCTAGATCATGGATTGGGTAATTGACTTCATGGGATCTCAACTGCCTAGATGCATATGTTACCACATTCCCATTTTGCATCAATACACAACCTAGACCTTTCTTTGAAGCATCACAATATACTTCAAATGCACCATGAGGATCTGGCAATACTAACACTGGAGTACTAGTCAATCTTCTTCTTAATTCTAGAAAACTTTTCCCACACTCTAGTGACCATACAAAAGGCACATGTTTCCTAGTCAGGCTAGTCAGAGGTAAAGCTATTTGTGAAAATCCTTTAATAAACCTCCTATAATAACCAGCTAGTCCTAGAAAACTTCTAATCTCAGTTACTGTGGTTGGTCTGTCCCAATTCATGATTGTTTCAATCTTACTAGGATCCACTGAAATTCCTTCTTTAGAAACAACATGACCTAAAAATTTCACTTCCTTGGCCCAAAATTCACACTTAGATAATTTAGCATACAACTTCTTTTCTCTAAGTGTCTGCATTACTATTCTAAGATGCTCTTCATGCTCTTTTTCTGACTTTGAATAAACAAGTATATCATCTATAAAGACTACTACAAACTTATCTAGATAAGATCTAAATATTCTATTCATGCAATCCATAAAATCTGTTGGAGCATTAGTTAATCCAAAAGACATCACTAAATACTCATAATGCCCATATCTAGTCCTAAATGCAGTTTTAGGAATATCTTCATTATTAACTCTAATCTGATGGTATCCTGACCTAAGATCAATCTTAGAAAATACTGTTGCTCCTCTTAGTTGGTCCATAAGATTATCTATCCTAGGCAATGGATATTTATTTTTAATGGTTATCTTATTAAACTGCCCATAATTTACGCAAAGCCTCATTCCCTCATCCTTCTTTTACACTAGTAAAACTGGAGCTCCCCAGGGTGAAACACTAGGTCTAATAAATTTCTTCTCCAACAACTCCTCTAGTTGCTTTTTCAATTCTTCCAACTCTAGAGGGCACATCCTATAAGGTGCCATGGATATTGGTCCAGATCCAGGAATTAAGTCAATGAAAATTCTATTTCTCTTTCTAGAGGTATCCTTAGTATCTCATTAGGAAATACATCTGGAAATTCTCTTACCACGGGGATATTAGAGAGTTCATCAGTTGTCTCAGTTTAACATCATCATTTTAACATCAGTTTTATAAAAATTGATGTTAAAAAAGCAGGGTGACATACTTGTAAATAATTTGAGTTTATTAACATCAGTTTTTAAAAAGTCGATGTTGTCTGTCAATTTATGCATCGGTTTTTATAAAAACCAATGTCGTATTTTGCCCCATATTCAAACCCCAATTAGTTTCCTTTTAGTGCTAACTCTCTTCACCACTTTGCGCTTCCCAAACCCTTCATACGCTTTTGCTCTTGCCAGTCTCAATCGTGACTGTCCTCACCCTCACCACTCTCACTTGCAGTGATGCTTAGTCTCACCATCGTCACTCACGACATGGCACCCTAAAGGCCATGCACTGATAAGAGGTTGTCAATGCCATCGCAAGCCGCTGCCCTAACCCTTCCCCTCCCAAAACCCTCATCCAGTGCCACCACAAAATGGAGAAGCTCTGCAAGCGCTATCATATCAAGATCCAACGTGCTCACTCCCTCCACGTTTAACGATTCAACTCCTCTGGGTCCACTTCTAGCTCATGGACTCCATGGAGAAAGGTCCCTCCCCTGTTAAACCAGAAAATGATTCTGATAATACAGATTACAATAACAAGGATGATGATGATGATCAGGATCTATACTAGGAGATCATCCACAACGGCCACATCAGGAGCATGAACAAGATGTATTCCCCATTTTCTATTACTCTTTATTTTCACTTTTCTAATTCATGAAATGAATAGAAATAGGGAAGAATCATGAAGTGAGAAAGAAATACATGGTCCAGCTTGGCGAGAACGAGCTCGTCTTTAAGGTACCATTTTTTCTCCTGAGGAAAAAAGTTGTATTTTTAATTTATTTATAATCCATCTTCTAGCTCTTTTTGCTCTTGTTGTGTTCACTTATCGTGTGTGTGTTCTAATGAAAGAATTGGATTTATTGAAAGATGACACAAATGCTTTGACAGTTGATTGGGCCAGTATTTGTTAAAAAAGACTTGGTTGAGGCCAATGCAAATGTCCGCAGGAGAATTGAATACATCTCAACTGAATTGTAATATTTTTTTATGGGTATTTGGGTTTCTTAATTGTGGTTTCAATTCACATGATTAGCTTATCATGAATGCCTTTAAATGTTTACTCATTAAGTTAAAACATATTGCTACAATGCACCACTTGGGTTGTCATATTTCTTTTGAGGGAGAATTGTGAGATGAAAAATGACCAATTTATTCTTTAGGCAAAAGGATACCAGTTTAACACTTTGCTTTTACTTTGAAACTATGTGTGAGTGTGAGTGTGACCATCATGGATCTTCTTGAGAGGATGAAGCAGTTTTTGTTTTGAACTTGTATGATTATCTTTAGCGGTCGTAGATCTAAATGGAAATGGACTAATTGGTGTCCAATCCATAGGCTTGTTTTTGTAGGTTTAGATAAAAGAGAAAATAGGTACACTAGAGGAATTTGTTGTTTATAAGTGACTACTCATAAATTGGAATCTGTTGTAGAATGATAGAATCCAATTTTCCATTTCCTAATTGTTCTTAGAGAACACACACATAGAGGAGTAGCGGACATATCAAAGTATAAATTTGTCTTGTTATTTTGTTGTAGAGTGAAAGTGAAAATCCTCAGATTAAGGTGTGGATCAAAGGAAAAGTTAATCAATACTTGGAGGACTTAAGTAGAAAGGGGGGGAAAAGTTTTTTTTTTTTTATCGACAAGGGGGAAAAAGTTAATCTTTTATCCTCAACAAATATGAGTCCAACACTTCTTAGAGGTGTCCACGGGTTTGTTAAAGTTAACACCCATGGCTATGTTAATAAATATGATCAAGCATGATAATAAGTCATGATTTGTCGGGAGTGGTTAAAATGTTTCTCATTAACCGTGGGATTTTATCCCAGTTTTTTTCAATAACTTAGGGAATATACCATAAACTGTTGTCGGCTTGGAATCATTGGTTTCTAAAAGATTACAATGTTTTTCATTGATGAAGATATGAGAGATTAACAATTTATATTTTGTTTAAGCTTCCTATGCAAACAATTGTCTTTATTTTTTTAAAATGTATCTTACTCTTATTTGGGATCATCTAACCTAAATTATTCCTAACTCATTAAATTTTAAACTTATGCTTAATTTCAGGCAGCTGAGGTTCCTATGAAATTATATGCATTTGATCATAAGAAGCTTGCAAATTTTACAATCTCAATTTGTATATTCCTGATCTCAAGTGCTAATTAAAATTTGATTTAATGTGTTAACCAAATTTTATCTTATATGTCATAATCTGGACTATGCATGAGAAGTTGGTGGTTGGCATTTATCATTTGAACATTACGGCTAAAGATGCATATAGGTCATATATATTAGCATATAGTGCACACTCCATGAAAGATATATTCAATGTTCATCGCCTTGATTTACAGATAGAATTTTCTCATTTCATTTTACTTTATTGTTATTTTCATGAAAGATATAGTCAATGTTCACCAATGCTATTGTTTCTTTTGTTGCATCATCAGTATCAATTCAGGTTACTTCAACACCAGTTTCATAAGGCTTGGTATCATGGTATTTTCTTTCCTTTTTTATTGATTCTGCCCCTTAAATTGTAATTGTAACGACTCGCCTCATCGCGACAATATCATTACTCTAAACGTATAATTTTCAAATTTTAAATGAAAACTTCATTAATTTGATTATGAGAATGAGGGTAAAATTTTCAAATTAATACACTCACCAAACAACACACACACACACATATAAATTGAACCATTATATGTCAGAAAATAATTCAAATTTTACATGTATCTAAGCCTGGGATTTACATGCCAAATCAAGAGAATCAAAGAACTAACTAAGAAAGAGTTGATAATAGAATACAATTCTCTCCTAAAATAAATTCCAACGTTATCACATCGGCATGGCGACTCCAATAAAAGAATCTCCCTCCAACATCACCTATTTTTGCTCATCTGCTCCCACAAATGAAGGTTCACGATCATCACAGGTACAGCAACTCAATACAAAATTACAAGGGTGAGTGTATTATACAAGATCAACAAACAACAAATGACAATGATTAGCAAGAACACAATAACAATAACCACACGCATTGTCATTAATCCATCAGTTCAACATACACTCAACAAACTAGTCATCAACGTTTTCCACAATTCAAATCAATTATGCTCAAAATGATGCATGCACCTACTCAACTCTCAAATGCAATGTGTTACCATTCGTCAGAAAATAGCCTAAGCGTGCCCACATGACACTCTCACTTAGGAAAATGATGCGGTAACTTGTCAATGTTACCCAAGTACCAGTATTGTTATCCTCATGAAAAATCATGGGTACTTACTGCTACCATTTATACTATTTCTATGCAATTATTAAGTATGAAATATGGGCATTATCAATGCATTGGTCATGGATAGTTAAAAATTTTAAGCAATCCCTTTCCCTCTCCAGGGATGCTTAAAATTCTTAAACCAATCATCTTCCCTCTCCAAGGATATTGATTGAGTATTTTTAGTTTAATATTTTTCTATTCTTCTTGACTTGTTTGACTTTTCTTGGAATTTTATTTTCTCATTCTAATTCAGTTTTTGCCTTAGGTAAACAAATGGGCTTAATTGATAATTGTTACTTATTTTCGGTTTTTTTTTCTTACTTGACCTATCTTTCTTGTGCAGGACCTAGAAAGCTCTACAGAACTCCAAATGGAGCATATGAGTAGTCCTTGGAAAGATAAGGAAAAGATCTACAATTTTATTTGAGATAAGCCGAGGTCAATATTGTCATTTTGAGGGTCATTTTAGGCTTGAAAGTCAGAACCACTGCACTTGAATTTTGGGTTGCGAATTGATGTAATTAGTAATTAGTTAGATTAGATGGGCCTAATCATGGCCCATCCTTTCCTACTGAATCAGTCACTATATATTAGTGCAATTAGTTTGTGGGTATTTACACTTCATTTTAGCAAAAACATATTTTGTAGTTTCTTTTAGAATTTTGAGAATTAAAACCCTTTCTCTCATTTTCTCTCAAATGTTCTTCATTGTCTTCTTTATTTTTCATTTCCGTTCCTCCATTTTGCTGCACTAATTTTGTGGGGCTTCCATTGATGATGATCATGGAAGGCTAAACAATCAATTAATCCAAGGATCTAGTCCCAGCAAGGAGAATTTGAGTTTTGGTTTTGCATTTCAATTTTCTGTGCGAATGTTCACTTTCTTCTTCAATCCTCTATTCGATTTTCAAGATTATGAATGTGTTTAGGATTGAAAACGAATTAGGTTATGGATTCATTTCCTAATTTCAAATTTTAATCATAGATTGTTTGGATGATATTTCAATCTTGTTTGTGATTTCAATTGATTAAGGAGTTAATTCAATTGAACTACTTCTAATGACGTTGAATGAACCTTCATAATATGATCATTATATGAAAACTATGATAATTCACATTGCTTGGTTTGGTGAATTGGATTGATGTCCTTTAATCTGTTTTACAATACCTTTAATCAAATTTGTTAGTTTCTTCAATTGTAGTTTGTGTTTTCACAATTTTTGTTTATCGCATGCAAACTGTTCGATAAAAATTCCCTTATTATTTACTAGTAAATTGAAGTTGGAACCATATTGATCATGTCTCTGAGTCGACCTAGGTTAATACTGTGCTACAGAATTAGCGTAGTTTAATTGTTTTGAAGCAATATGACATTGGTTATCAAAATTGGCGCTGACATCGGTTATCAATACCGGCGTCATTGCCGGGGACACGGTTCATTGTGTGCTAACTTTAACTCGCTCATAATTAGATAATAGCATTAGTAAAATATTAAAGAAAAAAAATATTTGCATTCACTGCATATATACATCCTACTACACAATTGCACTTTGTTACATATTTTCATTGTTTCTGTTGGATGTTATGAAGTGTGTGTGAGGTGCTGGTGCAAAAATAGAGAAAAACAGGGGAAAAAATTGAGTAGTAGTAAAGAGGGGAGTGGTGTAGTGTAGTTGTGTTTGCTGTGCAATTTGCTGTCCAAAAATTTTGGTCCTATAAAGTTTGGCTGTGAAACTTGGCGGCCAAAGTTTATCCCCCATTCTAAGCAAAAGTAACCACTTAAGGGTTAGGTGTGGATCAAAATTGGCAAATTTGACCTCTAAGTAAGAGTTTAAACACAGTTTTAACAATTAGTGTAGGGGCATTCTGGTCATTTCACAACAAACTATCTTAGAATGGGTTGAAAATTTCCCAGAATGTGGAGAAAATTAATACATCATTTTGTGTTTTCATGATTTTTAAAAATCACCAAAAATATTACAAAAATCAAGCATGCTTTTTAGATATGTACTGTGGTGTTTTTGAATCTTTCTAAAATTGTTTGGGATAAATTTTCATTTTCTGTTTCATTTCAGCAGATATTGTGAATAGTATCCAGGTAGAGTAGTTGTATGTTATTTATGTGGTTTTTTTCCCTTATGAGTTGAACTGTGCATGTCTAGGTCCAAACCAAGTGATTTGTTTTCATATGATCCTGAGATAGATAGGACATTTCACAGATTGAGCATAAATAATAGTAATCTAGATGAATTTGATAGTGTAGTTCTAGATAGTAGTATAGTGTCTTCTGTTTCTGAGTCTATTTCTAGTTCTGAAATTTTTGTTGATACAATGGCTGATAACAACTTAACTCTTAAGGAATTGGCTACACCTGATGTTGTTTATCAACCTTGGTGTATTCAATATCCTGAGACTGAGGTTAGTTATGAGCTAAAATCTGGACTGATCCATTTGCTTCCAAAGTTTCATGGTCTTGCAAGTGAAGATCCACACAAGCATCTTAAGGAGTTTCATGTAGTGTGTGTTCCACCATGCGAACACATGACATTCATGAGGATTATGTCAAGATGAAGGCATTTACATTCTCTCTGGATGGTGTGGCCAAGGACTTGTTGTACCTTCAACCAAATCCTATCACACTTGGATAGATTGAAGAGAAGATTTCTGGAGAAATTCTTCCCTACATCCAGAATAGCATCCATCTGGAAAGAAATTTGTGGTATAAGGCAACTAGCTGGAGAGACATTATATGAGTACTGGGAGAGATTCAACAAGTTGTGTGCTACTTGTCCTCACTGTCAAATCAGTGAGCAATTATTGATCTAGTGTTTATGAAGACTTGATGTTGATGGACAGGAGTATGATAGATGCAGCCAATAGAGGAACTTTGATGGACAAGACTCCTCTTACTACAAGATAGTTGATTTCTAACATGGCAGCCAATTATCAGCAATTTGGTACTAGAGGTGCTGCAACATCCAAGGCTGCTGCAAATAAAATTTCTATTTCTATGGTTGCTAATAACCAGAGATTGGAGAATAAACTGGCAGAGTTGACATCCCTTCTGAGACAACTTGTTGTTCGTCAACAGTAGAATGTGATGGCAGCCAATAAACCAAGGTGTGTGCCAGATTGATGTATAGTCTTAGGACATTTGGTCTCTAGTAGAGGTCTTTAGGTCGATAAGGCCAAGATTGATGTTATTATTTCTTTACCTTATCCCACTTCTGTGTGGGAAGTGCGTTCTTTTCTTGGACATGTAGGTTTTTATAGAAGATTCATCCAAGATTTCAGCAAGATTGCACTGCCATTGTCCAAGCTACTCTAAATGGACGTAGACTTTATGATTGACTAGCCTTGCAAATAGGCATATGAGGAATTGAGGAAGAAGCTTACGACTTCTCCCATCATGCAGCCACCAGATTGGGAACTTCCGTTTGAGCTCACGTGTGATGCCTCTAATTATGCACTTGGGACTGTGTTGTCATAGAGAGTTAACAAACTATCCCATGTCATTGCTTATGCTTCACGCACTTTAGATGCAGCCCAAGTTAACTACACCACCACTAAAAATGAGCTTTTGGCTATTATTTTTGCTTTAGATAAATTCAGATCTTATTTGCTTTGCTCCCATATCACTGTCTTTACTGACCATGCAGCTTTGAAGTACCTGTTGAAGAAGCCTATTGCTAAACCTAGATTGATCAGGTGGATGCTTCTTCTTCATGAGTTTGATATTGAGATTAAGGACAAGAGTGGTGCGAAAAACTTGGTTGCTGATCATTTAAGTAGGATTGAGGGACCCGTTGAGTCCTTTCCTATTAAGGATAATTTCCCTAATGAGCATTTGATGCATTTGCATTCATCGTATGTTACACCTTGGTTTGCTAACATTGTGAATTTCATTATTGCATCTGTTGTTCCATCTCATGCATCTAGGTCTCAAATAGATAAACTTAAGAGTGATGCTGAATATTATGTGTGGGATGATCCTTATTTGTGGAGGTTTGGTAGTGATCAAGTGATTCATAGGTGTGTGCCAGATCAGGAGATTCAGTCTATTCTTTAGTTTTGTCATGATACACCTACCGTAGGTCATTTTAGTCCTCAACAGACCATTGGGAGGGTATTGGACTGTGGGTTTTATTGGCCCACCATGTTTAGAGACGCTCATAAATTTACCACCACTTGTGAGTAGTGTTAAAGAGCAGAAGGGACCATTACACACAGGCATGAGATGCCTCAACAGCCCATTATTTTCTGTGAGATTTTTTATGTGTGGGGTATTGATTTTATGGGTCTATTTCCTGTTTCTCATGATTTTTTATATATTATGCTCGTTGGTGATTATGTTTCTAGATGGGTTGAAGCTAAGGCCACTAGAACTAATGATTCTAAAGTTGTTGTCGATTTTATGATATCTAACATCTTTTGCAAGTTTGGTGTGCCTAGAGCCATTATCAGTGACCAAGGGAGCCATTTCTATAACAAGTCATTGACATCCTTGCTTCAAAAGTATGGGGTTGTGCATAGAGTTGCTACAGTTTATGATCCCCAAACTAATGTGCAAGCAGAGGCTTTTAACAGAGAGATCAAGCAAGTGTTACAGAAGGTAGTGCAACCCAACAGGAAGGATTGAAGCAAGCTACTTGAAGATACTTTATGTTCTCACAGGATCGCTTACTGAACACCTTTAGGGATGTCTCCCTATAAGGTGATTTTTGGTAAATCATGCCACCTTCCAGTGGAGATTGAGCACCGTGCTTATTCGACGGTGAAGAGTTGTAACATGGCATTTGATGAAGCAGGTATAGAATGGAAGCTTCAATTGCAAGAACTTGAAGAGATCTGCTTAGAAGCCTATAAGAAATTCAAAATTTACAAGGAGAAAGTGAAGACATTTCATGACTCTAGGATTCTTAGGAAGGAGTTCCATATTGGCCAAAAAGTGTTCTTGTTTAACTCTCGCCTTAAACTTATTTTCGGTAAACTTCGATCTAGATGGGATGGACCTTTTTTTGTTACTAATGTTTTTCCCCATGGTGCAGTTGAGATTAAAAATGAAGTTAGTGACAAGGTCTTCAAAGTGAATGGTCACCAACTCAAGCTATTTCATGAGATCCCGCAAGTGGAGGAGGAGCTTGTGGCGAACCTCTCTTTGGTCTTGCCAATTTTATGTGATGATATGCCTTGAATGACATTTTGGGAGTTTTCTTTTCTCTTCTTTTATTTGTTGTCTCTTTGTTTGCATTTCATTACATGTTCACATTGAGGATAATGTGCATTTTAAGTGTAAGGTGAAGGATTAGAAAAATTTGTTTTCTGTTTTATGTTTTAGTTTTTGAGTTTGTATGTTGTTTCTATTTGTTTTATGTTTTCTGTTTACTGTTTCTGTTTGTTTTGTTTCTGTCTATTTTTGTTTATTTTTGTTTCTGTCTATTTTTGTTGATATTTTTGTTATTGTTTTGCTATATTTGTTTTGTTTTGTTTTTACATTCAGAAAATAAAAATTAGAATTTAGGCATTTTTTCATGTTTTTCATAGGATTTCTAACTTGTATAAATTGTGAGAAAAAATATACTAATTTTTGTAGGATTGAAAGGTTTCATGTTTTATGTGACTCATTGTTGCAAATTGTTGAAGTGATAAGTATGTTTGAGAAATAGAATTTAAGATGGATCATGTTGGATAGAATTATGCCTTGTGAGTTTTTGGGCCTTTGTGGATGAATCACATTATTTCATTCATGTTCTTTCATGTGTGATTTCACCCTTGTGCTAGATTACTCTATGTTTTGCCTTTCCTCTTTTGGCATTCCTTGTTGCACATGCTTTGATTGAAATGATTTAGTCCTTCTTTCTTTTATCCACTAGCCAAATAAAACTATCATTGCATTGATATCCATTGTCACCCTTTATGAGTCTTTAACCCTTTTTTTTCTTGCGTAGCTCATTACAAACTGAAAAATGGAAAATCATATTATCCTAACTTTAGGGAGAAAAGGGACCTTGGAATTGTTTTGGGAGTGGGTTTCAAACAAATGTTAAGTATTTTTATTTTATTTTGAAAAGAAAAGAAAGATTTTAAAAAGCAAAATTTCAAAGAAAATAATCAACATACATATTAATCTTCATATTAAACTCAAAGCCAATTGTATGTCAATGCTATTGCATCATACAAAATATGTTTAACCCAACTTTAGAATGTCGTAAAAAATTTAAATAACTATTTAGGAATCCTGACTAATTCAATATCAAAAATAAGAAAAGTGAAGTAGAACGGTATGACAAGAAAAACTAATAGCACTTGTAGCTAATTAGTGAAACTCAAATTACCACAAAAAAGTAAAAAACTGAAATCCAAGTTCAACGTAACTTAACACACAAGGTCAAAGGTCTTATTATTGTTTCTCACTATAATACAATATCATATCTCTAACGCTTTAACTCTCTCATGGAAACATTTATGTATCATAATTTAATAATTTTGAATTTCCTATCGACAAAAATACAGTGATTTTTTAAAGATTTGATTATGAGATATTAAATTTTAACACAAAACTAGTAACATAATGGTTAAGTTAAAATAGATAAGCAAGGATGTTGTCATTTTAAAAGGAAATAAGTTACTAAGTTTGAAAGGAAGATCTTTCCTAGGAAGAAAACACTTTGAATGTGTGCTCACAAACATTAATCTATTTAATATGGAAATTACCTTCTTCATTTATAGCATACTACAGATAAAAAGATACAAATGGATAAAAAAAAAACATTAAAAAGTATAAACCATTGATGATTTCAAGCCAAACTATCACTCTATCAACTTCTCATAATATTGATTGTCATATCTATTACATTTTTAGTAGATATTGTTGAAAAATACATCTACTTATATATTTAGAAGAAAAAGACTCACATGTAATAAGTATGACACTCCATGTTTCATATCTCACTAAAAAAACACACCCGAAAACAAAATTAGTATATGTCCAAGTAGCTTCAAATCATTACAAATATACTCAACATTTCTGCTAGCTTGCATCCTTTCATCTATGGCTATTTTCTTAGCCCTTTAAAGATGATAAAACTAATACCAAGACATAAATGCAACACATTACCCAATTAATACCATTGTTTCCAATCCATATCCAACGAAGTGTAGTCAAAGTAGAGGCATCACTAACCAATGTCAAAATTTCCCCCTTCCAAAAATGAAATTCCAGAAAATATTAAAATTTTAACACTTTTGGAAACTTATGGAAGTGTTATAATGCTTTTAGAAAACTACGTTTTGGGTGTGTAATAATGCTTTCTGGAATCATTCCAATCGAGGGCATTTTTATTTTTTGGTACAAGGAGAATAAGAAAAACAAAACTAGAAACTAAATAATAGAAACATCCTTCCACAATGCAGTTTGCACACCATCAGGGGGTTTGCTTTAAGTCTTCTCGATCCCAGTCCCTTGAGTGCGAGCCTCAAGAAGCTAAGATATCAGCAACTTTCTATCTACAACCCTTGGTTATTATATTTTAATTAAAAATGGTAGAAATGACAATTGTAAAAGCATTTTATTACAGGTAAAATTAGTAGTTTTTTTACTGAAAATAAAAATAATAATTTAGTCTCTACATAATATTAATTTTGCAAACCGTTGAACATTTTTTTAACTAATTTGAACAATTAATGAAACCATTTCCGCTGCCTCAAATTACCTCAATAAATGCAGGGAAAATTTATCTTTGTTTTATATACGCTATGAATGATGCTGCTCGTTCCAAAATGTAAGAGTGATGGAACATTTTAAAATTACAAGAGAATTTGAAATTCAAGAAAATTAAAATAAATTAATTAAAATTCTTAAATTTTTAAAATTTTTTATTTGTATAAATCAATTTAAATTTCTTTAATTTAAAAATTATTGTTTGAATAAAACAATTTAAATTTTTTATATTTCGAATTCTTTGTTTGAATTAAATAATTTCAATTTATTATATTTCATTTTTTGGATCCAATTATATTTTAAAAATATAAATGGTCATATAAATAAAAAATATTATTTTTATAATAATTGCTTTAAAAATTTATATATATTCTTGTCCAATTATATTTTTAAAATATAAATTTAGAACTAAAGCATAAAAAACATTCCAACAAGAAAAATTAAAACAAAAGAAAACACATATAAAATACTTCATCTATATTTTATCATCATCAGTGTCAATAAAAATATAAAAATGAGAATAGTTTGAACACTACTAATTCCAGCATACAACCTAAGATATCAAAATAGTTTGAAAAACTTAATTAAAAAAAAAGTAGTCTCTACATAAGCCAAAAAAATTCTCACGATCTATCCCTACATCTAGCACATACTCCATTTCCAAATTCCATGCGAAGTAACTTCTTGTGTCCTCACTAGCCATCTTTCTTTTTCCACTTGACTTGTTCTTCACATTGCTTGATTCCATTTCTCTAGACCAAAAAAAAAAAAAAAAATCTCACATATATATATATATATATATAAAGGTAAGATATGTCAAATTAGCATTGTACAAAAATAAAGTTAATTACACATAAAAAGAAAACAAAATCCAAAGTATTATGAAATACAAAAATCCAAAGTATATATCACACATACATGAGTATAGAGTTAATTACACACATAAGAAACAAAATCCAAATCTGCACTGAACCAAGAAAGCTCAAGCCATCCAGGAGCTAAACATTGCCCCTCACATGTTGTCTCACGGGGGTTATGATTTATTAGAACAGAAGTTAATGAAGGAAAAATAAAGGAAACGATTGGAGGAAGCAGCCCAATCCGGAAGCACCAAAACAATCATTCATCCTCCTCCATCTCCTATTAAACGACACGTGAAGTGGAAGATGGCTCCCACAAAAAATAAAAACAAGACACGTGACCTCTGAGGCGGCACGTGAGATTGCAGAAAGGATTGTAAGTCAAAGGATGACTTGATGTCATTAATTATAAAAACAACAACAAATCACAGAACTCGTGTAGTATTTATGTTGATTGCAGGATACCCTAGAAAAGCAATCGACATAGGGTAGCTTTGTCGCCAGTGGATGTCAGGATGTACTGACTGCTGCCATTGGATGACCAGAGCACCCAGGCCGTGTTCGTGTTGTTGGAGTCGGTGTGACGATAAAACAATACTTCGAACCAGCTTCATCAACCTCTCGCACGTCTAAGTCCATGAACCTTGAAGACTTGGATTGACTGAAACAAAATATCAGGGAAGAGCTGGAGCATTCAATCACTTAAAAAGTGACTCAACAACTCATGTTGTCCTTCAGCCACATGCAATCCCAGATGCAGTCTCAGATGCAGTCTCAGATGCAGTCTCAAGGCTTTATATCACCTCCTGAGGTTGAGGTTGATCCTTATGGTGCCTGTGTCAGCACGAAGGAAACTTGTATCGATCCTTCGGGGCAGGACCCAGACACGAGTGCATCAGACAGGCGTGGGTTGTATGTTGATGACAATCCTCCCTGCCTGGTTGCCCTTGGAAGAGTTTATAAGTGGTCGACAATCTTGCACAGCATCTCTTTGGCCAATGATCAGATCAAGGTGGGTGTTGAGGAAGTTCGAGATGTTGATGCTCCATCCTTGTACCCACTAAAGAGGTTCAGTTAGTGGGGCAAGCCCTTAACACCTTTCTTGTTTGGCTGACACATCATGTGCAACCTATTTTGAAAAAGGTATTTAATTTTTTTGTGTTTATTATCATTTAAAAATGATTTGTCTCATATAAAGTGTTGATTATCCTTGACTTATGTTTATTAACTGTGTAGGATAATCAGGGACCTGGGGGACCAGCGAAACCTGTACAGAAGCCAGAACCTAATGATGATCCCCTGTACTAGATCGCATTGACCATCCCTCAGCTTTTCCTCATACCCATGCAGGTGCTGTGGGATACTACTTAGTTCGGGGTGTATAATGAGGACTTGCCGATTAACATAAAGCATGAGGATATTTTTGAAATAATCCACGGTGGTCAATGTCTAAACATCTCTGTTTTATAGCTGTGGATTCTGTAAGTCACTTTACATTGGCTACCATTACATAACTAATTGTTTCATATTCATGCATAATTGACTTTATTTTCAAAACAGTAGGCATATGAATGACTTATATCTACAATCGGATAATGTCTCTGTGTATGGATTCCTTGAGCTACATGCCATACAAAGATCTGGGCGATCACAATTTGAATCCGAAGACTATATTAAGAAATGGATGCAGAGTTCACAGAAACATGTCTACCTTGCAACGTACTTGAATGGGTAAATAAAACTATAGAAATCAATTTAAATAATGTATGCACTATAATAACTTAATGTTCTCCAATGTAGTGCACATTAGCAACTGGTCGTTATATGTCTTAAGGACAATGTTATCGTGTGGTTCTGTTCGTTGTACAATAAGCTTGATAACTACCTGAAAGGAATTATTAACATGTAGGTTGTAATTTGTAAGACATTTTCTTTATTATTTCTAAGACATCAATATGTTAATTGTATAATATACATGCATGTTTCTCTTAACCAATGCTTTGAAGGGATTCCACGGTACTCAAGGAACTAAATCCAAGGCTACTACTAAATGAATTGGAGTTAAAGTAAATCATTTAAACAATGGTTGATGTCTTCAAAATAACTTTTATTATTATTAACATTAATTTCCGTTTAACTTTGACTATGTTATTGAATTTAATGTAATAAGCAAAAAGGAAGCACTGAGTGTGACTATTATGTCATGCATTGGATGTCGACGATAGTACAAAGGAGGCTTCAGGGATAATTGAGACATGATAATTATCTAATTCAAAACTAATTGTAGTTGTTATACTTGTTTTTATTTATACTTATTAAATTATGTTTTATTATGTCATGTAGTATTTTACTGATGAGCACTGGAACCCGAGAGATTGAAGACAATTCGGATTCAGTGGACTACATTTTATATTAGAGTTAGAAATGAAACATTAGGTGATTAAGAGATTTTTAAACAATTGTATAAATAGTTTAAAATTACAATCGCTTAAAGAAAATGATTTTATGTATATTGACACTATTGATTTTACTTATTATTCATATATGATTTAATTGTACTGTATTGTGAAACTGTCTGGATGTGTATTTTTTCATTTGTAGGTTAAAATTGGGTAAAATTTAAAAAAAGAGATAGTATATTAAAAAAAATTAAAAATACTAAAAATCAATGTTGTTACAGCACAACAACATCAGTTTTCAGTAAAAACCGATGTTACATAAATTAACATCAATTTTTACTAAAAACTAGTGTTGAATTATCATATTTTACATTTTTTTCTTTTATTTTTTATTTAGCGACGTCGATTTTTCTAAAAAACTGATGTTGTATACTTTTGTTAACATCGATGTTAATGTGCATACTTGTAACGTCAGTGGTTTCAACATCGGATAAAAATCAATGTGGAAAGCTCAAAAAAATCAAGGCTAAAAGCATATTTTCTAGTAGTGAATGATGTAAATATTTGTGTACAAATTAATGTAAATTAAACATTTATCTAAATAACTAAATTAAACAAAGTGATATGATAGATATTGTTAAAAAAAATTTAATTATATATTTCAAACACAATAACTAAATTGATAAGATTTATTTTTAAAAGTTATGCGTCACTTCAAATAAATGAGATAATAGGGATAATAATGAACACAAAAATGTCTACAAGTAAGTGAATTTGTTTTTGAGTGTAAGGGTAAAATAATCTCTCTAAAAAGGGAGATCACAAGCAGTTAACAAAAGTTGTATCTCCTTTATTATATGATATAAATTATGTGCAAGCTCCCTGATATCCTTGCAAATGAGCTTCCTGCAACTCTGTTACAGGGAACATTTCAGTGATAGACCATGAACCAATTAAGTTTCCCTCTTGACATAATTTTTAGAGTGTTTCACTCTCCTAATACATGTATACCAAAAGTTATACACATTTTAATAATAAATCCACATCTCAAATATCAACAGTCCACTAATCCAATCAACTTAATAGTTTCTGTTGATAAATATAATGTTTTCCGTGTTGAGAAGTTCTCTAGTAAAGTATGCATTATTTGCAGTGCACCCAAAGTAGAGGGCATATATGGTTTCAAGGTCATAGTTTTTAGCATGGAGATTTTTGGTTACAATCAGACAACAAATTTGGGAAATATATTTTACATTGTTACATCTCAATCACTCTTTTCCCTTTACCATCCAACTCAAAATTTATTATGGTGAGCAGTACAGTCATTACTATTCAGCAAGATCTTTGTTGTCGGCTTTTTTGTGGTCGGCATTCACTATGAATAGGCTTGTTAGTTTAGAGATTTTGTCACGTTTATACCAGACCTTGATAATAAATATATTCTATATCATATCCCTCTCTCTCTCTATTTTCCCTTTTCGATTTAGCTCCTGTATTTCAATGCCCCATTTTCATTTTTCCAATATTAACATAGCAAGATACAAAAACAATAACAAATTAACATAAGATCTTTGAATGAAAAGGTCACATACCTAATGACGAAGGCTTTGATGCAAAATGAATAGATCCCAAAGTTGACGATTCAGAAAATGCAAGAAGTATCATCCGCCCATCTGGATCCCATGTTGCACCCTAATCACACAATTGAAAGTAGAAACTAGATCAATACAAGTATTATTTGATAGCTATCAGACAAGAAAAATTACACTACCTCCATTAAAATATTTATGCCATCCAGATCAATACAAGTATTATTTGAGAACTACCTTCATTAAAATATTTATACAAGTATTTTCACATTCACCAAACAGACCCTTAGTTTTTCTCGATCCTTGTACATTTCCCAATTCTGAGAATTTCTTATCCACAACCTCCTAGAAGGAAATGCTTTATTTGTTGTAAAAGAATGCTAGGTTGTAAATCAAGAAGGCTAAGAAAATAACTCAGAAGATAAAAAGACATGTGAAGATCAACTCCCTGGATTTTTTTTTATTCCGTGTTTGTCTTAAAGTGGGTGATGGTTCTAGCGTCATGCTCTAGAAACTTCTCTCTGGGAAGATCAATCACCTCTCTTTTACGGCGCCACGATGTGATACAAAATTTCAAGACTTATTGCCACTTACATTATAAGTTCTGAATCTTTCAGCCTTAGTTGAATCTATCTTTATGTCCTGATAGGAGGGTTTGAACTCTCTGATTCTACTAAGACATTCAACAGCAACTAGATTTACAGGTTTTGGTAGTACCATACAGGCTAACAAAACAAAGTTTGTGGAAATACATTTCTTAAGAATTTAATTAATACAAATAATCATATGCATGGAAGTACCAAAAGTTGATATATCATATAACAAAAGTTGATACCATCAATAACAAAAGTGTCACACATGACACAAGATAAAACAAACATGAAAGTACCAACATCATGTATTTTAATCAAGACTCCATCACATTTAACAAATAACATGATTCAAACCATGAAAAAAAACCAGGTAACCCAAGTTAGCAAATTACCAATTCTTGGATCATTGAGAGAAGGAAGATTGTAGAACTTTCCTCGCCATCAGGCTTTGGGAGACTGGTCAAGTTTCCCTTGAAAGGATTTTGATTGGCTGAAATGAACAATAATCAAAACACAAAATGCAGCACTAGACATTAGAAACATACCCGCATTATAAATATAAATTCACACAATGACAAGAAGATAATGCAAATTACACTACTCCCCCAATCAAACGTGATACATTATTCTCCTTTTGTTGTTTCTTTCTTTTACTCTTGTTATAAAAAAATAGACATATACTCTCGGATGAAAAGTTTTTAACACTGATCAATAAAAAATTATCGGTAATTTTTGTAAAAGCCAAAAGAAATATATGACAGTTTATGATTAGATGATGGTTTAGTGGAAAAAAAACACTTACCCTGAAGGTGCAGAGTCTATTTTCTCATGTTATTTATTCTTTAAAAAAACTGAAATAAAAAAATATCACTACGACAGTCAACACATACTTTTGTAGGAAAGCTAAATAGAATACAAAAACTGGAAACGAAAATGCGAAATTCAAAAATTGAATTGGAGAAATGAACAACAAAATATGAGGTCAATAAAAGAAACGCTTCGAGAGAGAAAGGAGGAGGGAAGCACCTATGGTGGCAATTTTGCGGTGGAAGCGTTTGATGAGGGGAGCGACGATGCTGATTCGAGGACAGGGAGTGAACGGAGAGGAGGAATGGAGGCTGTGGCTCGTCCGCGAAACAAAGCAGCGGAGCGAGCGACAGCGGAGAACAAACCTTGACTTGTGTAAATAGATTAGTTGCCTTCGATGTCAATAGCACTATTTTTTGCTTGTAGGATTCACCTCCTACCTTTATTTTGGATTATATAGGTCACAACAGATCATGTATACCTTTTTATATGTTTTAGTGAGGGATTGATTTTTTGGCTTTCCTTAACATGGGTTTGGTTTCTCCCATGTTATTTGTATTTTGATTCCAACTTTAATTTTATTATCTGATGTAGGTGAGTATATGAGGTGGTTGCACCCCTGCTACGTCGTCCGTCTCCATCGTCATCCCCTCATGCCTTTTATTTATAAAACAAAAAAACCTTGTTTTCAAACACCATTATTTGTGGCAGAAAATTGTATCTAGTATATGCATCAAAGAAAATTAGTGATTAATATATATGTTGTTACCGAAACCGATAGACATGAATAATCTATAATGAAATAACAAACCAAATGCATAATATCTAGCTACAAATAAGGGTAGAAATGGATTGGACAAAGCTTGACCTAGACTATTTTATATTTCTAAAACTCAAGCCTAGGCCTACTGCCTATCATGGACCTATTTTTTAGGCCTAGACCTTTTTTAAAAGGCAAAAGATAATTTCCATTAACAAAGAGCAAAGCTTGCACACAAAGAGTGTCCAAACCAAGCTACCAAAATTACATAAGATGGAAAGAAAAATAAAGAAGCATAAAGTCTCCCTTATGATACATAATAGAATCAAAAGGAACAAACATACACATACACAATGAAGAACGCATGACCTGCACCAATTGAAGAAAGTCACACAACAAAAATCGAAAGAAAACAAGCATGTTATTGATGATCATGGCAATAACAGAAGCTGCCCATCCATGACCCTAGACTCATCTCATGCAAAAAATGGGAAAATACCCCAACCCGCTTCAAAACACGTATCATATGAAGACATATATGTTGATCATTATATTGTGCATGATTGTGGACCATTTCACTAGCATGACAATAGTAAGAAAAACTACATTTGCAGGACACCCATTGCCAGGACAAAATTTTCACCTTCTCAAGCATCTCACATACATCTAGATGCCTCTATTAAAACACAAATTGATACAAATTGACTTATAGAATCACCTTGAAATCAAGCAAACAGAACAAGAGAAACTTGACCCTAATCACGACCTACCAATGGAACCAAAGTTGTTAAAGAAAAATGTGACCCTAACTGCAACATGCCGGTAGAACAAAAACTATAAAGTTCTTAACCCAAACAAAAGGAAATCTCTCACAATAGAGAAAACACTCAATTAAAAATATTCAGCAACATATGCTTGTTTTTTTCATTACATGATTCCCTATTTATAGGGAAGTAGAAAAACAAGTAACATAAACAAATCCCTAACAAATCCTAATCTTATCTAAACTAAAGATAAGGATATCCTAATAGAGGAAACAAATCTTAATAAGATATAATATTTATCCTAATAAAGGAAATAAATCCAAAGATGAGATAAAATTTAATAGAGGAAACAAATCTTAACAAGATAAGATTTCATCCTAGTAAAGGAAACAAATTCAAATATAAGATAAAAACATATCCTAATCATATTAATTATAAATAACATCAACATTAATAGCACTTTTAACCCAAGCTAATTGAGACTAGTGGTAGATGAACCCAATGATAAGTACGAGGAGGTTGAAAAAAAAAGTGGAAGAGAAAGGGCAAATAAGATAAAGAAAAGAAAATAAGATAAAAGAAAAAAGTGAAAGAAGGATGACGGAGATAAAGAGGAAAAAAACTAAAAAAAAATCATCTGGAACATAGAGATAACGGGTCTAACCCTCCACCAACCATATAGTTTTTCTCCATTCCGTCCTAAGACACACTGTCCGCCAATCTGTATTCCACTCCATTAAGTCTTGTTTAACTACCTTTCCTCGGGTATGTTTCTACTGATCTCTACCTCTCTTTGTATTGAGCTCTTGGTAACAAACTTTTGTTCTTATGGGAACATCCAAGGATCATCTCATTACGTGTGATATGCTGCTAGCATATGTTAGTTTTTAGGATTAATTGATCAATTATTCATTCAATAATTAGTCATATAGGCTAGAATTAGTTAGGTTTATTGATTTATTGTTATTGTCTCATCATATTATGATTTGTTGTTAATTAGGAACCAACAAGAGAGGAAAAGAAGCAAAAGGAGCAATCTGGCTATTCGAACAGCCCGCGCTAGTAGCGCCAGTTACCGCGCTGATAGCGCCATATTGCTAAGCCAACCCTACAGCTCGAATAAACCACGCTATCAGCGTGGTTACCCACGTGAGTAGCGCTAGGTTATAAAGATTAACCCCTCAATTCGAATCATCCGCACTATCCGCGCCAGCCCCTGTGCTAGTAGCACCAGACTTCCATGACAGCCTATTCAGTTCAAATATCTCACGCGATCAGCGTGGGAAGCCGCGCTAGTCGCGCCACAGTTACGCTGTTACCTGATTTAAAAGATTTGGCACTGAATTAACTGGAAAAAGAGGGGCTTGTTACCCTAATTAATAGAGGAACGTGGGGGTGAATAAAAACACACCTTTTGGCACAGAAAAGAGGAGAAAACACAGGGAGAACGTAGAGAGAATATCAAAGCTAGAGATTGAAGGAAGATTGAGAACTTTGTAATGCTTCTACTGTCTTTGTATTTCTTGAGGTTAGATATGAGTATGTCTGGCTAAACTTCTTTATTGTGGTTAGGGCCAGAACCAATGTGAACTCCTCTGTAACTTGATTGGTATTAATATGAAATTCTGATAATTGTTTTATTCTACTTTGTTCTTCATTGGATTATTCTTTATTAGTTTTGGCCATTCTAGTAAAGTTCTGAGGGTTAGAGTTTACAATAGGGATATTGGAACACTAATTCCTGAAAGCAGTAAAATAACAGTTTTTACATTGCCTAGGGATAGGAATGTATGATTGCAGAAATTACATGATGTATTCTCTTAATGCTTAGGTTGATAGGGAATCACTAAGGAATTAGGATTTCTAATTGGGTTAAAGGGTTAAATTATTAAGGGGTTAGGATTTAGCCAATTATATGGAAATACATTCTCTGAACAATTAGAAGTAATTGAAATTAATAACCAAGTCAAGTAAAGAAGGTAGGGAACAAAGGGGATTGTGCTCTGGCCACAATTATTTCTCATCACTGCATAATAATCAATTTAAATTTGTTTTGACTTTGCGTTAATTTTCTGTTATTTACTTAATTTGCGTAATTCCTAAAATACAACCATATCCTCTTCAAACTTATTATTTTTCTTCCAATTTCTAAGATAATAAGTTGCGATAAGATTGCATTCAATCCCTGTGGAGATGATACTTTACTTACTCACTTTATCACTTGAAACGAACGGTACACTTGCCGATCGCGCAACAACGTGCCAGACGATCTCAATCTATGTTCACTCATTTTTTCAATCACCGGTACTACCTTTCATCAAATATTTCCACTTCTTATCTTATTCATCGTCGTATAACCACAAATCCACCTTAACATCCTTATTTCTGCTACCCCTATTTTATGCTCATGTTGTCTACGTACTGACCAATATTTTACAGTTGTTTTATAGAATTTTCCTTTTAGCTTAAAGGGAATTTTGCGATCACACAAAAATCCAGATGCACTTTGCCATTTCATCCACCCTACTCTGATTCTATGATTTACATTTGAGTCAATCTCTCCACCTTTTTGCAAAATTGATCCCCAAGTATTTAAACAAATCTTTCTTGGGTACCTCTTGACCAAATAGATGTACGGGGTCTTGATCACCATTTCTTACCAATGAAAAGTCACACTGCATATACTCAGTCTTGCTTTGTCTTAAAGTGAATCCTTTAGACACCAAAGTGCTTCTCTACAACTCAAGTTTCCTATTAAAACCTTCTTTGGTCTCATCAGTAAGCACAATATCATCTGCAAAAAGTATACAGCACGACATTTTCTCTTGAATATCTTTTGTTAGTTCATCCATCACTAAGGCAAAAAGATAAGGACTAAGAGTCAAACCTTAGTGTATACCTACCGTGATAGGAAAATAACTTGATGTTCCATTACAAGCTTTCACACATTTGGTAGCCCCATCAGACTTATCCTTGATTGCATTTACATATTTTAATGGTACTTTTTTCTTCTCAAAAGCCTACCATATAACTATTCTTGGGACCCTATCGTATGCTTTATCAAGATCTATGAACACCTCTTTCTTCTTTTCTTGATACCTTTCCATTAATTGTCACATCAAGAAAATGGCTTCCATGGTACATTTTCCTGGCATAAATCCAAATTGATTTACAAAAACTTTGGTTTCTCTCCTTAAGCGATGTTTAATAACTCTCTTCGACAACTACGTAGTATGGCTCATAAGCTTAATGCCTCTATACTTAGAACAATTCTAGATATCTCCCTTGTTTTTGTAAATAGGCACAAGCATACTTTTCCTCCAAGCATCAGACATCCTATTTGTTTGAAGAATCTTATTGAAAAAATTGGTCATCCATTTTTTGGCCACATCCCTCAGGCCTCTCCACACTTCAATAAGGACGTCATCGGGTCCCAAAGCTTTATTATTCTTCATCCTCTTTAAAGCCTCCTTAACTTCATGTGTATTAATTTTGCACACAAATGTTCTATTCAGATCATCATAAGCATCCTCCAAGCCCACCTTACTTTTATCGCCATCCCTATTAAAAAGTTTGTTAAAGTAGTTCATCCATCTTTCATTTACATCTTCATCTCTTACCAAAAGTTTTTTATTTTCATCCATGATGCATCTAACTTGAGTGAAGTCTTTACTCTTCTTATCCCTCATTTTTGTAAGTTTGTATATACCTTTTTCACCATCCTTAATCCTAAGATTTTTATACAAATCGGCGAAAACCTTGCCTCTAGCTTCCCGTACTACTTTCTTTGCATTTTTTCTCACTAATCTAAACTTTTGCAAGTTCTTATCGTTGTAACTTTTATGCAAAGATCTAAAGCATTCCTTCTTTTGTTTAATTGCCTCTTGCACCTCTCCATTCCACCACCATGTTTCCTTTGTAAGAAATTTGTTTCCTTTGCTTTCTCCTAGCACCCCCTTCCCTTATTTTGGATACACATAGCCATCTCATTCCGTATTTCAGTTGCTTCTCCAACAAACTTCCACGGTCCTTCACTCAACATGCTTTCCTTGAACTCTATTTGTTTTTCCTCATTTAGCTTCCACCATCTTATCCTTGGGTTTTGAGCTCTCTTCCTCATATTAAGTACTTTGTTGAACCAAACTTCTAGAATTACCAGCTTATGTTGCGTAGCGACACACTCTCCAAGGTAGACCTTGCAGTCGACACAAGAATTTATATCTTCTCTTCTAGCCATAAAGAAATCAATTTGACTACGATTTTGGCCACTATGGTAAGTGATAAGATGAGACTCTTTTTTTTTTCAGAAAAAGGTGTTTGCTATCATCAAATCATAGGCTAGTGCAATGTTCAAGATATCTTCTTCAGTTTCATTTCTCATCCCATAGCCAAAACCTCCTTGAATTCTATCAAAAGCTTCACTACTTTTACCAACATAACCATTTAGATCTCCTCCTAGGAAAATATTCTCATCTCGTGGTATCCCTCTCAAAACCTCCTTCAATTCTTCCCAAAATTGGCTCTTATCATTTGATTGTAGTCTAACATAAGGTGCATACACACTGAGGATATTTAAAACTAAATCACCCACTACAAGCTTAATCAGCATAATCTTGTCGCATTTCCTTTTGATGTCAACAACTTTATCTCTGAAACTTCTATCGATCATAATTCCAACACCATTTCAACTCTTATTTATATCTTTATACCACAACTTGAAACTGATACCATCCACTTCCTTGGACTTTTCTCCAACCTACTTAGTTTCTTACAAGCAAACAATATTCATTTTCCTTTTGGAAAAAACATATGCTAACTCCCTCAGTTTACCCGTTAAGGTTCCTATGTTCCAGCTTCCCAATTGCATCCTTAACCCCTAGACGGTGTTTTCCTGCCATGCTTGCCCATCTGCGTGTTGGGAACCTAACCTACTTGTCACAAAATTCGGGTGAAGATCTGGCGCCATGCCTTGAGGCAAGAATCCTAGCTCACTTATCACTACATCCCAAGGTCGATGCAACGCCTTGCCTTATGGCAAGGGCTTTAGCTCATTTTTCACTACACCTAGGGCCCAATGTAACACGTTGCTATGAAGGGTACGCCCCCAATGAAATAGCATAATGGTTCATCTCATAAATATAGCTATTTTTTACGGTCGATTTGCAACACCTGACTTCAACCCTCCTCCTTATCCACATTTATCCTGGCTTGGGACAGGCCATGAATGCAAGCACACATAGGCGGAGTTATTAATTATAAATAGTAAATGATAAATATTTGTTGATATCTTCAGCTTCAAATATCTTTTGGTATCTTCAACATCTTTAAATATCTTCTCATATCCTCAAATATCTTCAAGGATGATGTTTGTTGGATCTCTATCACAAATGCGTTCTTGTTTAGCCACAAAACCCACACCACCGCAAACCATACAACTTTCCATAAAAAACTTTGCTTTCGGTGCCCATTAACCAGTGTCTGTCACTACATGAATTGAGTTGAGATTAAAGAATGGAGAGGAGATTGGAAACCCCACCACGCTAGGCAATCCCTCCATAATGGAGCTGACATTGGTTGTTTAAAGAAGATATAGGTAGTTGATTTTGCAACACTATCGCAAGCAGAGCAAAGCATTTTTGCATCTAAGAGTAATTTTTTGCGAACCAGGTTCGTTTTAGATGGAATCTTTTCCTTCAAAGCTTTCCAAGAAAAGGCTTGAATCTTTAGAGGCACTTCCTTCTGCCATATCAATTTGTGAATTTGTTGGTGTTGCATGGCTACGTCAGATATCAGAGCATGATACACAGACTGTCCAATGTACATTTCCATAGGATCCCCTTCTCATCTGTCTCGCACGTTCTCCTTTAGTGATAACTTCCCTATAAACCATTCTAGATCATGTACCAATTTTTTACCTATTTAAAGAGCTCCCAACACAACCTCTAAGATCATGAGAATGAACCACCCATCCACTGCCACATACCTATTATACTATTGGCAAACGACCATTGTCATCGCAGGTTACAGATTTTTATTAAAAGAGATCGTCTCCACAGGGACTTGAGCTACTTAGTTTTTCCAGATAAAACTTAACAATTCAATAGTTATGTACAATAAGTATAATTGAAATTTCATGGGTTTACGAAAATAATAGATTTAGTGAGTCGAAAATACAAAAATTATAAAGACATTTAAAACGAAGTTAATTAATTCCAAAGAGACATAGGATTGGATTTCATCGTTCATACCCTCAATATCCAATTAATATTAATACATATGAATCATTTTCTAACATTACTAATGCACACATTAATTCACCCTGAATCAATCCCTTACATTCGAGAATCCTAAGGATATTTACCGAATATCGATTCCTCGCATATGAAATGAATATCCCAGCATTAAAATCATATTCTTGTGTTATTTGCAATCAAAACATTATGCTCTAATCCTAGCAATGTAACGTAAAGAGTAAAATCATTTAGTTCAAATTCTAAGAGCACTTTCCAGTCAAACTTACAATCCAATTTCATGAAACTAGTGATCAAGTAGAATCAAGCATTACGAACAAAATAAAATCACCAGTAATGAGTAGAAAATATTCATATATATATATATATATATATATATATATATATATATATATATATATATATATATAATATCAAAAGAGATACATAAAGGTACAAAGATTACATCCAATCCTTTGGAGAAACTAGCCGATCATTGTGTAGAACATAAGATCAACATAAGACATGACGAAGGAAGCGATCCACGATCACTTCTCGGCGAGATCAACTCTCATTTTCTCTTTCCTCTCTCCTCTTTATGGGTTTTCCTCTAGTTTCTTCGTTGCTACTCTCTGGAAATGCATTGCATGGCTTTTTATACAAATTTGGTCCAAAAGGTGCCAAACCAACTCACCCAAGCGAGTTGGTTACTTTTGGTTGAAGTAAGGTCACTCGCCCAGGTCAGTTGCAGCTAGCCCAGGCGAGTTGATTGCTATCTTGGGCAAATTGCACTCTGGAATTCTGTAAAAAGGACCCTTTTGCCCTTCATCTTGGCTTGGTGTTTGGATTCAATAAATACCTATCGAAACATCAGAATGTCATAGATGAATCTTCCAAATTTAAAACAACAACATTTATAAATGTACAAAATATAAAACAACTAGAATTAAAGGAAGTTTATAAGAAAACTACTGAAATCAAAAGATAAGTGCAAGCTAGCATTATAATCCCCAAAGTAACTAAAATATGGCACTTATCAATGCCTTTAACCTTAACATCCTTGTCCACTATCAAATAGAATAACATTGGGTACTTGATTGATAAAGGCTTCAAAACCATCCAAATATCCTTCTCAAAAGAGGCTTCCTTTCCATCCCCCACTATTCTAAATAGGTTCTTAGATATCCAAGTACTAGGCATGCCTAAATCCTCACCTTGCAAGGAGTTAATATCCTTCCACCAAACTAAACACCCACTCCCACACATCTCCCTACCCAATTCAACCCTCTTATACTTGTACTCTAGCATTTTATACGACAAATAGTTTGTTTCAGTTTTTATTCTCCACCACCATTTCCCTAACAAGCCATATTGAAAAGTTTAATATTTTTAATCCATAAACCACCCATCTTCTTTTCCATAGGACCTGACCTTTATGTAAGGATGACATAACCCATTAGTCTATTTAAAGGTCTATTTCATATTAACAAGTGTAAAAAAGATGTTGTATAATAGTAAAATTATTATGTGTTGAAGTATTAGAGTGTGAATCAACGACTTAACTGTTATTCCTATGTTACCCAAAATTGGATGCATTATATTCCTTTTTTTTTAACCAAGCCAAAGATTTTTATCAAGAATAATAAGACAAATTTTAAACCATGTGACCAAAACTTACCTGCAAATATTACACGTGACAAGATACCAAAGTCTTTTAAACTCCAACAATAGAAAATAGCCATTGTTCTTCATCTGTGATTCATTTGTGCATATAGGAATTAATTTCAAACATTAAAATGATTCAAATCGTCAAATCACTAAAAATAAGTTTATAATTTCAATAAAATAATTATAATATTTATATCATATTAATAACCATATTTTTATTATAAAAAAATAGTATTGTTGCTAAACATACTAGCTCGTCAAGCTTAATAGGCTTTTTTTAAAGCCTGTGACTTGACATATTTACGAAAAAAAACTTTATAAAAAAACTTGAGTCTTATCTTTTTGTTAAACGAGTCTTGTCAGATAGAGCCTTAAACGAACTAGGCCATAGGCCTTTGACAGGTAAGCCAACCTAGGTTTACCCCTAGCTACAAATAAGGAATACAATCATCAAAGAAACAAATTAACAAAAACAATAACTCAGAATAAATGAAAAAATTGATATTAACCATTAAGTTTAGTTTATACTCTCAGTTTCAAATTATATGATGATTAAGGTTTTGACACAAGTATTAAGGAATGTAATTAATTTATTGAATTAAAAAATAGATATTTTCCTAATATATCTTTTATTTATCTAATTAATGACTCATTTGCTCTTCCTATACACTACTCCCACTAAGTATTAATTAAAGGTAGTCTTGGAAAAATATATATAACGCAACATTGATTTTGTAAAAATAACATATATTTTGGAATAACTTTTTTTTCTAAAACATTATATAATTTGAAACAAAAGAAGTATAATTGAATGAAACTAGTAAATATAATGCAGTAGAAGGCCAACTATAAGCAAAAGTCAATTTTGAAAGGACATGGTACAATATCAATCTTGTGAGAGAAAATCATTTCATTAAGATCATATTATATTCGTATTAGAGTGTATGAGTATAATGGAATGAAGTTACTAAATATATGTAGTAGAAGGTCAACTATAAGCAAAAGTCATTTTTGAAAGGACATGGTACAATATCAATCTTGTGGGAAAAAATCATTACATTAAAATCATTTGATATTCGTATTAGAGTGTATGAGTATAATGGAATGAAACTAGTAAATATGATGTAGTAGAAAGTCAACTATAAGCAAAAGTCATTTTTGAAAGGACATGGTACAATATCAATCTTGTGAGAACAAATCATTACATTAAGATCATTTGATATTCGTATTAGAGTGTATGAGTATAATGGAATGAAACTAGTAAATATGATGTAGTAGAA
>CM023947.1:17938065-17954448 GCA_013407115.1 Glycine latifolia
GGTCAATTATAAGCAAAAATCATTTGTGAAAGATCGTGATACAATATCAACCTTGTGGGAAAAAATTATCACAATAAGATGTTTGATATTCATATTAGAGTGTATGAATAGAAAGAAGAAATAAAATGAATAAAAAAAATATAAATATAATAAGTGATGTCATAAAAAAGAAATTAAAAGAAAAAATAAGAAAAAAGGAAATAGAATAGAAAATAAATGTATGTATATATTCATTTACATTAATAAAAGGATGGTGTAATGATGGATGATGGTAAATTCTCACCAATAGTTTAAAATAGAGAGAAGGGGAAAGAAGAGCAGCTACCACATGACTCTAACACTACCACTTCTTTATAAAAAAAAAAAAGCAAAGCTAAGTGAGCTGAACTTCATCAGTAGTTAATTTAATTTAATTTAGTTGAAGTACAAATATTTGACTTCAATAGTTTAATAATGTTTGAGCAAATTAAAAGTACCATGAATGTTACAAAACATCAAACTTGCAAGTCATTTCATCATGTGAGTGAAGATGGGTAGTGGAACTTGAGATGGGAATTAATGATAGAATTAACCATGCCTTCTATTTGAGAGACATGTAGTCTTTAATTCAATTGTTGACGATTAACGATTCATGATTAGTGGACTTACCCTTTGCTTTATGCATGTTTCTTGCGACACATGAGGAAATAAATAAAGATTATAGAGAGTAAGAAATTAATAAAAAGTGAATTCTGGCTAACCCTGGATACAACAACAATGTGCCATTATGATTGCCTGCTTAGCTTTTATTTCCCCTGCCAAACAATGCATGATTGCTTTTGGGCCACAGACAAGTCCTGAGTATACCCACAAGTAAAAAATAACTTAAAATCAATATAAATGAAACCGATCAAAAAGTTGAACGAATTAATTGACCGAAGCAAATATTAATTGCACCGCATGGTAGCTTTTGCAGTGTAACCTTGATAGACAACCTTCCTAAAATAATATAGAAATTAATTTATAGTCAACAAGTATGAACTGATATCTTAAAAAATATTCGTCAAAAAAACATCTACAAAAAAATGTGTAATAAATTATATAACATAATAAAACAAAGGTAACGTAATATATACAAATATTTAATATTATTATTCTTTCAATTTTAACTGTTGGTCAAAAGTCATCATAGTATAACAAAGATATAATATTTTTTATATGATATTTTTTATTTCTATATATTATATATTTATTTTATTTTACGCTTTTTCTCTTTATTGTACGAAAAATTGTACAATTTATTGCATAAATATAATTTTTGTAACTATAATTTAGAAAATAGTAAACAGTAATTTTTTTTACTAGAGATAATCTACAATTGACACAACTTTTTAAGAAAAATTATCAGAATAAATACAGTCTCTCTCAACAAAACTTTTTTCACACTCAAGCCAAGAAATGAAACTTATGTTAACATACATTAAAGATTCAAATTATAGCAACACTTTTAATATATATTTATCGTGTATTAAAAAGAAATAAAAAACAACTTGTCAACAGAACTTTACAACAAAGTGTTGTTGACTAAAGGGGGAGTGGCAACGTGGAAAATGGAGAAGAAGAAAAAATCGCAATCCGAAAATTCAATGCGGGCCCCATTCTCATCTGCTATAAATAATCAATCATTTTACTCCAAACCAAAGTCGCGAAACCCCGCGGAAAGCACACACACTTAACACTCTCACCGTCTCCAACCTCCTCATACTTCATCTTCTTGTATTGTATCTATAAAATACTCCCAAACGAAACCAAACATAAAACACAAAGTCAAGCGGTTTACTTCATGTGTGTGAGAGTTATTGTAAATTTTCGGTACTATCTTTGATTTTCACGAATAAAATGGTCGACGTGGATCGCAAACCCACCGGTCCAAACCCGGCCCACGCAGCCGGTCTAAGGCGGCTCTCTGCTCGAGCCGCTTCGGTGTTCGCGGCGCCCGCCGTTCGCAACCGCAACAGCCTTCACTCCTTCTCCGCACTCTCGGAAAAAGTCATAACCCACCTCCGCAGCTCCGGAATACAGCTCTACCCGAGTCACGCCGCCGAGTTCGCTCGCTCTGACTCGGATCCCATTCTCAGGAAGCAGAGATCCGTCGCCGAGAACCACTCCTCTGCCGCCAACAAGTGCCCCGCCCCCGGCTTCTCCCGACACAGCCTCGACGCCGCCGTCGACCGCCGCAGGAGATCGAAGTGGGTCGAGGGATATGTGGGGATGATGGGTTCGGTTCTGAGAAAAGGAGGGTGGAGCGAATCCGATATATCCGAAATGGTTTCTGGTTCGGGTTCAGGTTCGGGTTCGGTTTCGGTTTTGTTGGATAATGAAGAGGTTTTGGATGCTATGGTTTCGAAAGCGGAGAGGTTTTCGGATTCGTTGAGGAAATCCGGGTGGAGTTCCGAGGAGGTTAAGGATGTTCTGGGTTTGTATTTGCGACAAGAGAAGAAGGGACGGAGACCGCCGAAGAAGGTGGCCACTCAAATGGTGGAAAGAATAGGGAAACTAGTGGAGTCGGTTTCCCGGTCATGACACCTGAATTGCATTTGCGTTTTCGTTGCACGGTTTACTAGGAATGGAGGAAATCGCGTTGTAACGTGAAACCCTGGGCACACAAAATAGATCGTAAATTGCAAATGTTTATTAGTACTACCTATTACTGTCGTAGATTCGTATTGTCATTTATGCATACTTGTATATTATACTATTACATATATAAAAATGTCATAATAAACACTCGACACTAAGATACTGTGTAAAGTAAGATTTGTTTGTGTTTATTTTTAAAAAAATTAAAGTTAAATTTTCTGGCTTCAATGTACGAAAGTTTAGAAGAGTTAAGTTGGCTCGGGTTTCTAAAGAACCGATGCGCGTATGTGTAGATCTTGGTAATTGGAAGGTGAGAGTTCAAGAGAAATATATTTGTCTGCATGGATTTTTCATTAATTTCGATCAAATCAAATTGGATCATTATGAATTGTAAATTTTTTTCAAACGTATAGTCAAAAATGGAATTCAAAATTGTTGTGATTGTGGGACAAGTATGGTTGATAAGAATTAATCGGGACTAGCACCAGCAAATAAGAGTTCAATTGTTTTGCTCGCCAGGAGATTGTGCATGAAATTATTTTAAAATGATAAAATCTTAACTTGGTAATAGGATTAGAAAGGAATTGATCTTGGTGGTTCCTTTTTCTTTGGTTGTTTAACTTGTTTCTAATTATGATTTGCTTGGGAGAGGATAATGAACTAAAATTGCTGTGAATGGAAAAGAAGGGACGAAAAAATGATAAAATGACAATGTTCGCGAGAAAAGAGTATCTTCTTTTAATGAAAAAATTGAAAACTGCCAGAGTCAGAGGAAGATACCGCCATATAAATATTCTTTTGTTTTATTTTTTATTTTTATCTTTTGGAATTTGAAAAAGGATATACATGAGTGGCATGGATGAGATTTGCAGGTAGACAAAGCAGAAGAGAAGGCACAAACCTTCTAGCAGTTTTAGCTTTAACAGTATCTCAATTCCAACAATTTTTTGTTTTCAAGTTTTTATGCATCTTATTTTAATCTGTTCAATTTACATCTCTCCTTTACCTTACAATAATTATTTATGTTATTAAAAAAAGTTAAGTTTGGAAACTTAATTTATTTTTTATGGCTATTATTTTGATGAGAATGTGTTGGATCAGACCAAGAATTCAAAAGAGAGGTTGAATATATTCTTTCTAAATCGTTTTTAACACCGATTAATTTGTTTCTAAAATCAATCAAAGTTTCTTCAAAAGATATTTAGAAAACAAAAACTTATGATGACCCTTTGAAATCAATTCCAATCCCAAGATGATTACAAAAATCAGTTTTATAGAGAATAAAAAAATCACACATGAATATTAGTTCAGTCCAATCTGGACCTGCAACGAGTTTGTTCTAAGTTCTCTTAGGACTTCCACTATATAGAGAACACTAGTACAAACATTATGCACACATAATTCTCTACTAGAATACAAATATTTCTCTTGACTACAAGAAAAGATTCACAATTGAAAACCTTATCAATTCTCCAACATCCCTAGTAACCCTAACCAATAACAACACTCCAAAAGATTAAAAGATAAGGATTGAATACACCTGAAATGTATAAATCTTTAATCTTCAATATTTCTCCACAAGTTTATCAATTCATGTTTGTAAAATGAGTGATTCTTTGATCAAATTCAATCTTCAAACTTATTGCAGTTCTATTCTTCTTGAAGACTCTCTTGAAATGTTTTCTCAAATTCTAAATGAATCAAGAGTCAAGTTAAAAAGAAAACTCATAGAGGTATTTATAAATTTTGATAGTTAAAACATATCATTAATTAAAATGCAATTACAATTGATTAATAAAGCATAGAGTAACATAGTCAAAATATTGAAACAAGCATAGAACAAAAGTCAAGCCTAGACTATATGTTGATGAGCTGTGAGGTTAACTATCTTAAGGCTTGAAGAGGATCCTAAAGGATAACTAAGGGTTAGATATCATCCACATGAGGTGCTCCCACAACATCTAGCCTTTTTGAGATAGACTCAAAGCACTCCTTAATATCAACATTCTTATGCATTCTCATGAACTCATATATCTTTGCTAACATCATCTGCTCAAAGGGGCTCATGGGCTTCTCTTCTACTTCTTCTTGTTCTGTTTGATCTTCTCTGCTCTTTTTAATCCATCCAATCCCAGTTTCTTAGACTTGATGTACCCCATTTGCTTCAAGACTTTGGTCTCCACTTCAAACTCCGCCTCAACAAAACAAAAGACTTACTTCTAATCAAGAATCCTAGAGATCATAACTACATAAGGACATTTGAAAGAGCCAATCCTTTTTTCTTCAACATGATATAAAAAATAATGTTGACCTAGTTAATCTCTAGCTTTCCTTGCATAAGACTGATAAGGAGAATATCCTCCTCAATCAATTGAGCATGATTGTTCCCCCTTGGAGTAATAATCCAAGCAACCACATAGGCCAAAAGCCTGTGCTCAAGCATCACTGGTCCAGTACCAAAGTGTTCCTTTCCCTTTGCTTTTGTAATAACAACAACATAGGTAGAAGGATTCTTTATCATAGACTTCTTGATCTTGTTGAAAGCAAATATAGCTTCCTTGAGACCCAATTGATTCACCATAACTCCTTAGGATGATAAACTAGCAATGCCAACCAAATCTTTGGTGTCATCACAATTTGTTGCCCTTTAACTTTAGCACACAAGAACTCAGTATCAGCATCAATATGAGTTGTGGTATATAAAACTTTTACCAAGTCAATGTAGTAGGTGCCCTTCATCTCCACCATCTTCTTCAACCCATGATACTCAATCAACTTAGGAAAAGCAAAGCCTTCACTTCTAAGCCACACCAAATTGACATATTTTGGTTGAATCATCTCCTTCTTCTCATAATTGAACTTGTAAGAAGCCTCATAGTGTTCTTCTGAAAACCATGGAGTTGCCTTTAGGAGGTAAGGGAGAACATGCATCCCATTTTCTTCTGCCTGAAGGACCACCCTTTATTGGTTCCTTCTCCTTCTTCGTTCTAGGGGTTTTGGGTTTTTGCCCAATGCTCTTTATACTCTTGTTCTTCTTCTCTGCCATTGATGGAGGGTGAGGATGAGGGTAGAAAGGGAGGTTTAAGTTTTTACAAGGTTGAAAGGCTAACAAAGATATTTTCTTTGAAAAGAGGTTTGAGATAGAATGTGAGAGGTTTCTAGGTCTGGGCAAGCTTTAAAAAAGACAGGGAGGCATCTTTTTAGCTGTTGAAAATGTTTTAGATGCCTGGTAATTGATTGCCTACGATGGTAATCGATTACAAGTTCAGATGAAGAGGAAGGCTTTCTGTCTTCACTGAAATAATAGATTGCCCAAGTTGGTAATCGATTATAGGTTTACCTAGAGAGCTTAGATATCTGCCTTAGGTCTAAATAATCGATTACAAGATATGCTAATAAATTATCATGCATGCTAAAACATAATTTTTCCAAAATTAAACATGCTAAAATGGTTTTTATGAATGTTAACTGTTCAAGAAAGCTGTTGTTTAAGCAACAAAATCTGTGCACAACAACTCCTTACAACAATGTACTCAACCTCAGCCGTAGATAAGGCAACACATGCTTGCTTCTTGGTATTCCAAGATACTAGGCCCTGTCCTAATAAGTGACAAGTACCACTTGTACTCTTCTTATCTAGTTTGCATCCTGCAAAGTTAGAATATGAGTATCCCACTCGAAAGATCTCAGCACCTTTAGGGTACCACAAGTTGACATATAAGGTTCCTCTAAGATACTTTATAACTCTCTTAATTGCTAATAAATGAGACTTTTTAGGACATGATTGATAGCGAGCACATAAGCAAACACTAAACATAATGTTAGGTCTACTAGCAGTCAAATAGAGTAAAGAACCAATGATACCTCTGTACTTTTTTTGGTCAATGAGTTTCCCTTTTTCATCTACACTAAGGTAGCAATCTGTAGCCATAGGAGTTGCAGCCTCCTTGCTTTTTATCCATATCAAAGTTCTTGAGAAGTTCCTTGCAATACTGTGGTTTGATGGAGACAAGTTCCATGATTCATTTGCTTCACTTGTAGACCAAGGAAATAGTTCAGCTTGCCTATCAATAACATTTCAAATTCCCACTGCATCTTATGCACAAAATCTTCATAGAGAATTTGTTAGTGGAGCCAAATATGATGTCATCTGCATAAACCTGCACAAGCAAGATGTCATGAAAGGATTTCTTAATAAAAACATTTTATCAACTTGTCCTCTTTCAAATTTTTTATCAAGGAGAAAGTTGGTAAGTCTCTTATACCATTGTCTTGGTGCTTGTTTAAGTCCATAGAAAGCTTTCTTAAGCTTATACACATGAGTAAGACTTTTATGATTATCAAAACCAGGAGGTTGAGAAACATAGACTTCCTCTTCAATGTATTCGTTTAGAAAAACACTCTTCACATCCATTTGGTACAATTTAAAGTCCATAATACAAGCAAATGCAAGCAGCAATCTCACAACTTCTAACTAGCTACCGGAGCATAGGTTTCACCAAAGTCTATATCCTCTTGTGAAAATAGTATGAACAACACACAAGAACCAAGACGGGGGGGGGGGGGGGGGGGGGGGGGGGGTTGAATTGGTTGTTCTTGGTCAATTGAAAATTTCTTAAAAAAGCATAGTTAAAAAGGATCGTATCACAAAACAACCGCTGAACACTTTCAATAAATCAAACTCCAATCTTTAAAGAATGCAATGACAACAAAATATTTTCAGTTGATTATGAAAAGTTACAATAACGAATGACAATTAATAACCACAAGAAAAGATAAAGAAGAAGTAGTCAATACCAATATTTATACTGGTTCACTTCTCAATCTAGAGAAGCTACATCCAGTTCTCCTAACCAACTAGTTAGAAATTCCACTAATAGCAAATTGTTTCTTACGAGCTTATACAATCACTCTCAATTAGACCTAGATTAAGAATAATAAATCTAACTCCCTTAGACTCTCTATGATCAAGACATAGAGAACACCCTTCTCTCTTTTCCCTCTAGAAACACCTATTCTAGACAAGCTTTAAGCAAGACTGTTGCTTTAGTTACATAAACCACAAATTCTAAAAAGAATTAAACCAAAGTAGAATGGAGGGAAACAACCTGATGATCCACTACTGATGAATGCAAATGATTACCAAACTCGAATCAAGGTTGAAAAAAAATCTCAGAACATTCTCTCCAAGTTTTTCTTTAGAATGTTGCCTAAAAAGAAATTCTCTCAAGAAATCCTGAAGCTTGAGGATTTGAGGTTCTAACACAAAATAACTCAAAGTATCTTTTCTCTCTTCAGAAAGGTTATGAAATTCGTTCATATTTTGTTGTTGTATTTTGTTAAAACAATCATCATCCATTTATAGAAAACTATTTTAACTATCAGTAATTGATTAAATCCCTTATATAATTGATTAAAGTGTTCTTGAGCTTTCTGGAAAAGACTTATGAACAATGTAATCGATTATCACAGGAAGTCTTATTCAAAATCGTTGCCAAGTAATCGATTACCACCATGCCGTAAACGATTATCACAGGAAGTCCATTTTGTGATTATGAAATGTGTAATTGATTACCACAAACTAGTAATCTATTAAAATGTTTTTAGTTCTCAAGTAATAGATTACCATTGATTGGTAATCGATTAAACTAGTGAGAACAATATTTTTCCAAAACTTGAAACATTGAACACTTGCTTTTTTATGCAATCATGAAAACCTTGTATTTTAGAAAAGCTTTTTATGAAAACACGAATGCAAACATGAATGAGTTTTATGCAATGGATCATAGTGATGGACGATCAATGCAAGCTAAAGAGCTAGGACTCAAGCACTCCAAGAACATATCCAATCTAATTTGTATCTCTTGGAAAAGTATGAAGAAGCCCACAAAATTCAATGCAAATACTTCAAAAAAAGTGATGTCTATAGTAATAAACAAAGTGCTGTCTGTTTTAATCGATTACGACATGTCTGTAATCGATTACACAAGCAAATGCTGTCTGTTTCACAAAGTCTGTCTGTTTTAATCGATTATGACATGTCTGTAATCGATTAAATCAACTAAAAAATTTTAAATAGCTCTGTTTTAATCGATTACATGTCTAATTAATCGATTATTTTGCCCATATATATCAGTTTCCAGGAAGGATCAGAGCAAAATAATCGATTACCAAACCAAGTAATCAATTATTTAGGTTAAATAATCGATTACATGGATGAAATAATTGATTAAATCAGTAAACTCTGCAGAAGCGCGAAACTTAGAAGCCAAGAGTCATTTTAAAGAAAGCTTGCACTTCAAGCTTCATTTAGGCTTCATTTCACTTGTATTTTCATTACATTTTAGTGTCATTTAGCTTGTAATTCGTGGCCTATATAAGGTCCCAAACTGAATGTAAAAGGCATTCCATCTTTGGTGAATCAATACAATTTCTGAATTGTTGGTGAGAGTTTTCTCCCTTGTTCTTAGTCAAGAACTTCTTGTTTCTTATCAATGGCTTCTGAGCTATTGTGGTGATTCTTGCAAGACTTATTGGAATTCCTATTCCATGGTGTCAATCCAAATCCATTTCTATTCTTCTTCCATAATCCATTTCTGAATTTAGAAAAACATAAACAGCCCCATTCTAGGGAAGGGTTACATGCTCTGTTTTGAAGTGAATTGAAGATTGAGTTCCATTGCAAGGAAGATCAGGGCAAACAGGACTTGATCCAATTTTGGAGTCCATCACATAGGATGACTCATCTTAGATATACACAATTTACATATGCCATTCAATTGAATTGGCATGTAAAAGCCTAAACATTTCATAGTCTAAGAACCTCAACTTCTTGATCCTTTTTAGCTCCCCCTGGATCTAACATCTTGTTGGTTATAACCTTTGGCCACTAACCTTGCTTAGTTCCTAGATATCAAGTCATGTTCATCTAGCTTATTTTTGGAAACCCATTTTGTACCTATAATGTTTGTCTTACTGGCCTAGGTACTAGTTCTTAAACTTCATTTCTTTTAAATGATTAAGTTCATCATGCATAGTCATAACCCAATGTTCATCAACAAGCGCCTCTTCAATAGTTGAAGGTTCTATCATAGACACAAATGCAAAAAATTTCCACAAAACAAATTGAATGAGTGTTGAGTAGAAACTCCCTTTGCAATATCACCTATGATGTTGTCAATAGAAAGATCCTTAGGTGTTTTCAACTCCTTAGGAAGACTGTTGTGTTGTAGTGTGTGTCCTTAAAAGGGTATTCACTACCTTTTCAGTTGTAGGAGAGGATTCTTTAGGACTTCCTACATCATCATCATCATCATCATCATCATCATCATCATCATCATCATAAAGAGGTACATTTCTCAATCTTTGGGGGTTAGATTCATCAAAAACTACATGCATAAACTCTTCTATTCTTAGTGTACGTTTATTAAAGATTCGACATGTTTTGCTATTTGTAGAATAACCCAAGAATAAACCTTCATTACCATTTGAATCAAACTTCCCTAGTAACTCCTTACCATTATCCAAAATAAAACACTTACTGCCAATAACTTTCAAATGTGACACATTTGGTTTTCTGCCCTTGTATATTTTATAAGGAGTTAATTTCATAATGGGTCTAATCATCATCCTATTGAGTGTAGGTCTAGACGACCATGCATCTCATCCATCTTACATTTTGAGTATAACAATAAATATAAATTATTGATATTTTAATGAGTTTTTAACAACTAGACAAGATTATCATGTTAAATGATTTACAACATTAAACATTATACACAACAATAAAGAGCATGCTCTATTTTTTTAAACCTAGTGTTTAACATGCTATATTCAGTGAGCTCCACTCTTGTGCATAACTGTACAACACACTTTCATAAAGTAAACTCACACGTCCAGTCTCAAAGACTGAGTATCACGAAAAAGGGAAGTGCACATTTACTGTTTTATTCAAATTCCATTTTTCTTTATTACATTTGAATAGGTAGCATTTGAATCTAAGAAAATGACAATATATAAGATACTAGAAGGCCTATGTGGAATATCCCTTGGAAGGTCGCTTTCAGAAAGGTCAAAAAGCACATGGCGTTGTCTGTACTTAGTATTTTTAAATCCTCGCCATTCAAAGCTTGACACGCCAACTAATTCCTTTATGTGAGACAATGATCCTTTCAAGATAACAACGCAGATCCCACAATGGATACTTCACTGAAGTCTATAAAAGGATGTCTACCTCAATGAAGCAACTAACAAAAAACATGAAAGAAAAATAATAAGAGCGTAAGAAATATTCTAAAAGTGAAACTATGTTAAAAACACTACACGTTCTACACTTTTTATTATTCTTTGCGAAGCAAAGTAGTCTGTATATGTGCTTAACTGTATATTCACTCTTTGAGTGTTAAGAATACTTGTATTCAATCAAACATTTGTTTGTAAAAGCCAGGAGTGGCTTAGTGTTAAAAAAAATACTTGGATTCTTAGACTTAGGGGGGGTCTAAGAAGATACCATAAGTGGTGTTAAGAATACTTGTAAAGCCAAGAGTGGCGGGTTAGAATACTTGTTTTGTAATAAGTTTTGATTAGTGAAATCATTTACTAGTGAGTAAAGAAGAATCGGACGTAGCTCAGGCTGAGTGAATCAGTATGAACCAAGTGTTTCTACTTTTCTCCATATAGTTTTATCGAGTATTATTATATTTTTTAACATCACTTTACAACAAGTGCTTATTTGAAAAACTATTAAAGAACCTTTTATTTGTCATTGAACGACCACTCTGTTCTTCTTTACATTTTTTTTACCCTTAATGGACGACTAATGTTTAACTCTATTTTATCCATACTATTCTTATTATTGCGGAAAGTTTTTATCTTTGATAAACATACTATTCAACCCCCCTCTTGTAGTGTGTTTCTTGTAGTTTTAGTTGGTATCAGAGCTTGGCCTTAAGGGTTGAGTATCTGACAATACTAAGGAAAATATCCTATATATACCAAAGGTATGGAAGAAGGATTTTTCACCAACAAACCACCTCTATTCAGAGGGATAAAGTACGACTACTGAAAAAAGCATATGATAGCCCATTTTGAATCTATTCATATATATTTATGGGATGTGGTGGAAAATGGAGATTACATACCATATGATGGCTAGTTGAATGAGATCCCCAAAAGCCAGTGGATAGAAAAGAAAAAGCTCAGATTTTTGCTAAACTCCAAAGGCTAGGAACGTGATGTTGTGCGCTATTTCATAAGAGAAGTACACAAAGGTACACAACTTCAAGAGTTCCAAACAAATGTGGGACACTCTAGCTGTAACATATGAGGGCACCTCACAGGTAAAGATGAACAAACTTAGTCTCCTCACTCGTAAGAATGAAATTTTCTCCATGGAAGAAAACAAAGACATACAATGTATGCTCGAACGTTTTCAAACCATTCTTAATGAACTAAGATCCTTAGGCAGAAATTATGATAATCATGACCACATTGACAAAATTTTGAGAAGTCTATCTAAGAAATGGAGACCGTAGGTAACAGTGTTGAAAGCATTAAAGAATCTTGAGTCTATGTCTCTTGAGGAACTTGTTCGTACTCTCAAGGTTCATGAACAAGAGCCCCAGCAAGATGAAGGTCTCAGAAGAGTTATGATTAATGTCATTTTTTCATGGTGTTCTTGGAGCAACAAAGTTATAATTAATGCCATTTTGTTCAAAAAACAGCTCAAAGTTCTCATTTTGAAATTTTCCACCATGGTCACTTCTCAAACTTTTTATTTTGAAATCCTTTTCATTTGGAATAAGCATGGCAAGTTTTTGAAAAGCTTTAAAAGTGTTACTTTTAGAAGATAAGAATAAAGTCCAAGCATATCTAGAGTAACATGTACAATAACCAAAACATAGTAATTCCATCCAATGCACATGGTTTTAGAAGGACCAACAAGATCTAAATGTAAAAGTTCAAGAACTCTTGAGGTAGAAATAACAATTATAGATTTCAAAGATGCTCTAGTTTGTTTTCCCTTTTGACATGTATTACATAATCCATCCTTTTCAAATTTGAGCATTGGGAGACTTCTAACTAATTCCTTAGAGACTATCTTATTTAGTTGATCCATGTGGATATGAGCTATTCTCCTATGCCAAAGCCAAGGGAGATCATCATTACTTATTAAACAAGCCATGCTGGAGTGACATGCACTTTCTACATTAAGAATATAGGTATTGCCAATATGGCTACCAACAAACTTAATGTTGTTTGAAAATGTTCAGTTATTGTGCAACACTCTCGATTAAAAACTATTTTAAAAGCCTTATCACATAGTTGGCTTATGCTTAACAAGTTATGTTTCATCCTTTCAACATACAAGACATTCTCTATGGAAATAGTTAGAGAATTACCAATATTACCTACACTGATAATTCTGCTTTTGTTGTTGTCACCATATGTTACAAATCCTCTTTCCTTAGTTTTTAGAGACATGAACTTTGACTTGTCTTCTATCATATGCCTTGAGCAGCCACAATCAAGATACCATAGTTATTTATCCGCTACTAGGAACACCTACAAATAGATTTATAAGGTAGATTTAGGTACCCAAGTTGTGTTAGATCCTTTTTGGTTAGTAACCTTGTTAGTTCCCTTGGGAATCCCCTTGTATTTCCCACTTAGAACTCCATTCCTTTTTATCATGCACCTAAAAGAAGAATGTCCTTTGTTCATACAATAATGGCATATCGTGAGGGGTGAGTTAGAAGCTTTTGTAAAGTTAAAGAAAATTTAGAAGCTTTCTACTTCTTGTTGTGTGTATAACCCAATCCAGCTTTTTCGATAACACATTTTACTGTGCAAGTAATGCTTCCAAATTGTCTCTCCCCATAGTGAACTTGGATAAATTTTTAGCAAGCATTCAACCTTTACTTCTAAAGCTTTACATGCTTCATAAGGGAAAGTGTTAGTGTGATTACAAGAATAGTTGTTCTTTTCATATTCCAAAATATCATTTTTTGCTTTTTCTTCTTACAACTCTTTTTGAATTTACACTAGTTTATCAACATGCCACCTCAGTTTTCTTTTTAGAAGATTATTTGTAATTGCCAACTGTAAGGTTTCAGGTGTCCACGTGGCACTTTAAAATTATAATATTATAATTACATGGTAGTTATGATAATAAAGACCCTGCCACAAATCCAGGTTCGCGCTTCTTAAATGAGTGTCAACAAGGAACCCGGATTGGCGTGACCGGGTAGGCACTTCGTAAGATAGCAGCGCCCTTTTGAGGCAATGCTGACGTGGGGGAAAGCAATGATGAAGGGATAGGAACCTGGAGAAGGAAGGAAAGAGCTACCAGGTAGCGATCTCGGATGAGCTCGTATCGTGGTTTCCTTCGAGCTACTGAGTAGTGATCTCGGATGAGCTCGTATATTTTTCCCTTTGAGCTACCGAGTAATGATCTCAGATGGGCTCATATATTCTTTCCTTCGAGCTACCGAGTAGTGATCTTGGATGAGCTCGTATCGTGTATTCTCCCTTCGAGCTGCCGAGTAGTGATCTCGAATGAGCTCGTTTATTCTTCCTTCGAGTTACCGAGTAGTGATCTCGGATGAGCTCGTATCGTGTTTTCCTTCAAACTACTGAGTAGTGATCTCGGATGAGCTCGTATATTCTTTCCTTTGAGCTATCGAGTAGTGATCTCGGATGAGTTCGTATTGTGTTTTCCTTAGAGCTACCGGGTAGCGATCCTGGATGAACTCGTATCTTCCTTTTCTTTGAGTTACCAAGTAGTGATCTCGGACGAGGGTGGAACCTTGGACTTGTGGTGCGCCAAGGTGGAAGCCCGAGTGAGGATGGACTCCAATGCTATGCAATCAATTACTTAAGCGTTTGTAATTGATTAAAAACATATAGTACTTTCTCGATACTGTGGACCTGCACAAAGGTGTCTCGGTTACGAACATCGAGTTGTACAAAGTAGGCTTTGGGGGTGAACGGAACCTGGCACCAAGTGGGTGGGATGTCTTAGCTAGATTTTTGAAATCTGGCACTTGTGGCGCGTGGCACACGCACCAGGGTCATTTAAATAGACCACTTCACTACATTTCAACGAAAACATCATCATCTTTTTCCTCTCTCTATTTTCTCCATACCAAGTGAGAGAAACTTCGTAACCTCTCAGCCTTACCCAGAACCCTTTTGCATGCAACTGAAAAGTTGAGAGGAACCATCCCTTAGCTAGATTACAACCTCTGATTCTACTGAAAACCTTCCAATGGAGATCTGTCTTCTCCTAGAACTCTCACAGAGTTTCGCCTCAGAAGGAAGAAGGCAGTTTTAGAACGTTCAAGCTTGGAGAAGCTGTTCTCTAGCTTCGTTAACACCTTAGAGGTAAGAAACACAGGTCAAACCTTGAAATCTAACTGTTATGGATTTTAGGGTTCGGATTATGTCCAGATAGACCTTTTGGGGGTCTGCTTGTCACTAGTTGGGTGACTAGTTCTTACCATCTGGAAAAGTATAGTGTCTCTTTAAATACAACGGTTGAGAGCCGCTTTTGATTGCTTGCATGCATGTATGTAGGGTGTAACGACCCGCCACGTCGCTACTATATCACTAACTCTTAAACACATCATTAATGTAATTTTTTGATAAAAAGAACACCCCTTTTTATTTTGTCAATGAAAACTATGGTAAATTTTTTTCGCAATCACATGACGATCATGATCATAAACAAGACACGTATGAAACATTCCAATCACATATATATATGTATGTATATACAAAACATGGATTAATTATAAGTACAATTATCCATATTTAAAACGTACAAGTGTTTTACAACTGAAGTAAGAATTTTAATGTCAGGGGTGCAACTAGCAAAACATGGGTGTAACTATCAAAACCAGGGGTGTAATCAGCAAAAATAACCACCCCCCTGCCCGGGATTCGTCACATCGACGTCCCGACAACTCGGCGGCTCCACTCAAAAGTTGTCATCTTCCCGGTTCACCTATTGTTGTCCGTCTGCTCACACGAATCGGGTTCGCGATCATCATAGATGCAAAACCACACAGCACAACAAAGCAAGGGTGAGTTGATCATATATAAAATAACAAGCAAAGGATAACATCAATCAAGGAAAACTATCCAAGCATCACAATATCACCACAAATTTCAGATATATCCATGCGCAACCAACATGAACACGCATCCAGGAACATTCCACAATTCAAATTGAAGTGCCTAGCATGATGCATGCTCCTAACTCAACTCTCATCATGCAATGTGGTACCATCTCGAAAATAGGCCAAATCCATGGTTCAAATGATAGTTGTAGTTGACGTCAGGGTCACTCTGTCGTGCACAGGACTCACCCCCCCATGGTGATCAGCCAAACGAGTGTCATAAGGATCTTTCTACAGACGTGGCCCCTCAGTACTTCTCGTACTATTACAGTCAATCATCCTATTTCCGTCATGCAAATGAAGTATGTCTCTCATGGGCACCATCAACATATGGCCCAGCACAGGAACATCCCGTCCTGGCTAGGATCTCCATACCCTTCCATGTCACATACATACTGCCCCAAACGAGGGCCGCCCCTACACAAGCTCAACTGTTGTATGTCTCACATGGGCACCATCAACGTATGGCCCAACACAGGAACATCCCGTCTTGGCTAGGATTGATAAATGACATATCTTAATAAAATTAGGGTTATATTTAAGGCACTTATCTTGTGTTTTACTAAGAATATCAATCAAAATT
>CM023947.1:17974448-17990589 GCA_013407115.1 Glycine latifolia
TTAAAAATCTGACTCAAACTTTTCTATAAAGTGTGCTATTGTGATCACAGTTCTCTAATAATAATTTGAGAGGAGAAACCCTAATCTACTTTCCTCTATTTTCACGTGCCCCTTTGTGTGAGTGTTGGCTGAAAATTCAGCCACCAATATCATCTATTGGTGAGCCTCTTAGATAAGTAAAAACACTTTAAAACATAACCTTCTTCCTCTCCGTTGGTGTGCCTAGCCTGCCTCCTTTGTTGTTTGTTGGTAGCCTTCAAGAAGTGTTCTTGAGTCTTGACAAGAAGTGGTGTGGATCAGCATTAGAGGGCTTGTATCCTTCAAGCCTATCCTTGATCATCAAATTTTGAATATAAACAAGGTAACATCTATGTCATAAAGAATGATTCTTGTGTGGTATGTGTGTTTCCACTTTAAAAATTTTGTTTTTCTCACATGCCTTCGGGCTTCAAGGCCCTTTTCTTTCACCTTGTCCTTAGTGAAAATAACCTTTAGAGAATATTCTATGAGTACCTTTTATTATTTTCTATTCTGTCTTTACATTAAATTTAAATGTTAGTAATTCAAGATAAAGAGAGGCAAAATGAATATGTATAGGATAAAACATATGTGCTTCCCTTTTTCAGTTATCACAGACTCTTTGCCCAATGCTGATCAGTCCAAAAGGTGTGTGAGTTACTTACTAGCTAAATGTGTAGAATAACCAAAAACACAGTGTATAACACTAATTATGGTATAGAGTGGACGCCTTTTGATTTTAGCACGTTGGACGCTAGATAAATAGTAAACAGAGCAATCTTTCTTGGACAATACAAAGTATGCTAAGTGATGTATGTCTAAACCCATTAGACAAGAATTTCCCAAATCTACCTTGCATTGAAACCCAATCTTCAAGCAATCAAGAACACAAACTTCAGCACTTTTCATGTGGAAACCTTGGGCTGGAAGCTTTCTTTAATGGCAGCAATAGAAGATGGAAGAAAGGTTAGGGATGAAGATGGATGGCACCATGGAAAAGCTTTCTAATAAGATTAGGAAGAATAACCACAATAGCATGAAGCCATTGATAAGAAATAAGAGGTTCTTACACAAGAACAAAGAGAAAACTCTCTCACAAATTTCAGATTTGCATTCAATGATCAAAAGATCTTTACAAAAGTTTTTGTGCAACCATATATAGGCCACAAAATTACAAGCAAATGTAAGGGAAATGCAAATTAAAATGAAGCTTTGAAATGCAACTAATGGAGCTTAAATGCAAGCTTTCCTAAGGTGACCTTGGCTGTCCTAATTTGGTGAAATGGTGTAGTATTTTAAGGCATAGGTGCAGTTTTCAGCTTGTAGGTGCAGCCCATAGGTGCTACAAAAATTACACACAAGTGTACCTACAAAGCTTTACACAAATGCACTAAAAGCCTTTTTATTTGTAACTATTTTTGCTACTAACAAGTGCTGGAATTTATTGAATTAAATTGAACTTGAGACATCAAAATCCATCCCTTGTTATCCTTGAGTTGGTGTGCTTCTTCATGCTTGTCAAAATTGGCTTGGATGTGGCCTTGAAGTGCTTGAGTTCTTGCTCTTGTCATTGGTCCTTTAAATCTCACCAAAGGAAGTACTTCAAGATCTCCTTCTAGACTTTTAGCTTGCAATGGACCTCCATCATTAAATCCTTTAATATTTGAAGAAGTAATAGAGAAGGACATCGTTGTCAATTCTGAGCAGGTGGTGGTGGTGAAGGTTGAGAAGGTGGAGGTGAAGTTAGAGGAAGTGGTGGTGTTGGGCCTAAGGTTGGTGGTGGAGATTCAAGAGGTTGAGGTGCAAGTGGAGGTTGAGGTATAGGTGTAGGTGCAGTAACAACTCCAAGCATGGACATCTAAGACTGTTGAATGTTTTGGAGGATAACAACACCAAGATTGGAAAACTGAGTGGTGATGGAGTTCTACATGGAGAGCTTGAATTGATATTTTTCTTGGAGTTTTTGTTTGGAAAAAGATTCCATTGCTTGCCCTATCATGTCTTGCACTTGATCCCTGGTCAGAGTAGCAGGTGGTGCATTGTTCAGAGGAACAGGTCTTGCACTGGTGGAGTAGACGATGATGGCATCTGGTGCTCCTTTGTCTCTAAAAGAAGTCTCATTTGAAGTTATTGACCGCTTGGATACAGGGTCTAAGATGTTATGTTCAACTTCATTAACTATGGTTGCATTGGATGCCTTAGGAGTTTTTGACCTTGACTATCAACTACAAATTGGTTGAAACTGAAACCATTTAAGTTGAAAGCCATCGTCCATGATAGCAGTGTTGGTAAGATCAATAATGACCCCACGTACAACGGTGTCATCCACAGCTTTAGTAGATGCTTCATTTTGGACAAAGATAGCTTTTTCTTCTTCTTCAGCCTGCTTCTTTTTCTAAGCCTCATGGAGCTGAGCCACATGAGCTATCATTTGATCTTCACTCATTTTGTTTAGATTATACATCCCTTCATATTGAATAGTAGGAAGTTTGAGTAGGCGTTGAATAAATGAGTCATTGTCGGCGTCCTTTGTAAAGCAAACATAGGCATAATCAAAGTGATACTTCCTAACTAGTCGTAACACTTGAATGATGTGGCAATGCTCAACATTTTCACTTCCATCATAATGAAAGATGGAGGCTTTCTAACTGTTCGTCCATACAATCTGATTCTAGAAGGTCTTGGCATCATAAGCATCAGGAGCATGAACAAGCCTTTTCCCACTGAATAGGGAGCTCCAATTTCGAGGGTGATTGCATATTTTCACTTTCATTTTCCTTGAAGGCATCTCCTTGTTAGTAAAATATAGAGACTTAGCCGTGTGTGTGTGTGTAGGTGAATGCATGAGTAAAGTGATATACAAGAGACAAAAGGTGAAACCATGCATTATGTTAATAACACAAAAAAGAGACAAGCTTCTTAAGGAAGCTTTGGGCGTGAAATCTAGAGCATTTATGAAGGAACATTTGCTTGATGAAATGGTAGAATTGCATTTAATACATAGATGTTAAAATTAAACATAAAAATCTAGTAATATCTTCATGGCATGATGGCTTATCTATACTAGAACTAAGCTAAAGACCTAACTAGGCTTTCATCCTAGCTAATTTCTTTTCCTATAAATACTTCCTTGATTAAAAATTCTGCACTTTGCATACTCTTTCTCTCAACCTCACGACCATTCTCTCCTTTTCTCTCTTCATTTTGTTTTCATCCTTCTCACTTCTTTCTTGGCTCCAAACCGTAACCCTTCACCTCTATTTCCTTCTCTTCCTCTTTCCAAACCATCTAGTACAAGAGAAGACTTTCATTTCTTCAAGACCTTGAGGTGTGCAATCAAGTACTTGGAGGAGTTGGAAGAAAACTTGCTTAAGGTGGGCTAGGTTTTCAATCATAGTTTATGGGTTTAGTTGGACAAACTTTTATGCTTAATGGTGCAGATTTATGGTTGAGCACACTAGGCTGAGTTTTCAACTCCTTAGAGGTTACTTTATGATGTGTTCATGTTGATTAAGTGTTGGAATATGTTGATGAGTTGGAGTACTGAAATATTGGTGATTGTTGGAATTGATTTTGATGATCTCTTGAACTGATTTTGATGACCATTGGGATAGTTTATTTATATATATATATTGGGACTGTTTTGAATTGATGTTGAGAAGTAGAAGTTGAATGGTATGTTGAAATGGTTTTAGTACAATCATGTTGTTCTTTAACTTAATGATAGTATTTGCATGCATAAGATTGCATGAACTTGTATGGAATATGGATGATTGTCGAACCATATATTGTTTATGTCATAATTTTTGTAGTAAAGTTTCATGAGGTTGTGCAAATATAAACATAACTTGTGATTCCATAAGACTTTGATGGTGGCCGAACCACATATTTGATATTGTCATGATTTTTTTTTTGTGATAAAGTTTCAATAAAGTTGTATGGATTTAATCATGGTTTGTATTATAAAGGAAAATAATGGATTTTATGTGATGATATATTGAAATTGTTTCTGAATCCATGAAGAGATTTTAGAAACAAAATGAGTACTACATCCAGGCAGAAATGTAGAGACTAGGTGCACATTGGAATTAATCATGCATTGTTTAACGTAAGATGGGCGCAATATACTACACCCGGGTAGGGATGTAGAGACCAAGTGCACCATGGGAATTTCTCATGCATATATTGTTTGAATGGCTACTTGAATATATATACATATATATTGATTATATTGATAAATTATGGAATGTGCATATAATTTGTGAGGTACTAATATACTAACCTATTGAATGATTTAGTTTGCTTACTGAGAAAATTATTTCTTACTAGATTTGTTTTTTTCTTTATAGATGGCATCCGTGATAAATATTCCTTGTACTAATATATAAACATTGGCTAAACGGTGTTTCTGGGAGTTCACACTGAGAGACATCATTTTGAAATTCCGATCGCACCAATGTGACCGGGGTTCAACAAGGATCAGAAAAATGACATCAATTTCATAAAAAGGAGACTTTTACAACATCTCATTTTTAAAGGGTTTTCAAAGGATTGTAAAACTCCCAACAACAGTACCCAAAACACAAGAGACACTAAGAGAAGCTTAAACTAGCTAGAAGAAGACAAATGAAACTAAGATTACCTCAAGGAAACCAATAAAGGAGGATTGGAGGCTCCATTCTCTACTGAAACTTTGAGAAGAGTTTCGAAGATTCTGCTCCAATTAAAGGGTTCCTCTCCATGCGGTGGTCTCATGGCAAGCAACGACGGCCCGTGGTGGTCACCAGTGGTCTTGGGTGGTGGAGGATGATGGTGGGAGGTGGGGTGGCTTTTGGGAGGAAGAAGGAGGCCAATTTTTGTGATTTTGGACACTGCTGAACTATTTAATGTCGACTTGACTCGCCCAAGTGAGCCAAAAAGCCTTCCCAAATTCGCTTGGGCGAGTTGACCCAGTTTTAAAATTTCTGCTTCAGTGAAAAATTAATTTCGCCAATCCTAAAGGTTAAATGTTTCATATGTGGGTTAAGAGCCCACCTTTAAAATTTGAAGGAGATCCAACGGTTAACCAATCCATAATGGTGATTTTACTAAAATAGGTTTCGGGTCAAATTTGGAAGCACTCAATTTTCAGCGCAGCCCAAACAAACTTCGTATAACCTAACATACATACCAAGCAATTGCACCAGGGTAAAATGCACAACAAATCAACCAATCTAAATTAATCAAATCATCAAACAATCACAACAAATACATTAAACGTCCATTTTCAGATATCGAAATTTCAGGGTGTTACACAGATGCTGAAGATATCAGTAGGACAATAATTCTACTATTTTCTTGATGGTTACTCAGGATATGATCAAATCAATGTTAATCCTGAAGACCAAGAGAAGATAACTTTTACCTGTCCATTCAGTGTTTAGGAAGATGTCTTTTGGTCTTTGTAATGCTCTTGCTAAATTTCAACGATGTATGTTGGCGATTTTCTTTGATCTCGTCGAAAAGAGTATTGAAGTATTCATGGATGATTTCTTTGTTTTTTGCTGTTCTTTTGATTTATGTCTTTCTAATCTTGACACTATTTTGAAGTGGTGTGTTGAATCAATTCTTGTGCTCAATTAGGAGAAATGTCACTTTATGGTAACTGAGGGTATCATATTGGGTAAGAAGATCTATGTTCATGGCATTGAAGTTGACAAAGCCAAGGTGGATGCCATTGAAAAATTTCCTCCACCAACAAATGTCAAAGGAATCAGAAGCTTTCTAGGACATGTAGGGTTTTACGGGCATTTCATCAAGGCTATTTCTAAGATTGCCAAACCTTTGAACTATATACAATTGTTATAATCTCTCTTAACCACATAGTGTTTCATTTCTAACTCTAAGATAAAATGTTGCCCACTGACTCCGAATTGCCTTCAATCTCTCGGGTTCCAATGGTCTTTGATCAGTAAAATATTGCATGATATAATAAACATAACTTAATAAGTATAAATAAAAACAAGTATAACAAACAAAATTAGTTTTGAAGTAAACAATTACCATCTCCCAGTTATCCTTGACACCCTGTATTATCGTTGACATCCAATGCATGACATAATAGCCACACTCAGTGCTTCCTCTTTGCTTATTACACTAAATTCAATAACATATTCAAAGTTAAATGGAAATTAGTGTACATAGTAATCAATGTAATGTTGAAGACATAAATCATTGTTTAAATGACTTACTTTAACTGCAATCCATTTAGCTACTGCCTTGGATTTAGTTCCTTGAGTATCGTTGAATCCCTTCGAAGCACTAGTTAAGAGAAATATGCATGCATCTTGTACCATTAACATATTGATGTCTTACAACTAATAAAGTAAATGTCTTACAAATTACAACTAACCTGTTAATAATTCCTTTCAAGTAGTTATCGAGCTTATTGTGCAGTGAATAGAACCACACGAAAACATTCTCCTTAGGACATATAACGACTAGTTGCCAATGTGCACTGCATTGGAGAACATTAAGTTATTATAGGGCATACATTATTTAAATTGATTTGTATAATTTTACTTACCCATTCAAGTACGCTACTAGGTAGACATATTTCTGTGAACTTTGCATCCATTTCTTAATATAGTCTTCGGATTCAAATTGCGATTGGCCGAATCTATGTATGGACTGTGGCTCAAGGAATCCATACACATAGGCATTATCCGATTGCAGACATAAGTCATTTATATGCCTATTGTTTTTAAAATAAAGTAAATTATTCATCAATATAAAACAATTAGTTATGTAATGGACGATAATGTAAAGTGACTTAAATAATCCACAATTGTAAAATGGAGATGTTCAGACATTGACCAACATGTATTATTTCAGAAATATCTTCATGCTTTATGTATAAGTGGAAATCCTCATTATACACCCCAAACAAAGTAGTATCCCACGGAACTTGCATGGGTCTAAGGAAAAGCTAGGGGATGTTCAATGTGATCTAGTATAGGGGATCGTCATTAGGTTTTGGCTTATGTAAAGGTTTCACCGGTCCCTCATGTCCCTGTTTATCCTAAACAGTTAACAAACATAGGTTAATGACAATCAACACTTTATATGTAACAAATCCTTTTTAAATGATAATAAACAAAACAAAAATGAAATACCTTTTCTGAAATAGGTTGTACAAGATGTGTCGGTCAAGCAAGGAAGGTGTTAAGGGCTTGACCCACTAACTAAACCTCTTCAGTGGGTACAGGGATGCGAGCAGTAGCATCTCGAACTTCCTCAACACCCACCTTCACTTGATCATTGGCCAAAGGGATGTTGTGCACAATTGCCTAGGTCTTATCCCAAGGGATCAACACAGCTTTCCTGTCCCTGGGACTACATTTGGCTGAATGACAACATTAGTTGCCGAGTCACTTTTTCAATGATCGACTGCTCCAGCTCATCTCTAATATTCTTCTTCAGTTCATCCAAGTCTTCTAGCTTCATTGGCGTAGACGTGCAGTGAAAGATAGGGCCTTGAAGCCCGAAGGCATGTGAGAAGAAAACAAAAATTTTTCCAAGCGGAAACACACATACCACACAAGAATCATTCTTTAAGACATAGATGTTACCTTGTTTATATGCGAAACTTGATGATCAAGGATAGGCTTGAAGATACAAGCCCTCTAATGTTGATCCACACCACTTCTTGTCAAGACTCAAGAACACTTCTTGAAGGCCACCAACAAACACCAAAGGAGGCAAGCTAGGCGCACCAATGGAGAGGAAGAAGGTTAGGTTTTAAAGTGTTTTTACTTATCTAAGAGACTCACCAATAGATGATATTGGTGGCTGAATTTCAGTCAAAACTCACACAAAGGGGCACGTGAAAAGGGAGGAAGATAGATAAGTTTTTTTTTCCTCAAAAACTCTTTTTTTTTTAGAACTATGATCACAAGAACACAATTTATAGAAGAGTTTGAGTCAGATTTTTTTAACCAAAAAATCTGATTATGAAGCATCCCACACGTGAAGAAAAGATAGAGTTGTTGTATTTCAAAAATAGCCAACAACCTCCTATCATATCCTCCTAAGACCAAGTCAATTACTTGGGAATTATTTTGCCAAATAATAATTAAATATCAGCCATATGTAAGCCCCATAATCAGCCCTCAAACTTCTTCCTAAAATCTAGGACATGATCATGATAAGATGCTAGTTGAATTCAAATTCAAATCTAGCTCTTATCTTCTCCTTTTGATATGAAACTAACTACTATAGTTAATTCATATTTAAATTCAAAATTTAAATTATCAAATTTAAATATTAGATAATTAATTTAACTATTTAAATTAATTAATAATGTCTTGGACTATCCAAGCCCATTAACTCCATTCATACGCCCCTCTCTCTTTAAGATAGGTATCCAAACTCTTTCTTGGGCCAACAATCATTATTATGCCCAAAAAACCTTTAATGCTATAATGTCATGACAATAAAGTGTTAGTGTGTGACCCATTAGGCCCAACATAGCTACTGACATAAATGAGTTTGGGCCCAACAAGGCCACTACCCATTTAATGACAACACAGAGCACTAGTAATGCTTTGTTGCCCCAGAACTAGTTAGGTAAATGACAAGATCATCCTATTAAATCTATTTGGTTTCTGTATGTATTTCCTTTCGTCTCGGTTACCTTCCCATAAAACCTAGGGTAAGGAAACGTATCAGCCCTTGCGGTCTAGGTTAAGCTTTAATACGAAATAGGGAGTCTCCAATTTTACTGACTCTAAAGGCAAATCATCTCATGATTTCTTTTACTATGCATAGATTCCCGAGTCCCGTAAATGTCATCCCGATTTCTCCGGTTTACAAATAACCTAATCTCTCACAGAGATTTGACGAATTCCTTCAGCTAGTCACCCTAGATTCGTGTTCTTTCAAGACATGCCCAAAGGTATACGTATGTGTCTCCATGTTTCAGGCAGACGAGGTATACAATCAAAGCATGTCTTCTAGAACACAGTCTAGGTGAAAACTTCTTGTCTAAGGAAAGACATACCCAAATAATAAGAGACTCCTCTAATGATACTATCTGTGAGATTTCCTCATAGAGTCTCTTTGTGGGTCCGTTTAATGCGAGCTATACCCTTATAGGTCCACCCACGACTTTAGCTAAGACATCTCCATGTCTGTAGCTCATGAGGTCTTTACCTTGTATCTGCATCCGTGCTAGTCTTACCCGAGATCGCTGATCCCCATTCTCAGTGTCTCTAGACTAGGAACTTAAAATTTAGGAGTAGACATCTGGTATCCTTGAATCCTCATGATCGTGATCCCATCACTGATATTCAGGAGATACCTATTCTATTCCAAGGGTTTTATCCAGTTACTCATATATTAATAATGATATCGAGATAGAATATGAAACAAGATAAAGAGCACTTATAATTTATTCATGACAATATGAAAAATACATGTACGTCCTAATCTAATGAAAAGATTGTCTCTAGGACATCCATATACTAACATGCAGGAACTTGATGAAGCCGGTCCAAAGTATTGTCTAATGGTCACACCGGCTCCAGCAGCACGGACATGGCCAGAGTGCTCTTGTCACCCAATGGCAACAATTAGTACGTCCTAACATCCATGGGCAACAAAACTACCTTGTGTAACCTGCTCTTCCAGAGAATCCTGTAATGAACAAAATATTGCATGAGTTTACGAATTTAATTAATGACCGTTGAAACAAATAATTAACTTACAATTCTTTCTACTATTTCACATGTCGCCTTAGATGTCATGTCTCCTATTTTTTTTGGTGCAAGCCATCTTCCACTTCATGTGTCATCTAACAGGAGATGGAGGATGAGTGATTGTTTCCATGCTTCTGGATTGGGCTACTTCCGCCAATCGTTGCTTTTGTTTTTCCACCATTAACTTTTGTTCTAATAAATTATAACCCCTCATGACAACACGTGAGGAGTAGTGTTTTGTTTCTGGATGGCATGGGCCTTCTTTTTGACATCCTATCAATATTACTCAGATGTTTGTGAACAAAAATGCACTTGAAAATACTGCATAATTGTCAAATTGATAAACAATGCAAGTCAACTAACCTCCCACGAAGCGGCTCTACGACTCTAACAAAATTGGTTCCACTTTTCTTTGCTGATACCATATTTCTCACGTACATTGTCGTCATCGTCCTCCTCCTTGCCTTGTGCCAGAGCCGATTTGGAGGTCAAATCTGACTTAAATTGCCTCTACCACTCGCCTACTGGATGAAGGATTTTCTTCTTCATCCTTTGGTTGGACGCTTTTGGTATATCAAATTCATCCTGCGATACAAAAAAACATTTAGCAGTTACCAAAACATTTTAATTATTTTAGTACAATCAATTACATTGACATTTAACATTTAATTGTAATACCTGAATGTCCTCCCAAATCAAATCCTTCTGAGTCGTAGGAACTTCCTTCCAGTTACCAATTGTAACATCCACCTTGTCCCGAGCGATGATCCCCAAATACGTCCTCAATTTCTTTTTGTGGGGACCATCAGCCTTCCCAGTGATAGGATCCACATGAACCACTGGTCTCTCGACATCGACGAGTCTGGTAGCCAATGACCTAAGCCATGTTGCTTTTCTAGTCTTCTTCGACGTATATGGTGAAGGTGCTGACTCAAGTGGAGGAGGGGAGCTCGGTGGTGTAGTCATGTGCCTATTAAAAACAAAATTAATTAAAGTTAAGTGACAAGTAAATGTGGAAACAAGTAAATATAAAATAAAGATTACATTAAACGATGTTAATTAATTCTCCTTCATCATGATCATTACGATTTGCACAAACTTCGTCAACTTCTTCTTCTCTCTTGATGTTAGGCATTTGTGTCGAGAAAGTAGTGAGACCAGTATGGTTGAATCGTCATCTTCAACATTAATACCAATGGTTTTTCCATGTAGAACCATTGACCACCTTCATCACAAGGCTCCTGAACATAAAACACCTATTTAGCTTTTTTTGCCCTGATGAAAGGCTCATTTTGATAAGCTAGCTTATTAAGATCTACCAAAGTAAATCCTGAATCATCGGTTTGCACACCGATATTGCTATCAACCTACTTAAACTTGAAAACACACACGGTGAATTTAACATAATTAAGCTCTCAGATTTCATCAATGACTCCAAAGTAAGGCATGGACGCCAAATGGGGATTCCGGTCATGTACAATAGCAAAGTGTTGGGATTCAGCCTTAAGACTAACCCCATTGTTTTGCATTGTTCTCTTGTCATATTGTTCTTTGGTGTAGAACAAATACCTGTTGATATCGTATCCCTGCCAACTTCTAACATTTCTTTTAGGCCCATATGCTAACTTCATTAATGTTTCAAAGGCATTATCATCACCAAAGATTGTATCTTTAAACCACTTTAGGAAAGTCTTGTTATGTTCTTTCAACAACCTATTCTTGGCCATTTTGGGTTACTTTCATTGACTAAGGCTTTGTGACGAACTTGTATGGTAGGACTTCATTACTGTTATTCAATATATACAAATGAGTTTGTTGCAATTCCTCTAGAGCGGGATTTATGACTTGCATCCCTTGTGAACCCTTACCTCTCACTCTCCCGTCATGCCGACACTCAGGAAGCCCAACAGGCTTGGCCTTTTCAATGCACTCTGAATAAAATTCAATAGCTTCTTCTGCAATATACCTTTCCACAATGTATGCTTCAGGATGGTGTAGATACTTTGTATACCCTTTTAAGATCTTCATGTATCGCTCAACCAGGTACATCCACCGTAAATAAACGAGACCACAAAATGTAATTTCCCTAACTAGATGAACAATTAAGTGAACCATGATGTCGAAAAATGAAGGAAAATACATCTCCAACTGACACAAGATAATTGCAGCCTCGTCTTCCAAGTCATCTAACTTTACAGGGTCAACAACTTTGCTACAAATGGCATTAAAGAAAAAGCACAGGCGAGTTATGGCATGCCTTACTTTGTTAGGCAAAATATCTTGAATCGCCATGGCTAACAATTGTTGCATTAAGACGTGGCAATCATGAGACTTTAAGCCAACTAGTTTCAGATCTTTCAGATGCACAAGGCTCTTAATATTTAAAGAGCATCCATGTGATACTTTGACGTGGCGTAGACACTAACAGAAACTTGTCTTCTCCTTTCTTGACAAAGTGTAACATGCTAGAGGTAAGTATATTTTCTTAACATCAGACCTTGGATGTAACTAGTCATGTATACCCATCTCAGCTAGACCTTGATGAGTATTCAAACCATCCTTTGTCTTGACTTGAATGTTAAGAAGCGTGTCAATGACACTGTCACACACATTTTTCTCCATATGCATAACATCGATACAATGTCTAACATCTAGATCAGACCGGTATAGAAGATCAAACAATATAGACCTCTTCTTTCATATGCAAGGTTTACTTTTTAACTTCTTCTGGGTCTTTCCAAATATATCATTGATGTCCTTAACCTGCTCAAGAACTTGTTGACCAGTTAACAGCATCGATGCACTTTCATGCTCTTTACTTCCATTAAAAGCTTTTTTCAATCGTCGGTAAGGGTGATAAGATTTCAAAAGATGTCAATGACGAATGTAAACTATTTTTCTTCCATGTTTAAAAAGTACATAGCTCGTGTCTTGTTCACAGATAAGGCATGCACGATGACCCTTAACATTGTATCCACTCAAATTCTCGTATGTTGAAAAATCATTAATCATACAAAATAGCATTGCATGCAACTTAAATGTCTCATTTCGATACCCATCAAACACGACAACCCCCTCATCCCACAATTTTGTCAACTCTTCAATCAAGGGACTAAGATAGACATCAATGTCATTTCTTGGTTGTCTTGGGCCCGATATAGGGATTCATTCCATAAGTGGCAAGTCCAAGCCTAAGATTTCTTGCCTCTTTGCAAAAATCCGGATACAAAGGATTAATCTTCTTCCACTGGGAGGAATCAGCCAAATGGTGGAGCATTCCATCACAGTTCCTCCCATTTGCATGCCATGTAAGGTCTTTTGCATCATCTCCATTGGCAAACAGACGCTTAAACCTTGGAATGATCGAAATATACCACAACACCTACACTGTGGGGCCTTTTTTTGTGCTTTCATCACTACTACACTCATCATTGTCCTTCACTTTGTATCGTGATACCCCACACCTGGGGCACTTATGCATTTCTTCAAATTCATGTCTCTACAGTATGCAATCATTAGGGCAGACATGAATTTTCTAATACTCCATACCTATCAAACACAGTATCTTCTTTGCCTGATAATAACTTTTTGGCAACGTGTTTTCTTCTGGAAGCATATCTTGCAATACATGAAGCAGTGAAGTGAAACTTTTGTCACTCCACCCATATCTGGCCTTGAGATTAACCAAACTTAACACAGCTGACAATAGCTTCAAAGACTGCTTGCACCTCGGATACAATGGCTTCTTCGAATCACTTTCCAATGTATCATACACAGGGGCATGTGCTTGCTGAAAAGACTCTTGTCCAAGATCACAAATTATATCCTCTAATCAATCTCCCATTTGTACATCAACCAGTTCAGTTGGGACCCCCTCTGTATGTTTGGCAATTCACCATGCCATATCTATGTCGTACAATTCCTCTTAGTCCCATCACACAGAAGATGTTCCTTATGTCATCTAGTGCTTGTTGTCTCCCATTCAAATAGTTTATACAAGGATAAAAATATTTTCCATCCTCATCCAATCAACTTCTTTTGGAGAAAAATTCCAAGAAATGTTCAATGATTTCCTCATACTCAGCGCTCATGCGACTTGCATTCATCCAACTTTGATCCATCTAATTAATAACTCTATGATACTAACAAAATTATTCCATGCATGAAAACCTCACTTTTTTCATTAAAGGTGTGGCCCTATCCCATTCAGGAAGAGTTATTTTTTATAGTAGATTCATACATAAAGATTAAGTCTCTTTTCTTAAATGTGACAAAATTTTGGCAGCATTTCACATTGATCTCCAAGTACACCACATGAAAGTTGTGACATGAATTCCACCACATGAAAGTATGCACCCAGAGAACAAGGTGAAATGCACTATACCGAAATTTCATCAAATTTAAGAAAATAAACTTAACCTATACGTATGAATCTAATATAAAAAATAACTCTTCTAAAATTGTCCAACCAGACAACTCAAGATTCAATACAACCATTAATCCAAATTGTCCAGAAGAATCATTGTATTGAATCTCAAATGGAATCTAAGGTTCACTCATAATGAACATAAGTTACATATAAAACAAATGGACCAGATACTGTAATCCAATAGTCATTAATCACATAAAACAAATTAAAAAAGCGATCGTAAGACAAAAGAGCAAAAAAATTATGAAAGGCATTCGTACCTTTGATGATGATCTCTATGAAATCCCCAACAATGAATGTCGTGATGGTGATGCAAACAGGAAAAAAAAGTGCGTACAAGTTATATTGAACATAAGTTAGTGGGTTGAATGTGACCAGTAAATGGACCACATACTGAAACTGTTATCCCAAAAAAATAGGAACTGAAAAACAAAATATAAGGAAACGAAAATCCAACAAACCTAACAAAAAATATGTTCAAAACTAGGTGAAATATGAAAATGAAGGAAGGGGCAAAGGGTGTGGAGTTAGCTATTTTATTCCTTTGCTCAATACTCTAATTCTCTCAGACTCTTAATTAGTTGTTTTTGTTTTCTTCGGTACTTGTTCTAGTTCTTTGGATTAGTAAGAATGGACCTAAAGTCTAAATATATTACACTAGAGACTAGTACTAGTTCTCAAATAACTAAATTTCAGCATAGGACAAGGAATCATAATTGAGACTGATTTTGTGACAATTAATTGTAAAAGTATGTAAAAATTGCAACTACATAGGGTAGGAGAGAGTTTTGAAAGATAAAGGAACCTCGGGTTGTGACTAGTAACATATCCTTGCATTCACCCTAATTTCTATTTCAATTAAATTCACATTATTTTGTGAGTTGCCTTTCTTCTATTTTATTCCTTAGTTTTTCAATTAATTTAAATCATTGGATTACAACAATTAATTAAATAGGTTTTGGAGTGATCAGTCACAAATAAATTGAAGAACAATATAGCAATTGTTAGGATAGGGAATTTGGACTCACTAGTTGCAATTCAGTGATAAAGGTAGGGTCTTTAAAATAAAACTTGAATCTTGTATATTTTAGAATAAATAAGGAAAATTAATTGATAATTGAAACAACATATACAAAAATGACACTATGTTATGTTTTATATAATCGCTCTCCAACTAAACAAAATGACAATGTTGATGGTGTTAATTCTAGTGTAGCATGAGAGAAATTAAGCTAATAAATAAATAAAAAAAACTCTTGAAAATTAAGGAATTTAACTTTCATAAAAAACAAGAGAAAAATAACTTAAGATATACTCTCTTACTCTCATAAGAATTGAAGATTGTCATTGTAGTTACTAAAAGTTAGTGAATATACATGTGAGTAAGAACATATATTCAATAATGCAAATATTTTAATCCGAAAAGCATAATCTCAAATGTCAGTGAATATACAATGTGTGAGTAAGCACACGATTATTGGATTAACTTTTAACTATACTAATTATTTTTTTTTCTATTTCATTATAATTGTTGTCTAAAAGAAAAAAATTATTTTAAAATTATTATCATTTTAACTTTTCAATTTAACGTTAATTATATTTTTTTTATATTCCTTATAATTAATATTAATGATGGATAAGCCTAAGTCTGTTATAAGTGAGTCACACTCAATGTAATGCATTCAATCTCCATTTGACTGAGAAGGTAATCTGAAATTAGAATTAGGAAGTAGAAAATTTGAGGATATCTGTCACGGTTTTCAGCATTTTTTGGATTTCAACGGGTACATTATCAATATGTAACATTCATGCCAAGGGAATGCACTAAGAGAAAAATAAAATAGGATAGAAAGTAAGCACCAAAATAGGATGACAGTGTCCTTGTACAAATTGTAACGCCTAAAATTTTTCGCTTATTTTATACAGAAATTTATTTTATCAAATTGTTTTTCTTCAT
>CM023947.1:17996022-18012953 GCA_013407115.1 Glycine latifolia
TGTTATTGAAACCTTGATTGGAAATTGATTATACTTAGCATTGTGATTCTAAGAGTGTTAAATGTGAATTTATGCTTGATTGTTGAACCTTGCTTTCCAAATAGAAACTCTGTTTATTGCTGAGGACAGCAATATATAAATCTGGGAATTATTTGATATGCTTCCAGCATATATTAGTTTTTAGGATTAATTGATTAATAAATTGTTTAAGAATGAGTAAATTAGATTAGGATTTGGTAAATTATTACTTAATTGCATATTACTTTAATTTCTTATTTATTGTGTCATTTAGGAACCAACAAGAGAGGAAAGGAAGCAAAAAGAGCAAGCTAGTGTTCTCGAACAAGCCACGCTAATCGCGTGGACTCCTACGCGATCAGCGTTAGAGTGTCAAGATCAAATATTCAGTTTGAAGAGCTCGCGCTAGTAGTGCCAACTACCACGCCAATCGCGCCAGATGCTGAAAACCAAACTTCCAACTCGAATTAACCACGCTATTAGCGTGGCTATCCACGCGAGTAGTGTGGGACTACCAAAGGTTAACTCCTCAGCTCGAACAAGCCACGCTATTAGCATGGCCATCCACGCGAGTAGCGCCATGATATCAAACTCAAGCATTCAATTTGAATGACCCACGCTATTAGCGCCAGAGTTCCAGAACAGCTTAATCAATTCGCATACCCCATGCGATCAACGTGGGACACCGCGCTAGTCGCGCCATAAGCTCGATATTTCCTGATTTAAAAGATTTGATACTGATTTAGCTTGGGGAATAGTTCCTTGTTACCTAAATTAAACCTAGAACGTATGGGGGATAAAAAGGGACTTCTGGGTCACAAAGAAAAAGCTTTTCCTGGACCTCTTGGAGATTTTCTGCAGAAGAAGCCATTGAATAACCTTTGGAGAAGATTGGAATCATTAGGGAACTGCAGAAAAGAAACTCTGTGTAATCTCTTCTTTTCCTCTGGTAATTCCTCTCTAGGAACATGTTAGTTATGGGAGCAATGTCAGTTCTGAGTATGCTTGGCTAAATTCTTGTATTGTGGTTGAGCCAAGAACCTATGTGAACTCCTCTATGTCTTGATTGGTTTTAATGAGAATTATCATAATTGCTTTGTTTTATTATGTTCTTCATTGCATTATTCTTAATTGGGACTGGTCATTCTATTAAGATGTTTAGGGTTAGGATTCACAATAGGAATATTGGGATTCTAGTTTCTGAAATGAGTAAAACAACAATTTATACATTACCTAGGGATAGGAATGTGTAGTTGCAGTAATTTCAGGATGTGTTTGCTAAATGCTTGGTTTAAGAAGGAATCACTAAGGGATTAGGGTTTTTAATTTCATCAAAAGGTTAAATTACTAAGGGATTAGGATTTAGCTAATCATGTGAGAATACATCAGCTGAGCAATTAGAAATAATTCAAGTTAATAATCAATTGAAGTATAGAAGGTAGGAATCATAGGGGAATGCGCTTTAACCACAATTATCTCTCAACACTACAGTAAAATCATTTTAATCTTAGTTTACATTCTCGTTAAATTTCTGTCATTTCATTTACATTATGTAATTACAAACTCAACCAATTCTCTCAACTTATTATTTGTCTTCCAATTTCTAAGACATTAAGTTACAATAAAATTGCATTCAATCCATGTGGAGACGATACTTGACTTACTCATTTTATTACTTGAAACGAACGGTACACTTTCCGAATTCGCAACAATCAAGCAATTACAAATGTCTTCGATTGAATGACATGTTAAAAGCTAAAAGACTCATCCATCTTCAGCATATATTTTGATCCTTCTTCATGCTCCCCCTATATCTAACAATCTCCCCCTTTTAGGATTTGATCATGCCAAACTTCAATTGAATATTTTGCACCTTGGAGTTCTTTTAAAGGAGTTGATTTTCAGGAGCTTTTACTTGATATCTGAAAATGCAATCAGCTTCTTGCCACGAACAAATGTCAAGTATACTTATACTTTGCATAAACAACTTACATTCATATGTATGTATATGCTCCCCCTATCTTATGTAATTCTTTATATTAAGTGTTCCTTAATTTTCACCTTTCAATATATTCCCCTTTTTCTTTTTCTCCCCATTTTGGCTTATCAAAGACAAAAAATCAATCTCAACGATCATAAGATAAGCAAGGACAATGCAATTAAAAGGAAATTTTATTCATTAATCATAAGGTAGAACAGGAAAACATAACATAAGAAAATTAACAACTGAAATAAAAAAGCAGAAACACCATAAGCAAACAATTACATCAATCTAAACTAGAGAAGGCCAAAATCATTGAGAGCTAACCTAGTCTATATGTTTTCTAGCCTAGAGGTAATTTCTTCTAAGGAAGAATTTGTTTAAGCTCCATGCTCATGATGCAGAGCCAACACAATATCCATCTTTTGAATCATTAAGGATTCAAAGGGTGTCCATTGTTGTTGTGCAACTCTAGCATCCTCTTCCTCTTCAGCTTCTTCACTTTTATCAGCTCCCTTTTATGGAACTTGTTCTCCAACCATTAGCTAGCCATTAGCCACCCATTGGGTGTCTTGATCAATCCAAGCTTGTTGAGGTGCTTCACAGTGATGAGGTTGGTGATGTCTACAATCTCATTAGAGACATCAATCTTAAAATAATCTATAAATCTATAGATTAACACAACATATGGAAAGTGATAGCTGATTAATCTTGTAAATTTCAGCATTGTTTCAACAAAAACAAGAACCCAGTTAATCTAAGTTGAGGTCTTCATGCCATACCACCAATTGCAAATCATCATCTGTGATTTAGGCATGATTTGTGGACCTAGGGGTAAGAATATAGGTGATGATGTAATGCAACAAGCTATCTTCCCCAGTCATATTTCCAATACCTAATCTAGGATTCAATCTAACTTGAGGATCCAACAACGTACCCCTGTATGTGTCAATTTTATTATATCCCCCAGTCTCTTCATCAAAGCTTCTTACTCCTTCAGAGGAGATCCCAGCTACAACATACCATACTTCTTCATCAATCACCATGTGGACTCTATTAACTTGGGAATGAAGAACACCATCCATGCTGGCTTTGGCACAGGTATAGAATACTTTTACCAACTCAAGGTAGAAGTTACCCTTCAATTCAAGGAATTTCCTCAATCCTTGAGTTTCTAGCATAGCAGGGAATTGAAATGCCTCATTGATAAACCAGTCAAGCTCTAAATACTTGGGAGTCATGACCAGCTTAGTGGCATTGAACTACATGTAGTTCATTCTCCCAGTTTCATTAGTGAACCAGGTAGAGAGCCTGTTCACAGCAACATTAGAGGATTCTCTAACCTTCCTCTTGTTGGTTTTAGTTATTTTTAAGATAAGATATGTCAGTTAAAATTTTTGAAAATTGTGCAGTTTTGTAGAAACGCCATAGATAATTGATTACATAAGCATGATAATCGATTACTCCAGTGAGATTTTGTTTCAGAAATAGCTTTCAGCAACAGGTAATCGATTAATTCGATAGCATAATCGATTACTCCAGGTGTTTTCTTTTTCTAGATATGCATTCATACAACAGGTAATCGATTAATTTGCTAGTGTCATTGATTACTCCAGATAAGTTTATATTTTGAAATGCACTAAAAATACTAAGTAATCGATTAATCCGCAGTGTAATCGATTACAACAGAAAAAATTTGTTTTTGAAATATATTTTAAGAGACAAGTAATCAATTACATAAGCTTGTTAATCGATTACACCAGAGTTCTTTTGTCTCAAAATTCCTTTTAAACCACAAATAATCGATTAATACGTATAGTAGTCAATTAGACCAGAGAACTATGCAGTATGAACAATGTTTTTCATCAGAATTCGAATTTCAATCACTTATGATGCATGGTCAATTTTGATTGTATATAATGTAGTCAAACAAATCATAGGCATGCTATCATATATTAGACTCATAAAAAATTCCTAGCATTTTCCTAAGATCATAGAATCTATCTCTAGATAAGGGTTTGTAAAAATATCAGCCAATTGATTATTAGTATCAATAAACTTAATCTTGATGTTACCCTTTTGGATGTGATCCTTGAGAAAATGATGTCTGATCTCAATGTGTTTTTTCCTTGAGTGCATGATTGGATTCTTTGATAGGTTTATTGCACTTGTGTTGTCACACAGCATGGGAATTTCATTCATCTCCACACCATAATCTTGGAGTTGTTGCTTAAGCCACAAACTTTGTGCACAACAACTTCCAGCAGCTATGTACTCAGCTTCTTCTGTTGAGATGGCAACACATGATTGCTTCTTGCAATGCCATGATATTAATGAGCTTCCTAACAAGTGGCATGTTCCACTGGTGCTTTTCTTATCAAGTTTGCATCCTGCAAAATCAGAATCTTGGAGTTGATTTGAGGTATTTGATGATTCTCTTGGCAGCAGTGAGAAGTGACTCCTTAGGATTAGCTTGATATCTCTAGCACATAAGCATACACTCAGCATTATATCAAGTCTACTTGTTGTCAAGTATAGTAGAGATCTTATCATTCCTTTATACTTTGATTCATCAACTTTCTTTCCCTTTTCATCTGAATCAAGATAAGTTGAGGTTGCCATTGGAGTAGCAACATCTTTGCTTTTATCCATGTCAAATTTCTTGATCACTTCAAGGTAGTATTTATTTTGGCTGAGAAATGTTCCATTCTTCATTTGCTTCACTTGAAGTCCAAGAAAGAATGTCAATTCTCCCATCATAGTCATTTCAAACTCATTCTGCATAGAGATAGGAAATTCTTTGCACAAAGAATGATTAGTTGAACCAAATATTATATCATCAATATATACTTGAACCAATAAGATATCATTGTCATGCTTCTTGGTAAACAAGGTTTTGTCAACTTGTCCTCTTATGAAAGATTGGCTAAGCAAGAAGTTGCTCAATCTTTCATACCAAGATCTAAGAGCTTGTTTTAATCCATAAAGACTTTTCTTTAGTTTAAAAACATGGTTTGGGTATTTGAAATCAACAAAGCCTAGAGGTTGATCAACATATATTTCCTCCTCAGTATACCCATTTAGAAAAGCACTCTTTACATCCAATTGAAATAGTTTAAAATCCATTAAACATGCATATGCAAATAGTAACCTAATGGCTTCTAACCTTGCTACTGGAGCATAGGTCTCTTCATAGTCTATGCCTTCCTCTTGGTTGTAACCTTTTGCAACCAATCTAGATTTGTTTCTGACTAGGATACCACTCTCATCAAGTTTGTTTCTAAAAACCCATTTGGTGCCAATAGGTTTGTGAGAAGAAGGTCTACGAACAAGTTCCCAAACTTCATTTCTCTTGAACTGATTCAGTTCATCATGCATGACAATCATCCAATGTTCATCAAGTAAAGCTTGGTCAATGTTCTTAGGTTTAATTTGAGAAACAAAAGCCATATTACATCAGAGATTTCATAGTAAAGATCTAGTAGATACTCCCTTAGTGACTTCACCAATTATATTGTCAAGAGAAAGATCTCTTGTAGTTCTCCAATCCTTTGGCTTTTGAATAGGTGTTGATTGTTTCATTTCTGCAATTGGTTCTTCCTTTTCTTTTTTCTTTGATCCATTGAGTTGTATATACTCTTCTAAAGGACTTGCATCATTTTCACACTTTTTTTCCTCTTTAGAGGAGTTAGATTCATCACAAATAACATAAACTAATTCTTCCATGCATAAAGTTGTTTTATTGAAAACTCTATACACTTTGCTTTGTAATGAATATCCAAGAAATATGACTTCATCAGCCTTAGCATCAAACTTGCCAAGAGATTTCTTACCATTATTTAAAACAAAACACTTGCAACCAAATACTCTTAAGTGAGAAATGTTTGGTTTTCTACCTTTGTACAGTTCATAAGGAGTTTTCTTCAAAATAGGCCTTATTAGTAATCTATTCAAAGTGTAGCAAATTGTACTTACAGCATCAACCCAAAAATGTTTAGGCGAATTTGTCTCATTAAGAAGAGTTCTAGCACCTTCTTCAAGGGATCTATTTTTCCTCTCCACAACACCATTTTACTGAGGTGTTCTTGGAGCTAAAAAATTGTGGTTGATTCCATTTTCTTCACAAAATTTTTCAAAATGTTCATTTTGGAAATCCCCACCATGATCACTTCTTATTGAAATAATTTTGCTTCCCTTTTCATTTTGAACAAGTTTGGCTAATTTTTTGAAAGCAATGAAAGCATCACTCTTGGATCTTAAAAACAAAGTCCATGTGAATCTAAAGTAGTCATCAACAATTACAAGCCCATAGAAATTACCTCCTAAGCTCATAGTTCTAGAAGGACCAAATAAATCCATACGAAGCAATTCAAGGGGTCTTGAAGTAGAAACAACATTTTATTTTGAAAAGAAATCTTGGTTTGTTTCCCCTTTTGACAAGCATCACATAGTTTTTCCTTTTCAAATTTTAGTTTAGGTAAGCCAATGACTAAGTCTTTTTTAATAAGCTTGAATGTGACTTGCCCCTCTATGTCATAGCCAAGATTCATCAATTTTACTTACTAGGCAATTAGTGTTGTGAATGAATGCATGTTCTATTGAGAGTAAGTAGATATTACCTTTTATTTTACCTACATGAATAACCTTACAAGTTTGACCATCACATATCAAACAACAATTGTCATTGAATGAAACTTTGAATCCTTTATCTATTAGTTGGCTTATACTTAGGACATTGTGCTTTAAACCTTTCATACAGAGAACATTTTTTATCTTGGTTTTAAAGTTGTCTCCTATATTTCCTTCTCCAACTATATTTTCTTTGTTGTTATCGCCATAAGTGACAAATCATCCATCTTTAAGAGTCAAATTTGTAAGCATGGACATGTCACCTGTCATGTGTCTAGAGCATCCGCTGTCAAGATACCATAATGATGATTTTTCTCTTAGACACACTTGCAATATTCAACTTAAGTGACAAAGGAAGGTACCCAATTGAGGTTGGACCCATAGGGGTTAGCTATTCTCTTTTTCTTTGGAACCAAAATGCAAACTTCATTAGGCACATAAAATCTTCTAGCATAGCACCTATAAGATGTGTGACCTTTCTGCATGCAATAATTACAAGTTACAACTTTTGATGCTCTTTCAAATTGAGTCATTTGATTATACTTTGTTTTTGAAACAACTATTTGATTTTTCTGTTTTGGTGGTACAAACTTGGTTTTTCCAAAAGGTTTTGCTTGATGTTTGTAACCCAAACCAGAAGTATCTCCAGCATATTTTTGAACACTTAGCATTTGATCTAGACTACACTTTCCTCAATAGAGTCTTTTCAATAGATCTACTAAGTAAGAATTTTCAGAAAGCAATAACATGTATTTTCCACCTTGACTCTTTTTTAAATCATCAAATTCTTTTTGTAAAGCTTTGCATTTGTCTACATTTGATGAAGAAGAAGCACATACATATCCATTCATTTTGTAGCTTGAAACAAATTTTTCATTTTCTTCTTTCAAGTTACAAATTTCAATTTAAATTTCTGCAAGTTTTGTGACATGCCATCTAAGATTTCCTTTCAGCCTATTGTTGGACTTTGTAAGCTTTTGAGCTTCTTTATGTATTTCATGGAAAGCATCAACAACTTGATCAAATTCAGAATTTACCTCTTTTTCAACACTTAAGAATTCTTCATCTTTACTTATTGTGGAAGTGAGATATACATTAGCTTCTTCATTCTCACTTAATGAATCAGAAGTTGTTTAGTCATTGTCTTCCCATGCTATGTAGGCTTTCTTTGACTTTCCTTCTTTCTTTGACTTCTTTTCACTTAATTGCTTCTTTAAGAAAATAGGACATTCAAATTTAATGTGGCCTTGCTTACCATATTCAAACCAGGTGAAGTTGTTGTTGAACTTTGTGAACTTTCTGTTCTTGTTCTTCCTCATGAACTTGTTGAATCTTTTGACTATTAGGTTCACATTCTCATCACCATCTTCTTCACTTGATTCTTCTTCTTTTTCAACATTAGGTGATGCAGTTTTCAAGGTTATACTCCTGTGTTTCTTATCTGCATCTTATGCATGTGTTAGTATAGACATTTCTAATTCATACTCAGGAAGCTTACCAAATAATGTAGCCATGGACATTTTGGATAGATCTTTCGATTCTTTGATTGTTGTCACTTTTGGTTGCCATGGTCTTGTTAGACATTTCAAGATTTTGATGTTTAACTCTTCAGTATCAAATGTCTTCCCACGACCAAGAAGATGATTTACAATGTGAGTGAATATTGTTTGGAGTTGAGATATGTTTTCTGAGGTGTTCATCTTGAACATTTCATACTCATAAATCAAAGCATGATTCCTTGATCTTCTAACTTCATATGTACCTTCATGAGTGACTTCCAACATCTCCCACATCTCCTTTGCACTCTTACACCTAACAGTTCTAAAAAATTTATCAGAAGAAAATGGAGAAGTATTCATGTTCTTAGCTTTAAAATCATATTGAACAACTCTCTTTTCAGCATCAGTCATCTCATCCCATTCTTTGGGAATCATATTATTATCAACAGTTTTCATAGGACCTTTTTCTATTGCATTCCATGCACCGAAGTCATTTGATTGAATAAAAATCTACATTGTGTTTTTCCAAAAGCTGAAATGCTCTCCTTCAAACATCGGAGGATGATTGAGAGAGGCTTCCTCCTTAAAGCTAATTTGTATGGTATTCATTTACTTTAAAGAAAGATAGTGATCTTGAATAACACCCAAGAACCTGCTCTTGATACCAATTAAAAACAACATAAACAAACACAATAACCAAGAGGGGGGGTGAATTGGTAAAAACTTGACCTTTTAAAAACTTTAGAAAATCAGAGTTATAGGATCTTTATCACAATTAAGCCAAAAATGATTCAATCAATCAAACCACTTAGCCCAAGAAAGCAATTACAAAAACTTCACTTGTTAAGTAATAAAAAATTCACCAAGAATCACAGATTAAGATAGCAAAAAGAGATTAAAGAAACTAATCAACACAAGAACTTATACTGGCTCACCTTTCAACAAGAGAAACTACATCTAGTTCTTCTAATCAAAACTTGATTAGAGTTCCACTATTCACAAAATTCAGTTCTTACAAGCTTTACAACAATCACCTTTTATCAACCTAGATAAAGAAGATAAATCTAAAACCCTATTAGACTCTTAGGGATCAAGACATAGAGAATCATTCTCTACTCTTCCCTCTAGAAAAACCCACTCTAGAAAAAGCTTTAAGAACCCTTTCTAATAGTTACAAACAACCAAAAATTCTAAAACGAATTTACAAGCAAAGTTAACAGAGAGAGACAACCTAATGATCCAACGAATATGAATGAATATGATTTACCAATCAGAGTTGAAATGAGAAACAAGTTTCAGAACTTCCTCTCCAAATGCTTCTTTGAAATCTTGCCCAAGTAAACTTTCAATACACCATGAAGATTTGAATATATGGGACAAGAACTTTAGAACTTAGGATATCCTTTCTCACTTTTAGAAGGCTTTTGAAAACTTTGAAAATTTTGTAGAGTAATGTGTTATGTTTTTCAGAAAACCCATAAGCTATTTATAAAAAATAATTGTAACTGAATATAATCGATTAAATCATCAAAGTAGTCGATTAATTCAACCTGTAATCGTTTACTACAGGGATTCTTCTTTTCATAAATGTACTAAGTAATCAATTATAGATAAGTGGTAATCAATTATCACAGTCAAGTCATGTTCTGTGTTTATACTAAGTAATCGATTACTTAATGATTGTAATTGATTAAAGTGTTCTTCAAGGCTCAAGTAATAGATTACCAATATGTGGTAATTGATTACCACAATCCAAAATAGTTTTTTCCAAAAACTTGAAACTATGAGCACTTGTCTTTGATTCAATTATGAAATCTTAGACCTTTTTCAGAATCCATGTGTTTTTGTAAAATCATGAATGCAAATCAATGAGTGATGTTTATGCGATGCCAAGGATCATGGGATGATTCTCTCCTACATCAAGCAATTACAAATGCCTTCGATTGAATGACATGTTAAAATCTAAAAGAGTTGTCCATCTTCAGCATATATTTTGATCCTTCTTCATGCTCCCCCTATATCGAACAAACATTATTCGTACCAAAATTTGGAAATTCCATGTGTGAGCTAGATGAGGTCTAAGTGGACTCCAAACTCTGCACGTCAGACGGTGAGTCAACCTTGTTTAAGGGAGGGACCTGTAAAACAAAGTAAATACACTCTGACGCTCAAGTAAGTACATCAATCACTGGTGAATAATTTAGAGTGTGAGAGAGTGTATAAGGTTTTCCGAGGATGTCTCAGAGTGATGTCCACTATGGATAAGCAGGGATATGTGAGTATGAGCGTTGAGATTAGCATAGTAAAGGTTTAGAGAGAACTTATATTTATAGCGTGGAGTGTAGGCTTTGGGCCTTTGTTTGTTAGTGATCTATTGATAAGATAATAACAAACAATAGCAGACAATTATATAATTTAAATAAGGGATAATGTGTACCTTGTAGATATGTTGTTACTTGTAGATAACTAGAGAGATATTAGGAGATAAGGTGGTTGCACCAATTTGTATAATAGGCTCAACAGATATGCTGATGATAAGGACATATTTGTTGTTGACGTCTGTGTTCTTGTAGAGGGTTGACATTCGCGCTCTTGTAGCAAAGCTGGCAGGGAGGTCGGACAAGTGTGTCCGGGTTAACACTTAAAGAGTAAATGCGCACCATTACTGCTACAGGGTTGACATGGAGGGTGGTCACGTGTACAGTGACACCATAGTGATGGTCACGTGTCACTTTACCATTTTGGATTGTACAAACATTATTACACTATTTCCCTTAATTTACTAGTAAGGACAATGAAATTTTTTCTAGCTACATTCCAAATAAATAGCATGATGATAATTTATCCTCTCCTATGTTATTGAAACCACACCAGTTTTGGTAGGTTAAGCCATTATATGTATGCTTCAAACTGATAAATTAATCAAGTAGCTACCTCTTTCCAAATGTACTTTTATTATGATATGATTCTTAGCCTGACACTAATGCCTACTATAACTGGTGAGTAGTAGTGAGCAACATATGCAGCAGATAATAACATATAGTGCATCTACATGCACTTCCCCGTTAAAATCATGGACTTGTTCCTTTGACTAGGAGTGATATGAAATTATGATTTTATTAATGACTCCAGTAATTGAACAAAGCTAACTCAACTCACCCATATGGTGGGTACAGAACAGGTGGTGGTGGCAGTAGTGACAGCCCCTGGTCCCACTCCTGGAACACCCTATGTTGTTCCTCCTCCACCTTGAACTATATTCCTTCCTTTGTTACCAAAAAAACCTTGTCATATCAAATGACACACACATGTGTGTGTATATATATATTGATACAGAAAGTATTAATTAAAAAAAACTATATAGTAAAGGATGAAAATTAACTCTAGGTGGTGATAGTCTAGTCCTTCCAAGAGAAACAATATTACAATTTGCTCTTCCATCTATTATTGGATTTGGATCAGTACATGCCCTTCTAGCTAATTCTTGATCATAGAATATTATCTGTTGTTTAATTCATAGGACATGTATAGCGTTACTAATACTATATAACAAACATGAAATGAATAAGTAAATAAATATTAAGTTGGCATTGAAAGTAAGTAATTTGTAATTACGAATCCATAACCTTTGTTTGCCTTGGCCAAAATTCCATACAATGTCTATCCTCTGTACTATATATGTGTGATTGGCAGTAGTGGAATGATTGCATTTAAAGGGATCACTACCCTGATAAATTCTCATCTGAGAGTCAGTATAAAGGAAATCACTGAAATCCAAGGGATCACTACCTTGATTTCATAACACAATTGATTTCGAAAACCAAATATGAAAAAGAAAAATGATTACCTAGGTCAAACTCATTGTCACATTTTTATTATTGGCTAAAATTTAATGTAACATTTAGAAATATATTTCTAATATGAACAAATTAATATCACCACAATGAAGCTTGAAAATGCTTTATAAAATTCCTTCAAATGCAATTCCTTTTTAGTGTTAGAGAAACTTGAAAATGCTTTATAAAATTCCTTTAAGCATCAAAATAGACACATGTATCAATAGGCAGTAGACAATAACATGTAGTGAGTCAAAGACCCAAAGTTACCTTAATTATGCCATTCTGGTCAATTACACCATTAGAGTAATGTGACTCCAACCCTATAAGAAAGAAACGAAGTTAAAAATTACCAATTCTTTCAGTTATGTGCTAAAAATATTTATAGAGATGTATTGTTAGATGTAGTTCAATTAACATAGGACCAAGGAGATTATAAAATGATATTGAATGGTACCATTTTTACAAACAAATGTGGAAAAGAGACTTATAAAAGTAGTAAGCTAAGCATGACTATATACCACCACAATGAAGCTGCCTAGAATGAATGAAATCCAAACACTCATTAATCTTTCTCATTTCAAACTTCACAAAGTGAAGCCTTCCACCAAGAATATGGAAGTTTCTCCTGCCACCATTAGAAAGCCCCAATCGCTCCTTCACACTTCTATTCCTTTTAGCATCAGTTGATTATTTTATGTCTTGAAAAGTACACCAACTTTATCAGAGATCCTGCCCATATAATCAAATAAGATTAAGTTTAAGAGTTTAGACATGTTTCACAAGCTACCAACATTTATTTTCCTTAAAAATAATTAAATTAATACAAATTTTATTTAATTTACCAATTATACCTCATTAAGTATAAAACAAAATTGTGAAGAACCTAAAAAGGAAAAAGTTCTAGACACTGTCATAGTATTTATTTATTTATTTATTCTTTTTTCCCTAAGATAGAGCTCAAAGAACAACATTAAAATACCAGAAATAGGGGACACAACATAACCAGGTCTAAAACCTAAAAGAATGATACAAAATGAGAAGAAAAGATCACAAAGAATCTTTTAAGGCTTAATAAGGAAAGGTCTCAAAATATGACAGAAATTGCTAATTCTAACTCTAAACTCCCACCAAAACATAAACTCAATTAAAACCACTTGGCATCAACAAGAACCGAACCAAATATCTTCATATAACATACTGATGTACATAACAAACTACCCCTCCCTTATGTACATAATAAACTACCTCGCCCTTATAAAATAGACAAAATGATACAAACTCCATAAATATTAATTTTAGGAACAAATATACTGATGTATAGAACAAACTACCTCTCCCTTATGAATTTCGTCTTACCAAGATGAACTCTAGTTGTAATTAGAAAATAACACTTATGAATCTACATGGTATCAGAGCAACGATACTCTAATTCAGGAATAGACCCACCATGGTGAAAATAGCAATGACTAGACTAAACAAGTCTGGGGGAACTGAAGGAGTTTGAAATCCCACAACAACCTATTACGCAACATTTGAAGGTAGCAAATAAGCTTTAAGCTGAAACTTGAACTCCTTGACTGAAGAAGAACAACCCTTGCTGAGAAAATTACAGGAAACCTTAGCACACAAAGGAAGCTGGCCAGAAGCTCCATGATAAACAACCAAATTGGAAGAGGCCAGGAAATCAAGAAAAGAATGGGCATTTTAGACACCTAATACTCACAATCAAGAGCCTAGAATAGCAATTAAAATATCTATATAAGGATTGGATAAATAGGAAAAAATAACCACATGGTGTTGTAAACATTTCTTACAAGCCTCGGGTTTGAGCAGCACGACCTAGGTATGTGAACACGAGAGGAGAGGAAGTAGCACGACCTAGGTATGTGAACACCAAAGGAGAGGAAGGGTCGTGACCTAGGTATGTAACACGAGAGAAGAGGAACGAACACGAGTGTAAATAAAAAAAGAAGGTCCACGACGATTTCTTTGTAAAATCGACTTTGAGTATCTAATTTCAAGGATGGTTTTACATGAACCGTCTTCAAAAAGTTGTGATTATTTGTAAAAATGCCACTGCGTTTTTATGACATTGGTTTTCTAGAACCGTCTTTGATCCTGTGTCGTAAATAACATTTTTGTACTAATGATTTGTCAACTTTTTAGCAAAATGAAATTACAAACTTTTTCTTTTGACTGATTGTCTCTATGTTTTTCATGGAAGTTATACAAATTGGTTGGCTAATAATGGAAATAATCGACATGAACACAACAATCAATGTAAGCAACATGTGTTTAGTCAAAATAAATTCAACCTTAGATGAAATATGTTCAACGTAATCCAATTTCATTTCACTAAATATATAAATTACATAAGTGAACATCCAAAATTATACTTAACCACTTGGTACTTGGTACTATATTACTTTAACATATTTTAAATATTTTCAACCAAATCATGACCCTAAACCACACTACTCACTTCAAGAAAAGTAACACCAATAATATCAACAATAGTAATATAACACCAACAATGCAATGACATACTTGTTTAAACATAAAAAAATGACTCTAAAAAAAGTGATATTTTAGAAAGCATATAAGACTTGCTTCCTAAAAAATAGCATAAAATTATTTTAAAAACAAAAATTTAGACATACACATCAAAAAAGAAAAAAAGATACTTATTTTTATTAAAAAAAAGTTCTTTTTTAAAAGGCTTTAAACAAACAAGTCCATAATGCTTTATACTCCTAATTTCAACACAGTTTTCAATCTTTCTCCAAAACTCATTACAATTTGTAATTATTGAAGCTTGCTTGACTCATCTTCAACCGAATTAAAGTGATTACAATTGAGTGATCATCCTAAAAAAAATTAATTAACATGAATACAATCATGTCACTCAAACAACTACAAAAATCCTTACTTTTGAACATAATCTCGGGAAAAGCAAATGAGTAAAAATGTTTCCCTGAATTATTAGTACTTATGGTTTCATTAGTTATTATATTGGGAGACATGAATTGGGTAAATTGATTTTTTTATGTATTCAATTTAGTATTAGAAAATGACTTAACATAATAGGTCGTGCCACTTATGGGTGACACTCAACATAGGTAGAGTAGTCACACAAAACTTATCTAATATACCTATATAAAAAGAGACTACCAGCACAATTACGTAATTTAACATTATATAATGTTGACACTTGGCAAAAAATAAGGACAAAATAGTAATTGGCATCTACTCTCTCTTTGTTTTGGCGCATAGCAATTTCAGAAAAGTAAACTTTTCTAATTGCACCCCCTTCTTAATAAGTGCACTCCAATATTTCCAAATTAAAAATTGCTCATTGTACCTCCTTTTGATAAATACACTCTAATATTTCCAAATTAAAACTTGCTAATTGCAACCCCTTTTTGATAAGTGAATTAATATTTCCTTTTAAATCTTAAATATTCATTATATCATTTCTTTCATCCCTCTCACATGTTATCTCTTTAATGCGTAGGCTATGGTATTACCTATGTATGCAGAGTATCATACTAACCAGTTACAAAAATATAAAATCTCAATATTATTTTAATTTTTCCTTTCAAAAATACTCTGAATCACTGGTAATGCAATAATTCCTCTCTTATTTACTTGACAACTATCTAAAAACTTGCTAAGTGCAGTGATTTCCTTTCATTTTATGTTATGATTTCCATAGTCTCCTAATTTGGGTCCTTCATATTACTCAATATTGTTGGTTCTCATATCAATTGACTGAGTCTAATTTAAAGCATGATTTCAACATAGGTGTATTATCACAAAAAGAAAAAAATATTATTGAACTTCACTTCTTTCTTTCTCTTATTAATTTACTTGACAACTGTCTAGAGTGCAATGGTCTCTTTTTCATTTTATGTTATGATTTTCACAATTTTCTCCTTTGGGCCCTTCATATTTCTCAATTTTGTTGATTCTCACCTCAATTAGCTGAGTCTAATTATTGGCAGGTTTGCACAGGCGTGACAAAAAATGGAACCTTAAGTGGATCAATTGCTTGTGGTCTGATTTCAACAAAGATATATTATCACAAGAAGAAAAATATATTATTGAACTTCACTTATTTCTTTATCTTATTTTTGCTACACATTTATTTTGTTATTAATAAACTAAGCTAGATCTTGCAGTTTTTAAAATATCTTTTCAGTCTAGATGATATGTTGTCTTAACTACCTTTTTAAGAGTTATGTGTGTTCAAATATCTTCATTATCATCTTCTATCTTTTCTCAACTCTAGAACGTTCTTTTTCTCTTATGTTCTCTGTCTTCTCACCATTTGTCACTCTTCTCTTACCTTCTTCATTCACTCAATTTATTTTCTCTCTCTTCTAAAAATAAACCAATGAAATATCAACATCGGAACCCTCGCTGAAGAAGCCTTTACCAGCCACTTCTTCATAATTTTTTCATGATTAATAGTGATATGTAGTAACAAAGGTGAACAATTTTCTTAGTTTCTATTTTCTTAGTTGACTTTGGTTTGGCCTAATTAGGAGAAAATAATTAAAAAAATTCTCCAATTCTCATCTATTCTTATAAAGACCCGTTTAATTTTTTTTCCACAAAATACTTTAATCCATAGGTCATATCAAATAAACTTTTTTAACAAATTTAGTCCATATTCACAATATTAGAGAAATTTTTATGAAGCACTATTTTTGGTTTAGTTTAGTTTAGTTTAGTGTTTAATTTAGAATAATTTTACTAAAGTTATTTAGTTTAGTTTAGTTAGGACTATTTTATTAAAGTTATAGTCTAGTTTAGTTTATATTTTGATAAACAGGAAGTATTAAGTAAGGGTATTAAATTATTAATTATAATTTTTGATTTATTTAGGATAATTAATTGTAATGTACTTTAATTTGAAGGTATTTAATTATTAATGTAATATTGATTTATTTATATTAAGAT
>CM023947.1:18013053-18043411 GCA_013407115.1 Glycine latifolia
AACTTTAATAAAATAGTCCTAACTAAACTAAACTAAATAACTTTAGTTTAGTTTAGTTAGGACTATTTTATTAAAGTTATAGTCTAGTTTAGTTTATATTTTGATAAACAGGAAGTATTAAGTAAGGGTATTAAATTATTAATTATAATTTTTGATTTATTTAGGATAATTAATTGTAATGTACTTTAATTTGAAGGTATTTAATTATTAATGTAATATTGATTTATTTATATTAAGATAGTCATTTGTAGGAGTATTGTTGACGGCAATAAATGAGTTCAGGTGGTGAGGAGTGTGTTGTTGTTGTGTTATTTTTTAATGGAAGGAAAGTTGAAGGGCAACGGGGTGTTGTTTTTGAAGGGGAGAAAAGGCAGACACGTATCAAGCGAAACTCAACACTGGGTGAATTACATCAGAAGATACGACAAAAATTAGGTCTGCTAGACAACCAATGTATCATTTTGCTGACGGCAAGATTATGGCAACGTGAATAATACATGGGTTTTCAAGTTGTGGATGATGAAGACAGAGAATTGGTAATGGAAGAATTTTTCAAGCAGGCAATGAAGGATTTTGTAGAGTTGTACGTGGATTTTACCAGAGCAGAGGATGTTGTTTTACCCATGAGGTCAGTTGCTTTCAATTTTGCACATAATAAATCATCATATGTTGGTCCAGTTGTAAACGTGTCTGAGGAAGATGAACATGACCCAACTTGGGTTATGGATGATGATGAAGAGGATGATGATGATGAAAATATTGCAATAGAAGATCGTCTTCTTAAGGAGGATGCTAGTGCATCAGATAATGATGAGGATTATGGTGTGTATGTGACTGAATTTCAAGAAGATAGTGATGTGGGGTCGTCTCAAATCAGTCATCATCCGGACGTTGGATCTACTCAACCTGAACAACCTGTTGAAGGTATGTTAGATGAATGAAATGAATGAAAATGTAGTCATATATGTATATTTCTATGTTATAGTATTTTATTTGGTTGATATGTTTATTAAACTGATTTTGTATGTGCAGGTGGTGAGCTCATTCCTTATTGGGATGGAATTCCACATTACACATATATTGATTGGAATCATCCAAGTGAAGAACAATCTTTTACCGGTTCTGCTTCGGGTTTGGGTTCAGTGTAGGGTCCATGGCAATTAGGGGATGAGTTGTTTGTTAAACAAGAATTTGACTCCAAAAAGGATGCACAATTAGCAATTAAGCTGAACCTCGTGAATGAGCATCAAGAAGCATTTATGATTGAGAGCGAGCCTAACTTAATAAGCATGACGTGTATTGCTCATAACGAGGGTCACAGACAGCTTGATGCTGATGTTATTGCTTCACTTGTAGTAGGTATGTTTTTATTTAATTTCCTCTTTATGTCTTTAATAATGGTTCTTAAAGGTGTGTTGTTAATGTGAATGTTACAATATCATTGTTAGGAATGATTAAGGAGGAACTGTCTGTGCCAATTGCATTGGTTCAGGAGAGGATTAGTCATTCGTATGGATTTAAAGTTTCATATCGAAAGGCATGGTATGAGAAGCAGAAAGCAATGGCAATGATTTATGGGGATTGGGAAGAATCTTATGCATTTTTGCCCAGGTGGTGTCGCTATATGCTTTATTTTTCACCAAGTTCTTTTTATGATATTCAAACAAACGAGTATTTTGTGGGACATCGATTGATACGGGCAAAGCGTGTGTTTCATCGCATTTTCTGGACTTTGAGACAGTGTTGCAAGGCTTTTAATTTTTGCAAACCCATGATTCAAATTGATGGGACTCATTTGTATGGCAAGTATAAAGGGAAATTGTTGATTGCCACGACTCAGGATGGAAATAATGAATGTCTGTCACTGGCATTTGCCATTGTTGAGGGGGAGACTTTGGAAGCATGGAAAGACTTCCTTGCTAACATTCGCTTCCACGTTACCCAAAGGCAAAACATACGTCTCATTTCAGATAGGCACCAGAGCATATTATCTGCTGTGGAGAATCATGCTGGTTGGCAACCACCTTATGGGCATCACGTGTTTTGCCTTCATCATATTGCTAGTAATTTTAATCAAAGGTTCAGGAATGAAAAATTGAAGAAGACCCTGATGAATTTAGGTATGCTTAACAACTATTTTGAATATATACTCATGGATATATCTGTAATCGGAATAGTGTTAATGGTATGATTCTTTTGCAGGTTATACTCCCTCTATGGTTGATTTTGAGATAGCGTTTGCACGATTTCGTGATACGAGTCTTGAGGTTGCAGAATAGATTGATAGCATCCCTAAGGAAAAGTGGACACGTGCATATGATGTAGATGGGAGAAGATTTGGCCATATGACAACAAACTTGTCTGAATCAGTAAACAGGATGTTGAAGGGAGCAAGAAACATGCCTATCACAGCTCTAATGAAGCACACATACAATAGATTGGTTCATTATTTTGTATACAGGGGTCAGGCGGCTGCTTCACAAGTTCACCATTCACAACGACATTGCAAAAATCTAGTTGATGCTATAAGGCATAATCAGTCCCTTGCTACAGGCCACCATGTATGCACATATAATGTTGATCAGACATTATTTGAGGTGGATGAGGGCTGGGATAGGTCATATTCAGTCAACCTTGCAGAGCGTTCTTGTCAGTGTGGCAAGTTTAAGGCCTTCAAATACCCATGTAGTTACGTCGCAGCTGCTGCCTTACATGCTCATCATAATCCTTTTCAGTATATGGATGATGTCTTCCTGGTAAGTAATTTGGTTAAGGCTTACTCATTGCAATGGCAGCCAATTGGTAATGAATGTGTTATTCCACTGAGTGAAGATCCAGTTGTCATACCTGATAGGCACATGTTGCGTGTAAAGGGTCATCCAAGGTCCACTAGAATACATAACGAGATGGACGAAGTTGAGACAAGTCAAAGACGCGTCAAATGCGGTATTTGCAAGCAAGTTGGACATAATCAGAGAGCTTGTCTTAATTATGGTGCTATTTCATGATTTTATAATGATGTTTCTTTAAATAGTAGTATATGTGTTTAGACATTAATCATTGGCCAATTTGTATATGTGTTTGTTTTTTAAAAAAATAGGGTTTTTTTTTGGAAATTTTCAATTCTAAGTAGTATTTAAACACATGTAGGCCATACATAATAATAATTAAAAACACCGTGAATAACAGTAATTGAGATTAGAGATAGACATACAGACGACAACGAACATAACTTAATAAAATGAAAATAACATAACCTACAATTGAAAATAACCAAACTTAATAAACACTACTTAATAAAAACAAAATAACAATAAAAACTGAAATACGAAAAAAACCACACTAATCATACTTACAAAGATCATGTGTTGCTCCATTTGAATCGGTCTACTGAGCATGATGCCCAACATCTACAGTGGACATTTCTTCTTCCATTTGGGTAACTGGTTTGTTAAAAATAGCTAAAATCTCTATTGGACAAAAACGTTTCCAGTAATTGGATTTTGCTAACATCTTTAACACGTCTTCATCGCTTGTCAACTCTATTATGTGATATTCGATTATGTAGTCTGAATATTTTGCATGGGCTGGCTGTCGGAAAAACAACTTTCTTACCACCTGAGTTGTGAATTCCATAAGGGGGAACCCCAACATGCGAAACTTGCTTGATGACATCCTTGAGTGTTTCAATGTTACATCCTGAAGGAATTTCAAACCTTATTGGATTTGTTCCAGTGAAGGAATAACCCACAAAATCAGCTTGTCGTGGTATGTTCCACTTGTCGTTATAATATAGCATTGCATCATATGTGGGGACGATGGTGGATCGAAGTAGGTTGAGTATACCATCGGGTGTTCTGTTGATGGTACATAAAATTTCTATAAGGCCAACACACGAGTAATGTTCATTGCACATTAACATTGTGCAAATACCATCATCATTTTTTAGTTGCAGAGAACAAAAAAAATATTGCTCACCTACATCTAGCGATGGCTGTCAGTAGTAGATTTCATCAACAAATTGGTCATTGCTTAGCTGAAGGGTGTTGTGCATCCTACTCTTGAGTGTCTGAAAAGAACATTGATTAGGAACTCGCATTGGTATTAGTGTAGGACATTGAAAACAAACACTTGTTTCGTTGTGTTTCATTGATCCATTTGGAAAAATGAATGCTAATCTGGAGTTAGCAATGGTTTGACTGCTTGTTTCTCCTAAGAATTCCATAGTGTTAATATTGAATGAAGGGAATGAGGTACGTTGTGTGGGAGTGTGGTTGTGTTAACAGTGTCTTGTGTTATTTATAGTTGTGTGGTTGTCTTTCTGATAGATGCTTTTTTGGAATCTAATATGCATAGTGTATAGTGTTTTGAATTTTGTCTGAGATTTTAGCCTTCCCACATGGTGTAGCAGGCATGCGTCATAGTGTTGTCAATGTCATGTCACAATTCCACATGGTGTAGCAGGCATGCATTCTATCAAATTTATTGGCCACCGTATGAAGGACTGCACAATGTTTTAATAGCATTCGTCATAGTATTGTCAATGTCATTTTGCAGTTCCACATGATGTATCTTACTTCAACCAACTTTGCATGGTCTGAATCGACGGTGGCTGTTCTTCCATAGCAGAACATGGAATGAGGACAAGTTGTCGAATCTTCCATGCAAGGTTTGATGAAATAACTCGTTCTGTGAACTGGGTTTAATGAATGAAGGGAAGGAAAGAGGGTTGAATGACGAATCAGTGCATGAAAATGTAAAAGGAAGTGGTGCATGAAAAATTAAAGTCCATTACAAACAACAAATAATATTCACACAATATAAATTAAATCTATGACTCTGGTGGCTACTGGTAATGACGTGCCTGACGATCAGGTAACCTCCGTCTGCCACGGGCACAAGAAGGGCCTGCCTGCGAAGGCTCTACATCTACAGGTGAGTATGGAGTTGCTTGCTCTGGTGATGATGGTCGGGGATAATCAGGAGGTGGGGTGCCTTGTGGTATATGTGTTGGCTAATCCCCATAATTTTGCACGGAGAATAATCAACCTGAGCGAGCATGCGGTCAATATCGGCAATACTCTAATCCGTAAGAGGTAAGTCACTACTGCTCCCAAAAACTACAACCCCTAAAGCCATGGCCAAAGCAGTAGCGTAATATACAGGCTGTGTCTGGGAGTCTGGCGGTGAAGGACTAGGAATCTGTGAACTTCTTCCCTCATACCTCATGTCCCCCTACTGAGTAGCATAGTAATACACAGGTTGGCTGACGTATGTACGGCCTATCAGTGGCGGCCTAAAACAACCATCAATGCGAGGCCTCAGAGTTCCTATGGGCTCAGGAACATTGGGCATGGATTTCCGTCGACGCTCTAGCCCATGTCCCTCCTGTCTACGACGGGGAACATCCACATATACCTGTGGGTTGTGCTGAAGCTGCGATGGGGGTGCATGTGGGCCTGGCTCCTTCAGTCGACAGCTCTCTCTGAAGATACAAATAATGCGACCAATCTCTTCATGCATCCACTCCATGGTGTATCCCGGCCACTGCTCACCGCCAGTTGCACAGTACAGCATCCCCATGCCATCAATCTACAAATTACAAAACAATTACATTAGTCCAGACATTAAATCTATGATAATGAATATAAGTATGAAAATTATAATTAAACAACACTTACACCACGACTAGTCTCGACACCCCTCTTCGACACATAGCGCTTCTCATTCTCCTTGAACCAAACCATATACTCATGGTTTAGTGACAGCTACCCATGCAGTAGTGGGGGCAGGTCGATGTGCCGATCCCTAACCTCTCATCGCCGTATAAAGGGTCTCAGCTTACGACCCCAGTTATCTTGTTATTTGCCTCGCAATGATAGGTCATGCACACCCTTCAGCTTCCTAGGCCTTCGTGGGATTGGTTGATCCCTCCCAAATTGCCGCATGCATCTGTCTGGATGAGAATACTCAACTGTGTGGAAGCATATAACTGGAGTACTAGCCATCCACAACAGTCGCTGCTACTCAGATGCACCAAGGAAGTCGTAGCCTGCATATGGTTGCCAAACGACCTGCACAAAATAATTAAAGCACAATTATGAAAGAACAACAACCAAAAATGCAAATTAGCAATGGGTGGGAATCTGAGCCACGCCCATATCTGGAGAAGCACGTGAGACCCATTGTAACACCTAGTATGCATCCGGTGTATTAACAATTACTTAATCAGATTAACGCGGTAAATAATTTAATTAAAACCAAGGATTTTAAACAACGGAAGTGTTTTCCTTTCAAAACCATATTTCTTGATTCATTATGTATGATAAGTAACCTCAATAAAATGTATGAATTCCAATACACCCTAGCCAGCCTCATCGATCCAAATAACATAACAGATGGCAGATACAACAATAATATCTACAATATATATATATATATATATATATATATATATATATATACACACACACACACACACACATATATATCAGGAGAATAAACCTCATGTATTTACATATACATCATCAAGGACACTCACTGTGTCTATACAAAAGAATAAGCACCAAGTGCCATGATCTCACAGATCACTTCCTCACACGAGAGCATACAAAACATGTAGTGTTTATACAACATAAACATAAACAGAGTCCATCATATGTGTACACACACATCTTCCCTCACAGGGGTGCAAAATACATCAAAACAAAAGTAAGGAGCCACGAACCTCTCATCAGAACTGCCAAGCAGCTACAAAGAATCTGTCTTTACTGGGGCCTCCCGCCCTGAGATCTATCATCTTTGCCAGATGAATCACCTGCAAAATATAATCCCCACACGGGATGAGATACAATCTCAGTAAGCTCAGGGCTCTTAGAGGCTTCTCCTCCCCCTGGCTCACTTCCATGGTACACAACATCAAAGGCATCACAAACACTTGGCCACCTGGCCCTCACAACAATACATAGCCATCATCTAGCTTTAATGTATATCTGCGGTACTACGCCCGCCACAAGATGCATCATCATCAGCATCTGGGACTCTCAGTCCCCAGTGTGAGACCGGAACTCACACCCGTGCCATCCCATCGGAAGCTACCCCTTTACACATGGATGCACGTATACGGCACCTCCGAGAATAGGCTTCAACCACGACGGGACCACTTATCTCTTGGTCTTAAGGGATCATCATCACCCTTTATGTGAGCAAACCAAACTAGGAGTTGCGCTCTACTCCTAGGGAGGTCTATATCTATCTAACTGGCCAGAAGATCTATTCAACAAATAACCATCCACACAAAGCATAGAATCATGCATACATATTATCATGAGAAAATTGTAACAACCAATTCAATGCACATGCATCATGTATGCAACCATCACTCCCTCGGAGTATGGTGGAACGCATGCAGTAGGAAACATTCCCCAAGAGCGAAGAACTTACCTGGCAAAGTAGCTCTTTGCAGTTCAATCCCGAAACGGTGGTCTCCGCCACTGACACCCTCAGTGTCACGCCCTATACAAAGGCGCACAAGCAATCAACAACGGTTCTCAACCGTTAGCAAAGCATGAAACGTTATATTATATCGTTAAAACCCCGTAGTCCCCTATCTTAAGGTTATCAGAACTAACCACCTTATAGTCAACTCACAGACCCTCAACAGGATCTATCTCGGCCTAACCAAGGCACTAGAGTCTCCCAAAGACTTTGCATCAACCAATTCAAAGAGTTTAACATTACTCAGGCCCAAGACTTAAGGATTAACAATATGGCTAAAATGGTTACTTCAACATAATTTCACCGTTTATATAGCCTCCCAAGCACATAAAGGACAATTATCAAGGCTCATAAATGTTCTACATTTACCAAAATAACCAACATTCTCCCTTCACATGCATTACTCAGAGCCAAAATCCAAAGTCCATAAAAATCATATTTCAAGGCAATCCTTCATCACAACAACCTCCTGAGCATACTTTTCTAAAGGATCCAAGCCTAATTCCAGCCCTAACACAAATGGGTCACTATTCATCCCAAGAATAATTTCACAAATCAATCGGTAAAACTTGAGTTTCTTACCTCTAAACAATCAAGGAATGCTAGAGGATCACTTCTCCTAGCTTTAGCGTCCTTGAATCGCTTTCTTTCCCCTCAAAACCCAAGCTTTGTAAAGTTCCCTAAAGAACGGGATCTCTCCGATTGATGGTTCTCTCGAAGAACTAAAGCTAGAATCTAGCTCATGAAGGAGTTCCCTACAACTTTCTAGTTGAGTGGGAAGCATTTAGATGAAGATTGGAGAAGAAATGAAGCTTTCTAGTGCTCTAATGGCGGAAATGGCTCAGAGGAAGAAGAAATGATGAGTTTTGGCCCAAAGATCGCATGAAATAACCTTATATAGTGGTCCAGTTCGCATTCTGGCGTTGATCGCGCTACTATGGCACTATCCGTGCCAAGTCCCAGTGAAAAATAGGCTTTCTGGAGCACTTCTGGCGCCAACTTCCAGTATCTGTCGCACCACTCGCACCAATCTAGCGCTACTCGCGCCAAATTCCAGTACCTGTGGCGCTACTCGCGCCACTTTGGCGCTACTGGCGCCAGAATTTTAGCCGTCGCTATTGCGACAGAATTTTGAAAATTTAAACTTTTCTTTCTTTCTTTTTCTTTTATTTATTTAGCCTTGGTTATTATACCCACCAACTCGCACATTTGTCTAACACAAATGTGCAAGGACCGCAGAGCCCCAGCTATAACTACCTATGTCTCCAAAGTCCCCTGCAAGCAACGGGACATAGCGACAACTGACAGTGCTCCCCCCGAATCTATCGCATAGTAGCCATGCTCCAATCATACGCACAATGTGCGCCTTCGTAAACCGCATGACTTCTACGGGATCCACAACTATCTCACCCTAATGCGCATAATGCCTATCAAAATAAGACAAGCGCAGAAATCCACCTTTCAGCTCACCTATTCCTGAGGAACATGACCAAAGACTTCCGCAATCACGGTGGCCCACTCGTCAGAGGTGGATCCACTGACAACATTGTCGTCGCTGGGCAATCCTAAGATACCAGCCACATCTTCCAACGTGATAGTCATCTTTCCCTGCGTCATGTGAAATGTATGTGTCTTTGGTCTCCACCTCTCAACCATAGCACTAATAAGCACATCATCGATCTAAATTAAAATTAACAATAATCAATTCGTATATACAGTTATAAACAAAAACATTTTTGTAGTTTTAATTATAACAATATTTAATTTATTCAATTCAGAATTGCATACCTTAATATGTCCCATGCGTGTAACATGTAGGAATCCAACCTTTCCTAACATCTCAGCAACGATGTCAGGTATATTGTCACAGTCTGGCCCCCCCGTGACTTTACCACGTCGAGTCTTCAACACTCGACATGTGTCCTCGTTCCACACAGCCTGTGAAACGTGTGTGCGCTGGGTACGCCTCCGCAAAACACCCCACTTATACGGGGTAGGGATAATATAAGTCATTGGATCCCTGGGCTCACCCTCATCATCGGATCCAGACCGTGAAGAAGTGGACAATGATGAATCAATCATCTATGACTATCTTAATATAAATAAATCAATATTATAATTAATAATTTAATACCCTTAATTAATACTTCCTATTAATCAAAATTTAAACTCAAGTAAACTATCACTTTAATAAAATAATCCTAATTAAACTGAACTAAATAACTTTAGTAAATTAATTCTTAATTAAAAACTAAACTAAACCCAAAACCCTACTCCCTAAACCCTACACCCTAATCCCTAAACCCTAAACTCTAAACTAAACTATCACTTTAATAAAATAATTCTAACTAAACTGAACTAAATAACTTTAGAAAAATAATTCTTAATTAAAAACTAAACTAAACCCTCAACCTTAATCCTTAAACCCTAAACCATAATCCCTCACCCCTAAAATCAAGCTAAACTATCACTTTAATAAATTTATTCTAACTAAACTGAACTAAATAACTTTAGTAAAATAATTCTTAATTAAAAACTAAACTAAACTCTCAACCCTAATTCCTAAACCATAAATCATACACCATAAACCCTACCACTTAGCCCATAACTTGTAAACCCTAAACTCATAAACCATAAACCCATAACCCCTAAACCCTAACCCTAACCCTAAACTAACATATCATCTAAAATAATTATATATAACAATCTCTAACCATTTTCTACGAAGCACACATCTACGCCGATAAAAATTACCTACGTCGCTAACATTTCTAATTCAATAATATTCAAAATGATTAAATTCACTTACTTGTTGGCAGAGCTTTGCTGCAGAGATAACTCACTCCCAAACTCTAGAGAAAAACTTCAGAAACTTTTAGGAAAAAGATGAAATGGTAAATGTGTGAAAAAATAATTTTTTTTTGGCTTTTATGGGGACCAAACATACCCAAAATGGGCGTAACTGGTCACGCCCAATTTAGGCATGACTGCCCCCTTAGTCATGCCTAAATTGGGCGTGTTTGGCTACCCCATATTGGTAAATAGTTTACAAACTATACCAAATTCGTAATTATTTATTTAAAATGTAATATTTTGGTTCTTTTGCCGCTTATAATCGCACGTAGAGAAACTAATAAAAAGTAAGAGTATAACTCCATTAGACAAGAATAGTTGTTTTCATGCTTTGACGAGTGTAGCTACATAAATGTTATATTTATTTTAGTATAAATAGTTATTGAAATTTAATTTAAAGAAGTAGATATAAATCATATAATGATGATAGTTTGAGATAATTGAAAGAGAAAATAATCTTTCTATTAGTTGAAAAAATAACGTGTTAAATGAAAAAAAGTAGAAGAATATAAAAATTTCTAATCAAGAGAATAAAAAAGTTATATTTGCATATTTATTTATCTATATATTTATATCTATATATCTATATTATATCTACATACAATAAATTGCAAAAAGAAAAATAAAATTTACCCGTGAACAATCTTGACCATCGATTCTTTCCCCCTAAATCCAACGGCTGCAAGAGTCGGTGTCCACCCCATCATAAAAGGTGGTAACGCAGGCACACTCAAGTGTTCCATACACTCCCAGAAACGGAGAGAAGAAACGAAGAGCGAGTCACTGTTCCGTGTTCCCACGGAGTCGGTACCAACGAGTGACGGAGTCGAAAAGCGAGTCACCACTCCCCGCGCTGCATGGACCCTCTCGAAGCTTTGGTCGCCCAAATCCAAGGGCTATCGAGCTCTCCCGGCGACCTCAATCGCCTCCACAGTGTTCTAAAGCAAACCGATGACTCGCTCCGATCCGAGTCAACTCGCCTCGCTCCGATTCTCACACAGCTCGACCCCTCCATTCACTCCCTCGGGTTTCTCTACATCCTGTATGTGTAATTTGCGAAATCATAATAATAATAATAAGCGCTATTTGTCGATGCTCAAAACCCTAGTTGTTGAACCCTAGAATATTATTTTTGTTTTTTTTTGTTTGTTGCGAGATTGCGAGATTTTTTTATTTTTGTTCGTTTGTGATTGCAGAGAAGCTTCCATGACCGGTCCGGTTACCAAAACGCAGGCTGAGGCCGTCGTTCCGATCATTACTAGGTTTATTGGCGCTTGCAGCACGGAGCAGATTCGTTTGGCGCCTGATAAATGTATGAGAATATGAGATTTGAATATTCTGTTTTGCTTAATTCATTGCTCATAGACAAGGCTTTTAAATTGTGGTCACTTTCATGGTCGAATTGACAATGTGGGAAATTGAGGCTGCAATTGCAGTCACTATGAGCCCAAAAACCTTGATGTTGCTGCCTAAATTGCGGTCGTGGACAGCCTTTTAAAATCTGGCTGCTTATAGATGAGTTAAATAAATAATAAATTGTGTGTTGAAATTATTTTGATTGGCTGTGAGATACTCGTTGTATGGTTAATTGTTGCTATATAAGAAAAGGAGCATGTTAATGTTGGTTGAGAAAGAGGGAATTGTTTTTAGTGAATTGTGATTGTTCAATTAGAGGGAGAAGAAAGGAGATGGTTGAAGGCTGACGAGATTTTAATTTGATGTTGATGGTTCTTGGTTTTCGTTTGTTTAACCTTTTTTTTTTGGAATTTTGTCCTTTTGTCTGTGTGTAGGAGGTAGAAGGATCAAAGGGAGAAAGGATTTTAATTTGGTGTTGATCTTGTTTCTCAGTTTTCATTAATTGTTTTTATTTTCTTGGAATTTTGTAGTTTTTCTGTGTGTAGGATGTTGAAGGATCAAAGGGAGCAGCAGGGATATTAATTTGGTGTTGATGTTATTTCTTAGTATTCGATTAAGTAATGGTGTTTTTAATTTTTTGGAATTTGGTAGTTTTATCTGTCTGTAAGAGGTTGAAGGATCAAGTGATGCTGTTGGAAGCTCCAATACGGGCCGTGGCTTCCTTGTTCACTGCTCTTCGGAAACTTCAGGTCTCCGCAGAACACTTGACTCCGCTACACTCGGAGTTTCTTCTGCTGTGCTTGTTGGCAAAGTGCTACAAAACTGGTCTATCCATATTGGATGATGATATTTTTGAAGTAGACCAACCACGAGACCTTTTTCTCTACTGTTATTATGGGTGAACTGCTTTCTTCCTTTCTTTCCTTCAGAGTTTGTCCATATTTTTGTAATGCCTATTAGTTGATGGAATGTACTGCAATTTTTTCAACATTGATAGTATTTTATTGGATTTTTTCTTATTTATATTATATATGCTGTAGGTAGTGTTTTGTGTTATTTACAGTAGTGTTGTGCTTGCCATTTCACTTAGGCGTTTGGGAGTTGGGAGGGGAAGAAAGAAAATGAAAGGGGAGGGAAGTGGATAGAAATTTAATTAATAAGTGTCCTTGCTTTTGTTTGTATGGTTAAAGTCCTCCAAATTGGTGGAATTTTAAAATGTTCACAGCCGTATTGTTAAATAGTGGCCATGGCAGAATGGCCTGGTGAATTTTTTGCCAACCGCAATAGGGGAGGCCTGATATGGCAGATTTGCTTTAAATTTTAAATCTTCCCCTCCTAAATCTGTGCTATGATCCATTAAAAGAGAATGCAGAATTTAATGTGGAAACCAGTAGCAGCCACAAATGAATAAATGTAGCAAAGCTGAAATAATACTTTATATCAAGAGTCTACAACTTCCCAAGTCCATGGCTTCTCTGAGGGAGATAACCCTGTTTCCCTATACCGCACCGCATAAGGAAAAAAAAAGTTAGATAAATCCACTCTAACCCTTACTCTGTTGTATATTTCGCTATAATGACAGAATCATAATAACCTCATGCTTCTCGTCTCTTCATTCCCAAATTACCCTCCTCTTCTAATTAACTCACCACTCCACTCATCTCTCCTCTCCGAGTGTAAACTCTCCAAATCCTGGGTTTTTGTCCTTGCTCTGTACCAGCATCTCATTTCCTTAATCCTGGGCCTCATCAATCTCTCATCCAATAATTGCTTTGCATGTTTCAATTTATGATTATTGCTGCTTATATGATACCCAACAAACCTTGGGGAGTGAATCAGACCACAAAAAGCTACCCATTGTGGTGGGAAGATGCTCAATGTCATTTAAATCCCATGTCAAAATTCTATATTTCTTATGAAGGACTCAACTCCCATACCTTGCAACTTGGGGTCCTAATATTCCACTTGCTCCACAGCCCATGTCCACACGTGCTGGCTGTGCATGAGCACTTATGACTATTCACTAGTGAACAATGCAATGTTGGTGTCACCACCTACACTGCTTGTTTCCGGCTAAGAGCACTGTAATAACTATTAAACGAGAAGACTTCAGGTGCTCCTAGGGACCTTCTTCCACCTGCTCAAAAGCCTCACTCTTTTTTGCCCACTCCTTCTCTGTTGCCTTTACTTTGTCTTGTACCCTCCCTTCAACTGAATCATCCTCTGGCTCTACCTATCTTGACAAAGTGTCCAATCTGTTATGCTCCTATCTCTGAACACACATCTTGTGCATCTCACATTTTTCCTTTTGGAATACTGTTCTTATGTTTTATTATTCTCATCAGTGTTGTTAAATAGCCATTATAGCGCTATTGCATTGTGGAAATTCCTTGGATGTGCTATTGCGACTCTATCTGCAACTGTGGCCGCTATGGATGTCGTGGTTGCGGCATGTGTCTTGCATCCTCTTGTCATCTCTGGCGAGTCTCTGGCCAATTAAATTAAAATGCACATGAACTAGGATAATGAGTGCTTTGAATAGTTGTCAGCATTTAATGATTTTAGATTGTGCTTATGGTCATGATCTATTGGTGAAGAATTTGAATTGTGTCTGACTTTTAACCTTCTAGCAGAGGTATGATATGCATTGGACAGAAGCGCTTTCAGAAGGCATTGGACCTTCTGCATAATGTAAGTAATCTACATATAACTATACATGTATTGATCATGGTTTGTTCATATCTGTCTTTTGGTTCAGCATTTGTAATATCTTATTGGTTATATATTCCAGGTTGTAACTGCTCCCATGTCTACCATAAATGCTATAGCTGTAGAAGCTTACAAAAAGTATATATTGGTTTCTCTCATTCGTCATGGACAGGTGAGCCTCTATTCTCTCCCGCCTTTATACTTGGCATGGCTTAATGAAGGTATTAAATCAAAATTTTGCTTTTATGTAATATTTATGGATTTTTTTATCCCAAAAAATAAATAAGTGACAAATAGTGTCTTGTTTATATAGAGATTGCGGCTTTTATGTTTCTAATGCACCGTGTATTGTCAAAAGACAAACCCTTTATCTATAGGAGTTTACTCATTTTGACCAATTTAACTTTAACCTTTATTTTATGAAGTGCTATATTTGTAGTTTATCAGTTGACCTTGCCATGTGTTTGGTGCCAGTTCTCTACCAGTCTTCCTAAGTATTCTTCTTCAACTGCTCAAAGGAACCTGAAGAACTTTTGTCAGGTATGACTTTAATTCAGCTGAGGTTACAGGGGAAGCCTTTGACTTTTTTTGAACAAAATATTTTTGTTGTTTCTCTTTTGTTTGCAAGATACTGATAGGAAATAGGAATAACTCCTATCTAAAGTGAGAGTGCGCACATAATGAAAATTAGAAGACATACTATATTGTAGTTGAGAGAAATACGAAGAGATACAGATATAATGTGCTGAAATAGTTAGAGGAACACTTGCTCCCTGTCAAGGAAGAATTTCCCTAAGCCCCAAGCTAAAAGCTGAAAGGTGGAAAATGTATGCATGACCCCTCCTTACTTTTAAAATCTCTATTTAACAGAATACGCAGACCTGTTCCCTCTATCAAGTCTCATCTAACTAACTCCCGCTCCCCACACTCCTTCTGTATCCCCTTCTTAGACCTTCAAGAATATACCTGCAGGGACATTTTAGTAATAGACCCATCTTTAGTAGCCACTGGGCTAAATGAAACATGGTCTGCTAGGGTAGTTGGATCCAGATTCTTATCAGTACCACCTTCCTGAGAAGCTGCCTTGTCCTCAAGGCAAAATAAAGAAATTGACATTTGGTATTGCTATCTTCCCCCCAAGTTTCTGAGTTTGGATTTCCACTGGAAAACCATTTAGAGAATGCATCCCTTGTTTGTGTAATTCCCTAGTTGTCGAAGTATTTTCTGGTCTAACTGGAGTAGAGTTGTCTACCTCCAATCCAGAAGGAAGGACCGTGTCCAACTTTCTGTTTTAGAGGGTACTATTGCAAGACTGCTTCTAACTTACCCTACTGTTGGGCATCCAGTTTCTTGACAATTGTAGAAGAAGGGTCATTCAGCGCCATTTGCTATGTACCTTCTTGTTTCCCTTCCTCGCACCTCTTTTGTAAGACAATGATATGATTAGTGCCACTAACCCTGTATCCTTTTAGGTTAAATTAATCATGGTCTGCTGCTAGTTGGATCTATATTCCTATTAGATATTTTGAGCTTGCTGTTACATTATGGCATTGCAAGGAAAATATTCACACTTTGAAGTTCTTTTCCATTTAATTTATTTTTCGCCAGCAATGTAATCTGATGCTAAATATTCACACTTCTTTTTCCCCTCTCCCTTTTTTTTTCTGTCTCATTTCCGATTTTATCATTGGGTCTTGGGTTAAAGGTGCTGTTGATATTGATGTAATCTGATGCTAGTTTTGTTTTTATTTACTTTTTCTATTGGGTTCTCTGACTTCGTGTTAGGCAATCCCCAGCTGCCTCTCCTGACTTCTATGAAAGGCAATGACAGCTGATTTAGTTTAGACTTAGTTTTCAATGTTGTACTTCATTTCTTCAACTAGATTTTTGTTTGTGATCTGAACATGTGTTCTAAATGTGAGATATAATGATGTTTCTATGTTGGAGAGTTCTTAGTTTATCTATCATCTTTTTCTGGAGACTTAACATCTTCTGACCTTAATAGGATTTTGGAATATGTTCAAATGAGTAGCCTCTACTCTACCACAATATGTTTGCTTTAGTATTTCTTCTTCTCGGTAACTGCACTGCTATTGATGGTTTCCCTGTTTTTATTCGTATTCACAGATTTGCTTATTTAGAATTAATTTCTTGTACCATCAACTCAAATGGAAGCATACCTTGCTGTCTGCTGTTAGCAATTTTGCTCGATTTCTTTGAAGCACATTGCAGAATTTCATTCGACTTGTCTGCCAAGCATATATTTTGGACTTGAGCTATGTTAACCTTAAATTTTTTCCCCATTTGAGCAGCCTTATGTCGAATTGGCAAATAGTTATGGCACTGGCAAAATTGCAGAACTAGAGGCATATGTCAAGGCAAACGCAGAGAAGTTTGAATCTGTACGCCCTTTCACATAATTGTCCTTTATTTGAAGCATCAGGCATTTTGACTTGAAGCCTGACTCTACACTGTCTAATCTCTGAATTGTTTGTCTATGCTGTGACAGGCTGATAATTTATGTGAAAATTTCTGTTTCAGGACAACAACCTTGGACTGGTTAAGCAGGTTATATCATCCATGTATAAGCGGAATATTCAGAGATTGACCCAGACATACTTGACCCTTTCTCTCCAAGATATAGCCAACACAGTGCAGTTAAATAGCCCCAAAGAAGCTGAAATGCATGTGCTACAAATGGTGGTCCTCCAACTGATATACTTTGTCATTTTCATTTAGTATTAACTTTTTACCACTAATAACATACTCCTGAACTACAGATTCAGGATGGTGAGATATACGCAACTATCAACCAGAAGGACGGGATGGTTAGATTCTTGGAGGATCCTGAACAGTATAAAACCTGTGAAATGATTGAAAATATTGATTCATCAATCCAAAGGTATGCTTTTGGTATATTTTATGTTAAGCTCATGTAAATTAACACCAATTTTACTGTAGTGTCTTATAAGACAATCACTATTTTTAATCTGAAAATTTTGAAATATAAATTTTGCTGTTTTAATACTTTTAATGGTTTAATTTAATAGTGATCTGTGTCTATATGTCCTTCCTCTTGTACTGAAGCATTTTTTTTCAATTAATGTCCAGAATAATGGCTCTCTCAAGGAAACTTACTGCGACAGATGAACAAATTTCATGTGATCAGTTGTATTTGTCTAAGGTGTGTTTAACTGTTTTCATCCTGTTGTCTAAACTTCCATTTAAAATATTTTTAACTAACAAGAGTGACTATGTACTCAGGCTGGAAGAGAGAGACAAAGATATGACTTTGATGATTTCGATGTTCCACAAAAGTTCAACATTTAAGGGGCTATGAATGATGGAAGTAAATCTGGTTATGGTCCATCACCCGTTCGTTTCCTTTATCTTTTGTTATCCCTGGTTCCGAGAGAGGGGAGTATTTTATTTCACTCCCAAATAGAAGAGTGCTTGTTCTGTCGTGAACAAGCTAGGATGTTGAATTGAATTGTCTGTACTTTATTAACTACATAAAATCTATAGCACATTCTTTGCACATTTAATTATGTATGCTCAGAACCAATACGGGGGTTCATTGTTTTTTTTTAATGGATCGTCCTTAAAAATACCTCGTTATAATAAAGGAAAAATGCTATTGAAAAGAAAATATGCAAGTTTTATGTATAATGTATTGCAAGAGAATGTATTGTGCAAAAAGGAAGTTAAAACAAGTAAAACATGCAACTTAATAAAAATTTAGCGTCATAGGTAAGGTGCATGTCAAGTGTTTGATGAAGTTAAAAAAAGATAAAGATATTATAAAGAAGAGTGTAACGCAAAAATAATGAGTTTAACAAGAATAAAATGTTAAAACTAAAATAAAAGCGGTAAAGACCAGAAATGAAAGAAGACGACACATCTATGGAGAGTGATAAGTCTTGCAGGGATTCGTAAAAAAGGTTATAAAAACCTTTGATAAGAATTAAGGTTTGGTTTAATCAAGAACCAAGAGGAACTTGTTCTCACACAATTCTTTATAATGCAAATTTTTTATTCAATTCAAATGTGTCTACATAAGACACATGATTGGCTATTTATTGCCAACAAGTGGTGTCTTTCCTCTTTCCTTCCAATGTGGGACTTCATCCACATTCCTAATTCAAAATTTCACTAAAACAAAGTTTAAACAAGTAATTTTCGTCCATAACTTATGTGTTGAATTTTATGACCAATTTTCATTATCATAGATGCAAAAATAAGACTTGAGCCTAGAAATACGACTTGTAAAAAATCTTTGAATATTTCAAGCGCATCAAAGAACTCTTAAAAAGGACATCTTGAACTCAAGTTATGTTCAAAACATTGGAGCAATTTAGGCTCTTCACTCATTGGTCTTTGGACTCTTCATTCATTTGAATCAATTAGAGCAATCTGAGCTTTTCTCCCGGGTTGGTCTTTGGGCTCAAGGCAAGGTTAATATCTTAGCCTAATGCTTGAGAAAAGAAGTAGTTCACTTTATGATCCAATGCTTATTGTGTTTCCTTTGATCTTGCCCTTGTCATAGGGCCTCTCAATCCTTGTAGTGCACTGCTAGGCTTTCGACCAGTTAGGTTTTCTTGGTCCTCATCACGCTTTCATCCTTTAAAAGAATTCGTCCTCGAATTTGGATATTCTACACCTACATCAAAAGGACTTAGGTCAACAACATTAAATGTGACGCTTACCCCATACTCACCGGGGAGGTCAACTTTGTATGCATTGTCATTGATCCTCTCCAAGATTTGGAAGGGTCCATCTCCTTTAGGCAAAAGTTTTGATTTTCTTTGGGTAGGAAACCTTTCTTTTGTCATATGGAGCCAAACCCAATCTCTGGGTTCATAAACAACTATTCTTCTCTATTTGTTTGATTGTTTAACATATTGCTCCATCTTTTTTTCAATTTGTGCTTTCACTTTTTCAAGGAGCTTCCTCACATACTTGGCTTTGGCCTTACCATCCCTATGATTCAAAGAAGAAATGTTAGGTAAGGGCAACAAATCAAGAGGGGTGAGGGGATTGAACCCATACACAATTTCAAAGGGAGAACAACTAGTTGAAGAATGAACAACCCTATTATAAGCAAATTCAACAAGAGGAAAACATTCCTCCTATGTCTTAACATTTTTCTTGATGATTGATCTCAACAAGGTTGAAAGGGTTCAGTTCACAACTTCGGTTTGCCCATCTATTTGTGGGTGGTAAGTGGTGGAGAAAAGGAGCTTAATACCTAATTTATTTCAAAGGGTCCTCCAAAAATGGCTAAGGAACTTAGAGTCCCTATAAAAACAATACTTTGGAGCATCCCATGGAGCCTCACCATGTCTTTGAAGAACAAATATGCCACATGGGTGCGTCATCTACCTTATGGCAAGGTATAAAGTGAACCATATTTGAAAACCTATCCACAACCACAAAAATGGAATCCTTTCCTCTTTTAGTTCGAGGCAAACCAAGCACAAAGTCCATAGACAAATCGATTCAGGGGGAATTAGGAATAAAAAGATGAGTGCATAGGCCATGTGGCAAAACTTTTAATTTAGTCATTTTACAAACTATGCATCTAGCACACAACTTATGCATATCGCGCTGCATGTTGGGCCAATAGAAATGCTCATGCAACATATCCAACGTCTTTTGTATCCCAAAATGACCTATCATTCCCCCCTCACGGGCTTCTCTCAAAAGGAGTTCACGAAAAGAACATTTAAGCACACACAAATATTTTTCTTTGAAAAGAAACTCATTATGCCTAAAATACCCATCATGTGCCCCCTTTTCACATGCAAGATATATCTTGGCAAAATCATCATGCACATACAATTCCTTAATGTGTTCAAAACCAAACAACTTTGTTACAAGCATGGCAAACAAAGTATATCTCCTAGAAAAAGCATCAGCCACAACATTCACTTTTCCTTGCTTGTGTTTAATGACTGATAAGCGTTTGTCGTGTCGCTTCAAAACAATTAAACTAAGCTAATTCTGTAGCACAGGATTAACCTAGGTCGACTCAAAGACACTATCAATATGGTTCTATCTTTAATTCACTACTAACAGTAAAAGGGATTTTTGTTGAACAGTTTGCAGGCGCGAAGTAAAAATTGCAAAAACACAAACTATGATTAAAGATCAATGCAGAAACTAACAAAATTGATAACAAGTAATGTAAAACAGATTAAAGAGCATCAATCCAATTCACCAAACCAAGCTATTCGAATCATCATCCTTCTCAGAAATTTATCCTATTATGAAAGTTCATTCAATTTCATTAGAAGCAGTTCAATCGAATTAACCCCTAAATTAATTGAAACCACAACCCTAATTGAAATATCATCCAATTAATCTGTGATTCATATTCGAAATTAGGAAATGAATCCATAACCTAATCCGCTTTCAATCCTAAACACATTCATAATCATGAAAATAAAATAGCAATTGAAGAAGAAAGTGAACATCCACACAAAATTCGAAATACTAAACGAGAACTCAAATTCTTTTCTTGCTTGGGTTGGATCCTTGGATTGATTGATTATTTAGCCTTCCATGATCATCATCAATGAAAGCCCCATGAAATAAGTGCACGAAAATGGAAGAAGGGAAAACGAAAATGAAAAACAATGAAGAACAGTTGAGAGAAAATAAGAGAAATGATTTTGATTCTAAAAACTTAAAAAGAGAAATGTAAAACTGTTTTTGCAAAATGAAATGTAATGTAATAATTCCTCTTAATGTCACTAATATATAGTGACTAAGTCTGAAGAAAAGAATGGGCAATGAACAACCCATCAATTCTAATTATTTATGCTATTTACACCAATAAAAGTCCAACTCGCAGCCCAAAATACAAGTGCAGTGGTTCTGACTTAAAATCCTAAAATGACCCTCCAAATGGCAGAATTGGCCTCAAATTATTTCTGGCAAACTTGTAGATCTTTTAGTTATCTTTCCAAGGAATACAAGAATGCTCAATTCGGAGTTCTGTAGAGCTCTGTAGGTCCTGTACAAGGCAGATACATCAAATGAGCATAAAATCCGAAAATACGCAACAATTAACAATTAAGCTCACTAACTTGCCTAAGACAAAAACTGAATTAGAATGGGAAAATTGTAACATCCTAAAAATTTTATTAAACACTTGTGGAAATGTGATGATGATTTGGATACAAGTATATTTGAAGAGAAATGACTAAATCACTCTTTCCATGAAGTAGAGATTACTAGAATACCCTTAGGATAAAAATTACAAAAATACCCTTGTATATTTTTGAAAAATGATCAAAATGCCTCTAGGAAGCATGACAAAATTACCAATATGCCCCTAGGACAAAAATGCTCAAATAACTTTAAAAATTCTGTAGAAACCTAATGGAATTATAGCATACACTTAGCTAACTAAGTATCAAAATATTTTGAGACACAAAACTTTAGAATAAAATTTCTAGGAATTTTTCAAGATAACAACTTTGAGACTTTATTTAAGAAAATTCAAGCATAAGAAAAACATGGAAAGATGATACATATAATCTAAGGAATTTTCTCTTAATTATAGAATATATAAACCAATTTAATAAAATGGTTTAGTAATTTTTGATAATCAGCAGAAGTATAGGCCAATCAAAAACAAGATAAGAAGAAAAATCTTCTCTTGTCTCCTTTGGTAGATCACGTGGAAAGCTCTAGAGATTATTTCATCAATCCCAACGGTCAAAAGTTACATATGTGGGATATTAGTGTACCTTTAAAATTTTAAGGAGATCCAACGGTTAACGAATCCAGAATAAGGCTTTTACTAAAACAGGTTTTGTGATAAAAAGTGGAAGGACATTTGTATGGCATAAAAGGAAGAAAAATTTATGTTCCCACCCCTAGGTATGAAGAGCACGTGAAGAAGGGTGTAGAAGAGGCAAGAAACTTCATGATAAGCCACTTAGAAAGCAAGCCATATGATAGAAACAAGTGGTATGACACTTGTATGGCATGGATGCAAGATAACATAAAAATCAAGCCAAGATTTCTCCACCTCCATCTAGCCTTCACATGAACTTTGATGAAGCAAGGAGAAGCTTCATGAAATTGGACACATGTAGGCACACTTGTAAAGGCATGCCAACTAGGTGGACACTTGGAAAGGCATTCATTATGACCAAGACAAGTGTTAGGACACTTGTATGGCACAAAATCAACTTGGAAGATTTTTAAGAAAAAGTTATATTTTCTAAACACTATATAAAGGGAGGGGGGGAACCTTTGGTGCAAACCATTCTCAAGGCACTTCCTCTACCTCAATTTCGTGCTCCCTCTCCCCTCATATCACCTTCATTTCATTTCATCTTTCTCTTTTAAAACTTGAATCAAGAAAGAAAAGCAAACCCATCTCTTTGAGAAAATTTTCATGAGAAACCTAGCAACCTTAGGAAGAGTTCTTGTCAAGTTTAGTAGAAGGATATCAAGGCTTCATCTCTAAGAGGATTTCCCAAGAAAGGAAGGAAGGAAGGAAGCCATTTATCCATTCAAATTCAAGACTCAAACTCACTTGAGGTAGGCAAAGCTTAAATCTCTAGTTAAGCCATGGTTTGGATTAATTTACATGCTTTAGTAGGCTGAATTATGGTTATTATTTAGGCTTGAATTTCGTGATGCTTGAAGGTTATTCTTTAATGAGAATATGTTAATTTAAGCCATAAGATAGGTGATGATTTATATCCATCAATATTAGTGATGTATGGAAGCCCATTTGATGAACTTTTGAAGGTGATTTTAATGATATTTTGGACTGTCTGTTGATATTTTTATGAAACTATTTTGATTTAAATTTAGAAGTAGAGGTTGAATGGTATGTAGTTTAATGGTTTAACTATTGAATGATTCACTTTTGAGGATTAATTAGTGAGGAAGTAAGTGAAAGAAGAATCAAGATTTCATACTAGGTTTGAATCTTTTCTTGTGAAGGTTTCAAGGGAATTAGATATTATTTATATTGAGGATCATTAGTTAGATTACTAACATAATTTCTCTATAGTTAAAACTATTCTCTGGTTATGCATAAAAGATGGTAATAATCTTACTTGATTAAAATATGGTGGTGTAACCATACTTATAATACATATTATGGTGGTGTAACCATGTTTATAATCCATATGATGATATGATGAAAATATTTTTCCATAAGGTATATGTGTTTCACTTATGGATTTGATTATATTATGGATGAATATTGATGTAATAAGATAGGTGGATTACTGTTTCCAAGTCCAGTACGAGGCTTTGGAGAAACAGAATCTGATGCTACATACAGTACGATATGTAGTACCCAGGCGCAAGATACATGGCAATATTTCATGCATGTTTGCGTAAGACTATAGCAGCGTCCACATCCAGTACGAGGTGTGGCCACATACAGTACAATATGTGGAGGCCATTTGCCCTGGGATAGTTCATTTCATGCATTCATATAGCTTGCATATTTCTTATGTATGGGTTTGAATATATTGATGTTTTACTAACCTACTAGTAAGTTTGGGATTTAACTTTGTCTACTGAGAAATTTTATTTCTCACAAGATTTGTTTCATGTTTTTCTTAGATAACAATCATGGTCAGGTTCACTGAAGAGCTAGAGTAATGAAGGAAGTTATGTATTAGACTGAAGTATAGAAAATACTATATTTGTATGGACTTTTGTAACAAGAACTATGACTATGTACAATATTAAGTTTATAATTGTATGTTTTATGTTTTAGTAATTTCACTAATAGTTTTCCTGGAAATTTTCCATTAAGCAAATAATAATAAAGTTAATAAAAATAAGTAGAAATTTAGGTCGTTACAAAAATAAAAGTCCAAGAGAAGTCAAATAAGCTAAGAATGATAGAAAAATATTTAACTAAAGACACTCCATCAATGACATAAGGAAATTGTTCAAGAAATTCAACCCATTTAGCATGCCTTTTATTGAGCTTACCTTGCCCTTTCAAATATTTGAGTGATTCATGATCACTATGGATAACAAACTGTTTGGGCAAACGATAATGTAGCCAAGTATGAAGAGCCCTTGTGAGCGCATACAATTCCTTATCATAAGTGGAGCAATTCAAAATAGAATCATGCAACTTTTCACTAAAGTATGCAATAGGATGACCCCCTTGTAACAAAATAGCCCCAACACCCACATTTGATGCATCACATTCAAGCTTAAAAGATTTGGCAAAGTTGGGCAAGACAAGTATGGGTGCATGAGTTAATTTTTCTTTTAGGGAATTAAAACTCCTTTATTGGGCCTCCCCCTACTTAAAAGTCACATTCTTTTTAACCATTTCATTCAAAGGCGCAGCTAGGGTGCTAAAGTCTTTAACAAACCACCTATAGAAACTAGTCAACCCATGGAAAATTCTCACTTCACTCAGATTTTGGGGGAGGCAACTCTTTAATAGCTTTTATCTTTTCTTCATCCACTTGAAATTCTTTGGAACTTACCACAAAGCCTATGAAAACTACATGATTAGTACAAAAGACACATTTTTCTAGATTAGCATATAACTTTTCATTTCTAAGTACATTCATAACAACCCTAAGGTGTTCAATATGCACTTCTAATGTCATGCTATAGATCAATATGTCATCAAAGTACACAACCACAAACTTTCCCAAACCTTAAAACATGATTCACGAGTCTCATAAAAGTACTAGGAGCATTTGTAAGTCCAAAAGGCATCACCAACCATTCATACAAACCATACTTTGTTTTGAAAGTTATTTTCCACTCATCCCCTTTACTTATATGAATTTGATGGTACACACTTTTTAAATCAACTTTAGAAAAATATTATGCACCATACAATTCATAAAGCAAATAATCCAAACAGTGAATGGAGTGTCTATATTTAATAGTTATATTATTAACAAATCTACAATCAGTACACATTCGCCAAGTGCCATCATTTTAAGGAACAAGGATTACCGGGACAGCATAAGGACTCAATTTTTCTCTTATCCAACCTTTTTGCAGCAACTCCTCAACTTGTTTTTGTAACTCTTATGTCTCTTGAGGGTTGGACCGATAGACGGGTTTATTAGGCAAAGAGGCCCCTAACACAAAATCCATTTGGTGTTCAATCCCTCTTAAGGGAGGTAAATCAGGTGAGACACTCTTTGCAAACACATCTCCAAATTCCTACAAGAGAGAATCAACAACACTAGGAAGAGGGTTAGTGTTAGAATTCAAATACAAGTCTTTATACACGCAAATGTACATTTCTTGTTTTGCCAAACATGCCTTCTTGATATCACTCTCCCTTGCAAATAAGTTTTCTATCATTCTCTCAAGCACAAGAGTTTGGTTTTTATCATGCTCTTCATGTTTAGCTTTAGAAATATTTTTTTCTTGTTCTTTTTTTTTTTCAAAGCAACTTGATCTTGGCACACCTCTTTAGGAGAAAGTGGTACAAGTGTTATTTTTCGAGAATCATGAGAAAAAGAAAACTTTTCAATAAAACCATCATGAATAACATGCTTATCAAATTGCCAAGGCCTTCCAAGCAAAATATGGCTGGCCTCCATAGGCACAACATCACACAAAACATCATCCTTGTACTTACCAATGCAAAAACTTACCATCACTTGTTGATTAACAACCAACTCACCATTCTTACTTAGCCATTGGAGCTTGTATGGGTGTAGATGAGGTTTGTTACTAAGATTGAGTTTGCTCACCAAGTGAGTGCTTGCCACGTTGGTGCAACTTCCCCCATCTATGATCAAGGAGCACACTTGCCCTTGAATGGCACATCTTATGTTGAAGATGTTTTCTCTTTGGCTCTGGTCATCAACCACAATCTAGTTTCCCAAGAGTCTCCTTACCATTAACAAGTCACCTTCCAGAGCATATGCTTCACAATCATCTTCCTCCTCACTTGTAGGTGTTTTTTCGGGGCATGAGTCACTAGAAATGTTCCCATTGCCCAATCACTTAAAGCACTTGATGTTCCTAGCTTTTGAGTGGTAGAAGAAGAAACATTATTAATAGAAACCAAAGGACTAGAGTTTTTAGAGATTTTACCTTCCTTGGCCCATGCGGGTGGATCTTCTTTGGGTTTTCTATCTTTCTAAGAGGAATGCTTGACGCTTAAATAAGGTTTTCGGTTAGAATACCTTATTTTGAGTTTTTGCTCAACTTTGATCGATTGATGGACTAAGGCCCCAAGCTTGACATAATGTTGTAGCTCCACAACATCTTGTATCTCTCTATTGAGCCCATGTAAGAAGTGCGCCATGGCGACTTCCGGTTCTTCAACAACATTTGCTCATACCATAACAACCTCCATCTCCTTATGATACTCATCAACACTTAGACTCCCTTGAGTGAGTCTTTCGATCTTATTGTGAAGCTCCCTATGATAATAAGGAGGTGTCGCAATGTAACTTGCCACGACGGGACAGCGATGAAAAAAATAAAATGAAGGATTTTCCTAAAAGAGAAAAAACTAGAGAGGAGTCGCCACCAACGTTTATTTAAGGAAAACACTGGAAAAACCAAATAGATAAAACATGATTTATGATTTTAGAGAAAAATAGTTCGGGTGTCGTTTACACACGGAGAAGGTGTTAGCACCCCACGCGTCCATCATGAAGACGTTGGCCTTTTATCGAGTGTGCTAAAAATAAAGGGACTTTTTAATTATTTGTCTTCCATTAAGAACATGACTTATGTTTGTTTTATATTTTTGTTTATCCAGAAGAAGAAATCAAATTTTTATTTTAGAAAAGAGAAGATTATATATATGTGTGTGTGCGTGTGTGTGTGTATATATATATATATATATATATATATTAGGTTTTTAGGTTGACAAGGAGTTTGCCCTCGCTCCTACGTATCCCCAAGTGCAATGAGGAAATTAGACTTACGTAGTTCTTTGGTAGAAAACAACTTGATTGGGTTGATTTTATTTTTTGAAAGATTTGTTTCAATTGCGTGAAAAAGAGTCGTTAAGGCGTTGGACCTTGAAATGATGTTGAATTTTAAGAAAAAATGAAGAGAATCGCTTAAGGCATTGGACCTTGAAGCAATCTCGTGTAATATGTAATTTTTTGAGAAAAAGGAGAATTGAGTGATTCTTTATGAGTATTTTTAGATTTTTTTGGAAAAGATTTTAGATTTGCGATAAACTCTGTGAAGTCAAGTAAATCGGAGACCCAACATGTCATTCACAAAATCTATCCATATGTTATTGAAACACCACCAAGTAACTCGGAGACCTAGCATAGAGTGTAAGGAATGTAAGCGTGTAATAAAGAAAACTAAAGTGGAATTGCAAAAATAAATAAATAATTGACATCACATTAGGTAATCATATAAATCAAATGGTAATATAAAGAGATAGAATAGAAGTGAGGAGTACACTTAGTAATTAGGGGTGGATACATGAAGAAAAGAAGTGCAGTTAGCAGTGCTTATTTAATTTCAAAATGGGCATGGCCCAAAAGGTGAGGAAGTGTAGATATGAAAATAGGAGTGTCAAATAGCATTACATGTTTTTTTCAAAATGGGTCAGGCTCAACAGATAAGGTGGTGTAGTTATGAAACTAATGGTATAAACAACATTACGAGTTTGTTTCAGAGTGGGCAAGGCCCAACAGTGAACGGGTGCAGTTACGAACATGTGGGTGTAAACAATATTATATATTTTGTTTTAAAATGAGCAAGGCCGAAAAGATAAAGGGGTTGTACTTATTAAAATTGAGGGTGCAGATAGTAAAATAAAGTTTTTTTTAGGGTTATGGTTGGAACCGGGTCAAAGCGACCCGACCCAACCCGTATTTAGCAATAGGGCACAACAACCATCGCAAAACAGCGTGAGGAAGATACAATGAGCCTTCGTGGAGGAGGCATGGCCCCCTGCCGCCACCGACGAGGGGGGCATGGCTGCACGAGGCTGCTGTGGGGGTGGCGCTCGGTGGTGATCAGAGTTAGCCCCAAAAAGAAAGAAAAAAGAAAGAAAGAAGAAAAAAATGTAAGCACAGTGGAGATGAAGGAGGAACGTGAAGCTACAATGAAATGAAATCAAACAAAAGATCACAACAAACCTCAAGCTCTCTCCTCTGGATGAAATCGAACAAAAGATTACAAAAAGGAACGAAGTAAAATGCAAAAAAAAAGAGGAAAGAAAAAGAAACGAAAGAGAAGAAGAAAATAGGGAAGAAGATGAGACAGTGGGAGAATGAGAGGGTGCCTGGGGAGACCCCTCTCCTTTCTCCAATGGCGTTGCCAAATATCGCCAGTTCATTGGTCCACTCTTTCTTTGGGATTTGTGCCTGTCTATGTCAATTTTTTTTTTCATTGTGCCCTTAGTTAGTGCTTTTATACTGCTGTTGCCTCTGACTTAATGGGCCTTTTTTTTTGCTCTCTTTTGCGTTTTTTTTTTGTTCTTTTTTTTACTACTCTTTATATATATATATTTTTTAAAACTATTATATTTTTTATTTTCTTTTTTCTATCTTTTTTCTTTTCTTTCCTTTTTTCATTTTCTTTTCTTTTTTTCTTTTCTTTTGGTACCCGGACAAAATTAGGTTATGACTAGAGGGACATATCTTTTTCTCATCATTGCTTTCCTCTCCCCAAAGTATTCACCGATTCTTCTCCTATTCTCCTTCTCTCCTTTTGTAGTTGGTCCCACCAAATTAGAGCATAGTTTGTAAATTCTATGGCTGCCAATTTCACCTTTTTGTCTTCTCTATAGTTATTTCAGTAAAAAATTGCTCTATTTTCATCTCCCACTCCAAATAAGTCTCGGGGTCATTCCTCCCTTGAAATTTAAGTATTTTAATTTTAACCCCATCAAGTCCTTCATCCCTCTCATTTCTCCTCCTAGGTCTTTCTTCTCTATTATTTTCCCTATGTCTCCTTTCATTCCTTCACCTTTCCTCACGCCTCCTGGGACTCTCCATCTCCACTATCACTCTTTTGAGTGGAGGTTCTAGACCTACGTCTTTCTCTTCTATCCATCCTCTCCTCCATCCTCCGTTTGTGTTCTAACATTTAAGCAAATTGATTGGCCAACTCATCTAGGCAAGCTTGCATTGCATCAGCTCTAAGGGTGGGAGGGGGTATTAGAATCACTAACCATCATATAGTAGTATGAGGAAAATATGAAAAAGACCTCACCACGCTACTCACGTGTTTCACTCAAGAAATGACAACTCGTGTTTTCACCCAGAAAATGACTTTGATTTTAATGTAAATGCTTTTTCCTTTTACCACTCAAAGTTCTCTTTCGGTTCTTAACAAGATTAGTCACGCTTCAAAATCAAAAGGTTTGTTTTATATAAAAATTGTAGCAATCCTCACAAGAGTTGCTAATTGGATTTGCTGAACGAAAGGAAAACCACAAAGACAAGAATCAAAAGCAATTTTAAAAGACAAACTAGAAAAGGTAACAAAGAAAGACACTCTATTAAGAAGGCCAAACATAGACAATACGAAACTAGAAAAAAAAATGAGGGAAAAAAAAGAAGAATAACATTATAGCACCACAAATAAACTTTCACAATTGTCAAATGAATTAGTGCAAAATGGTTCTCTTATGAAGCAATTTTTTATTTTATTTTACAACTAGCAGCTTAAAAGAAGGCTTCTCTTGTCTTTTTTTTTATTTTTAAATTCGCTACCCCTTTTCTTTTTTTACACTAATGCAAATGATTTTTGGTTGATGCCCAATTGTGAACAGTAATGGTTTAGTTCAAAATAAGTTGCGTAGAATAATGTCATTAAATCAATAATATCAGCAGAATATAATGAAACTGTAAATTGCGCAAAAGATAAAGAACGAGAAATAAAAGAATAGAATGATAAAGAACGAGAAATAAAAGAACAAAATGATAAAGAACGAGAAATAAAAGAACAAAATGATAAAGAACGAGAAATAAAAGAA
>CM023947.1:18043421-18083355 GCA_013407115.1 Glycine latifolia
TGGAATAATAAAGAATGAGAAATAAAAGAACAGAATGATAAAGAACGAGAAATAAAAGAACAAAATGATAAAGAACAAAAACAAAAGACAAAAAAAGGGTAGGAATTAAAGAACAATACACACAAACACAAGAAATTGGTCAATTCTAGGATTTGAGCTCAAGATACCACATGATATGATCCAATACAGGGGTTCGTTGTTTTTTTTACATATCATCCTTGAAAAGGCTTCTTATTATAACAAAGAAAATATGCTCTTGAAAAGAAAAGATGCAACTTTATGTATAATGTAGCACAAGAGAATGTATTGCACAAAGTGGAAGTTAAAACAAGCAAAACATGCAACTTAATAAGAACTTACTGTCATAGGCAAGGTGCATGCCAAGTGTTTGATGAAGCGAAACAAAGATAAAGATAATATGAAGAAGAGTGCAGCGCAAAAATAATGAGTTTAACAAGAACAAAATGTTAAAACTAAAATAAAAGCAGAAAAGACAAAAAATGGAAGAAGACGCTACACCTATGGAGAGTGATAATTCTCGTGGAGATTCACCACAAAAGTTATAGAAACCTTTGATAAGAACCAAGGTTTGGTCCAATCAAGAACCCAAGAAAAACTTCCTCTCACACAACTCTTTAGAGTGCAAAATTTTTATTCAATTCAAATGTATCTACATAAGATAAATGAATGACTATTTATAGCCAACAAGTGGTGCCCCTTTCCTCTTTGTTTCCAATGTGGGACTTCATCCACATATTCCTAATTCAAAATTTCACTAGAACCATAGTTATGAAAATCGGCCTGGTCATTGACCCGGTCGAGGTAGTGGGTTAGTGGGTCAATGGTCCAATCAGTGGGCCAGTAATTGGTCCGGTCTATATTAAAAAATTCAAAATTATATATATATATATATATATATATATATATATAACATTATTTGATTTAAAAAAGTCTATTCATACTCCAAATCTAAAATAACAATTAAAGTATTAAAGTTGATAATACAAGTCCACAAATATTAATTCAATAACACAATTACTCAAGTCCATGTCCATTAATAAGTTTGGAAATGAAAACACAAATAAGATCAACAGGACAACATCCATAATTTATATCCAAGGAGCCAATGTAGGGTCAAGTTCAGGTAATTCTTCTTCATCAAAAGAATGAGACTCTTCACCAATATTGCTTTCATTTGGATTAACATCTTCCATGGTGTTGTCTGGTGGTTGTGGCACATCTTCATCTAGATTTAATTTATCTATGACAACATCGTTATAAATTGATTCAAATTAGTAATTAACATAAGGATATAAGTGTTACCTAACAAATACTAATGTTATTAAGAAACATACCAATATCATCTGAAGTTGATTAGATGGACATATTTGAAAGATTATTACGTAAAGCCTCCATTTCTTCACGAGTTAAGAATGGTGGTGACTCCTCCAACACCCAATTAGAATGGTCATCAAGGATTTCCGAATTAATTGGGTCATAATTTTGTTGCCTTAGTCGATTCCTAAATTGATCAAAATGTTCATATAGCAAAAATAAAAAAAATGAACCAAAATAGGTAAACAATCAAAGCATAATCAATATAATAATACCTTTGTTGTAACCTCAAGTTATAACAAACATAAACAAGGTCATTCATATTTTGATGCTTTAGTCTATTCCTTTTTTTTTTTGGAATGGATGTGTTCAAATACACTCCAATTTCTTGTGCAACCCGAAGCACTACAAGTTTGGCTTAAAACACGAATAGCCAATTTTTGCAATTCTGGAGCACTACATCCATAACAATCCCACCATTGATCTAGAATAAAACATATATAGAAATAAATCAAATATAATGAATATAGTATGAGTCATTAAAATAAATCACAAATTAATAATGTTATCAGAATATCAAATACTAAATTTACCTGGCATGACTGTGTTTTGTTCACGTATTGCAGCCCGTCTTGCAAAATCTCCTTCAGAATTTTTATACATCCTCATGCCTTCATTTAATTTATCTTGCAACTTAGGATCTCCATGTGTATACCTATCAATGAGTTCCAAAATGCCAAATTGTGTGTTCCCATGCTTCTCAAATTCTTCAGCATTGAATCTACAAGCTGGATTTAACCAATAACCAGCTGCGTGTAGATCTTTGCGAACCTGTGAATCCTAACGCCTATCAACAACCTCCAAATAAGGCTTTATTTTCCTCTTATTTCTCTTAAACCTCCTAACCATCTCCTCTAGTCCTCTCTACCCTTATACATAGCCTGGTAAAGAAAACCCATGGCAGGTTTATCTTCACTGTCAACAACACGTAACACACGAACTAATGACTCTGTAAGCTTCACAATATCAGTACACTGTTTCCAAAAACCAGAGTCCAAGATTTGTTCCACAAATATTTTAGCCTTGGAGTCTTTGGCATTAGTTGACCCTGTCCAATCCCTAGATGTCCCTATAGCCCTTAATGCATCCTTCCGGGCCAATATGCTTTGCAAGGCAATGAAATTAGTTGCAAACCGAGTTGGAGCTGGACGAAGTATGTCTCTTCCACCTGTATGTTGTCTCATCAAGAATAATGCATAACAATGATTATATATGTACTTAGTAATTTTTGAGGCATGTGAAACAATGTCACTTACTTCCTCAAACTTTCCAAAGTCTTGCAACATCAAATTGATGCAATGAGCAGCACAAGGAGACCAATACAATCTAGGAAACTCTTTTTCCAATAACCTACCAGCATCAACATAATTGGCAGCATTATCGGTCACAATGTGAACAACATTTTCTGCTCCAACATATAACACCATCTCCCTGAAAAGCTTAAACAACATTTCAGCAGTTTTAGAAGCATAGGAAGCATCAACAGACCTTAAGAAAACAGTCCCTTTAGGACAATAAACAAGAAAATTAATGAGAGTTCTCCTAGAGCGATCAGTCCACCCATCAGCCATCAGAGTACATCTAGTTTCCTTCCAAACTTCTTTATAACTTTCAACAAGTTTCTTCACTTCATCAACCACATATTTAACAAAGGACCACGAATTCTATAAAAATTTGGAGTTTTATACCCTGGACTCATGGTACTAATAACATCAATCATAGGTTGATAATATGCTGAGTTAACTGCATTAAATGGAATTGAAGCATCTATCATCCATTTTGCAATGGCTTTGTCACATTTTTCTACAATTTGCTTATTTTGCAAGACACTCTTCAAGCTAGGTTGAGCTCCAGGCGTTGTTCTAGGCATGAAATAATCATCTACATGAGAAGTGTTCTTCCCTTTTTGAGACTTGGAAGAAACTGATTTTGGAGTTGCAATTAGTTCCTTAACTATTCTCACAGGGTCTTCATCCATTTCTAATGTATCACTTTCATTAGATTGTTCCTGCAATTTTATTTTCTTGTTTTTTTCAATTTGTTCAAGTAGTTGCTTCATTTGATGTTGGACATAAGCAGGAACCTTCTTGCAAGCCTCTATTTGGCCCTTTTGTCCAGCCAAGTGAGCCTTAAACCAATTATTTCCCCTCCCTTAACTTGTTTATCACAATAGATACACATCATTGTCACTTTTGAAGCACCCTCATCAATTTGTTTACAATGTCCCCAAGCTGGATCATTTTTCCCTCTAACATTCTGAGAAGTATTTGGAGTGGATGCTTCTTGAGATACTGGGGCTTCATTCGATGACATCTTTGACTTCAAGTCTAATTTCAAACATTAGCTTCATTAGTTATTGATCATATCATCATATAATTGGTAAAGAAACTTGAGACAAGGTAAGTAAAACTTTATGACAAATAAAATATAAAGAAACTTGAGTTCAATTAATGTTTTCACTATTCTAAGAAAAATGAGTGATAGGAACTAGGAAAGTAGCATTAAACTTGAGAATTGAGATAAGTTAATGTTTTCAATTTGTGAGTTATCAATTAGAAGTCTATTTTCATTTGTGTTTGCCTCCCTTTTATGTGTTATAACTTATAACATATTTCATATCATCCAATTGCCAAGTGTAAGTTAAGAGTAAATCCAATTCCATTTATGTTTGCCTCCCTTAAATGTGCGTGCCTTAAATGCAAATAAATGTTACCACAAGATAGGTTGGTTTGGTGGAGTAGCATACTAGCAACAAACCTCTTTGGTGCATTAATTTTGTTTTTAAGCTTTCTCTTTCAGTTTAAGGAAATCACAATTTTTTGTAGAAGAATTAGTTATAGACTTATAGGGGACCATATGGTATAGCCATTGAAATCAATCAATAACTGGATAGGGCTATTTTGTCCCTTTCTATTTCAAATCAAATGTGGAATATTATTATGAGTTAATCTAACAAAAGATTGGTCATGAATAATGCAATTGTAGACATGGATATTTCCACATGGTGAATAATGACTACACTCACTTAGTTCTTTGTCACTTCTCAACCAATGATTAATTGCTAACCACTTCATTCAAATAAACACAAATAGAATTAATCCAAATACAAATTCAGAACCAATTAGTATATTCCTTTTTGTTTCAGGCAACATCTCATTTCAGGCAACAAAAACATATAGAAGCAACCAGGCAACCAACGTAAGTTCAATAGCATATTCCTTTTCATTTTAACATTGAAACATGAGGAATTGAAGAGACATAACAAAACCTCGAGTGTTGGCTGAAAGGCCGTCGTGTTGGCTAGTGGCAGTGATGAGCTTCAAAATTCAAATGGAAGGTCGTTGTGTTGACAAGTGCATGGCTCGAGTGCGGACAAGTGAATGCTCGAGTGCTCAAGCTCAACAGTTTCCACGCTGGTGACAGTGACAGCGACGACGGCCACAGAAAGTGCGAGGATGAGGAAGAAGGGATGACCAGATCCTTTTAGAACTGAAACCCGTGAGTCGTGAATGGCTGTCGCTGCTGAATCGTGTTGCAAAATTAATTTTAGGGCATATCCAAACGACGCCATTTTGGCGATTTTGGGCATTGTTTGGTTGCACTAACCCGGTCCGGGTCACTAAAACCGGCCGAGTCGCCGGGTTATACGAAAATCGGTCACGAACCGGCTCTGTACACGTTTCCCGGTCCGGCCGATTCGGACCGGTTTTCATAACTATGACTAAAACAAAGTCTAAACAAAAAGTAATTTTCATCCATAACTTCGCCCTGAACTTCATGTCCAATATTCATTATCATAGATGCAGAATTAGAACTTGAGACTAGAAATACGGCTTGTAGAAAATCTTCAGATCTTTCAAACGTATCAAAGAACTCCTAAAAGGAACATCTAGAACTCAAGTTATGTTCGAAACATTGAAACAATTTAGGCTTTTCACTCATTGGTCTTTGGACTCTTCACTCATTTGAATCAATTGGAGTAATCTCTTCTTTCGGGTTGATCTTATATGTTGGCCTAATGCTTGAGAAAGGAAGTAGTTCACTTCATGATCTAATGCTTCTTGTGTTTCCTTTGATCTTGTCCTTGTCATCTCTCAATCCTTGTAGTGCACTGCTGGACTTTCGACCCATTAGGCTTTCTTGGTTCTTATCATATGCTCTATTGACCAAGCATAATGCAGTAATGTTGAGGTCTCAAGGAAAATATCCTCTGTTATCGTTTTACGTTGTAATGTTCGGAGTTTACTTATTGCATGTTTGGTTTAACATTTCACCAAAGTGGATTTGCGTCACTTTAAAAGCAGCACAGTATAGCTTTCACAATTTTTTTTTAACTTTTTCGACGTGAAAAAATAGGTATATGCTCGTCTTGGACGTCCAACCAGACATGTACTTAAATCCTGCTTGGGCGTGAATCTTGCAGCTTTGGCAATTGATGGAGCATTTGTGAAGGGTGGGGAGGGAGAAATTGCTATATCATCATGCGGAGTGCTCGATAACCATTCACTTGCGTACGCAATAAACGGTCTAAGATTTTTTTTAAATGAAGTTATCGTGTAACATTAAATATTAGTTCATATACTTGAGGTGAATTTTCAATTCAATTCCTATAAGAAAAAAAAAACGATTTTAGTTTAATTCTTTACACACAAAATAACGATTTTTTTTCTCTTCTTGGTATCAATACTAAACGGGCCGAAACAGAACGCAAAAAAACCAATGACTCCCCATCCCCAAGTTGTGGCCCAGCAGCACAACAAAGAGTCATCCGTGCAACGTTTCAAATGAATATATATTTTTTTATTATTCCTGAAAGTGTAATACACTGTCATATTAATTCTTAAATGGAAAGAAATAGCAAATATGTTCCTGAACAATATTTTGTTGGTTACGTTTGTCTAAAAGTGAATATTGGTTAGTAACACCATTAATGAATGATGCTAACGTAACACGTTAACTGTCAAATAGTGTTCGTTAACTATTAATTTATTGGAACAAAGACATGTATAATATATGGAATAAACAAAGCCGTAATTTTTCTTTCGCTAAATTGTAATTTTTTTCTTTCAAATTTTAGTTCTCATTTTAGAAAATTTGAAATTTTGATCAAATTTTCAATTTTGCTTGCATTTATTTTGGTGCAATTGAATTGTAGATTTAACATATTTAAAGTATTATCAAGAAATAATTTAATTGATTTAAACGTAAAAGTAATTTTAAAAATAAATGTATGCTAAATTAAAGTTGGATCAAAATTGCACATGTTTTAATATGTGGGACTTAAATCGAAAAAAATAGAGACCAAAATTATGAACAAAAATTATAATTGTAGTTTAGTAATTACAATTTATTTTTCGATAGGGGTTAATTTGTCAATTATAATGCATATTGAAAAAGAGTTCCAAGATCGAAATTGGAGGGATCTTACTGTATTAAAAGTAGACAAGTCTATTCCCTGCCTAAAATAAGAGGAGTTTTGTCAATTTGTGTATAGCATAGGTTTATGTCTATGGGTGCATTTGATACACATTATGGGACAAGACAATGACAACTTTGTACATTATACATGATTTGATGTACCTTGAACTACAATAATAAATTCACTGAAATATCCTTTTTAGTATTAATTATTTTAAAAAATTATATTATTATAAGAGCATCACATAGCCTACACCATCTTCATTTAACCCTTCAGCCCTTTACTACATTGTATTTTGGAATGGGTGAATTCTTAAACATTACAAGTGTGTGCTCTATGCATTGCTGGGAGTGATAGATTTAAGTAAGAGAACATTTTTCTTTTGGAAGTGTGAAGACCTTTCTTACACTGTAACTTAGTATTGTTAACTCCAACAAACAATGAACCATTCACGCACAACGATGAACATCACAAATGAATTCTCCATGCGTACTAGATGTTTTGTATCCTTATTACTTATTAGCAAATGTAAATCTTTATTGTATGGAATATTCAAAAGAGAAAAAAAAAACTAACTAAAGGAGAAAACCACGTTCTGCAAGAAGTGGGAGAAGGAAGACAATTACAAAGATGCTATGGAGAAGAAGTGGGGGGACATGTGAAAGAGAGATAAATATAAAAAAGGATAATTTTGACTTTTTATTTTTATTGTGCAGTGAACAAAAAGTTGTCTCCTAGAATAGTGAGGTATTGTTGGAAAGAACTTTATCTCACTCGGTTGTCACACATTCACATACTTACAAAATATTGATAAGAAAGTAAAAGTATTGAATTATTGAAGATGGAGGTAATATTCATACTACTCAAATTCAAAAAAGGGTGCCTTATATGAGGTAATATTCACACTACTCAAATTCTAAAAAGGGTGTCTTATATCTCAAGCAACAAAGACACTAATACCCCCTTTTGACTACTAATTGTTTTAATTGTCAATAACAAAATTTTGTTATTTGAATTACACCTAATAACATTCCTCTTTTATTCAAAGAAAACTCAAAGACACAACTCCTAACATTTATCTCAATTCTCTAAACATCTCTCCCTTTAAGGCCTTAGTGAAAATGTTAGCTAACTTCACTTTTGTCTTGTAATGCTCCAATACTAGTTTTCCACTATTCACTTGGTCACCGAGGAAATGAAACCTAGTTTCTATATGTTTGCTCCTTCCATGAGTTGCTGGATGCTTGGCTAAGTCAATAGCAGACTTGTTATACACAAGCAATTTGATTTCTCCAGTACTCTTCACTTGAAGTTCCTCCATTAATGTATCAAGCCATATGGCTTGACAAGCACTCCATGAAGTTGCAATATATTTAGCTTCACATGAGGACAAAACTACCACAGCTTCTTTCTTTGAATGCCAAGAGATTGGTGCATCTCCACATATGAAAACATTCCCTGCAATGATTTTTGTATCAGACCTATCACCACACAAGGCTGAATCAAAATAGCCAAACAACTCAATTTCTGACTTCTCATTTCTTCTGGGAAATAGGATTCCATAATCTAAGGTCCCTTTCATATATCTCATGATTCTTTTGGTTGGCAGAAGATGAGATTCAATGGTTTCTCCATGAATCTACTTATTAAACCAATATTATATGCAAGATTAGGCCTTGTATTGCTCAAGTACCTCAATGATCCAACAATTTGTATAGTATGTGCAATTTATAAGTTCCACATTTCCATCTTTCTCTAAGAATATCCTAGTCTTAGATGGTGTAACTGCCAAGTTGCATTTGAGCATGTTGAATTTCTTTAGCGAATTAGTTGCATATTTGGTTTGATGCATCACAGTTTGATGTATGCCTAAACTCCTTAGACATTGATTTCCCCAATCTGTAACACCCTGAAATTTCGATAACTGAAAATAGATGTTTAATGTATTTCTTGTGTTATTTGATTATTTGATTAGTTTAGATTATTTGAAATGTTATGTGAATTATCCATGTGCAATTGCTTGGTGCAGATGTCAAGTTATGTGGAGTTTGGTTGAGATGCGTTGTAATTGAGTTTGGTTTAGAGGTGGGTTCCTAACCCACATATAAAACATTTGACCGTTGGATTGGCGAAATAACATCTGACGTATGAGAAATTAATTTTTCACTGAAGCAGAAATTTTAAAATTGGGTCAACTCGCCCAGGCGAATTTGGGAAGGCTTTTTGGCTCGCCTGGGCGAGTCAAGTCGGCGTTAAATAGTGCAGCAGCGTCTAAAATCACAAAAATTGGCCTCCTTCTTCCTCTCAATAGCCACCCCAGCTCTTACCTTCATCCTCCACCACCCAAGACCACCGATGACCACCACGGGCCGTCGTTGCTTGCCACGAGACCACCACATGGAGAGGAACCCTTTATCGGAGCGCAATCTTTGAAACTCTTCTCAAAGTTTCGATAGAGAATGAAGCCTCCAATCCTCCTTTCTTGGTTTCCTTGAGGTAATCTTAGTTTCCTTCATCTTCTTCTAGCTAGTTTAAGCTTTTCTCAGTGTCTCTTTGAAAACACAATGAATATATTACAAATAAACCAAGATTCAAAACTGATATTTAAAATTTTCTAAAACAAATTATGGAATTAAAATCTTGGATCATATCACTTGTTCACCTTTTGAAAATCCAAAACTCCTTCTTCAATCAAGATTAATCCTTGATATGCATGTAATGAAAGAAATAGTTTCTTTAATGATAATATTTTGATTTCACAAAGATAAGCAATGAAATATACAGAATTCAAGACAAGAGACAAGACAATTTATACTGGTTCACCTCTCAACCTTGGAGGCTACATCTAGTTACTTCCAACCCACACTAGGTTAGAGTTTTCACTATATCAAAGAATCTTTACAAGCAGTTTACAATGATCACCTTTATCCACACTAGACAAAGAAGCAAAAATCTAAACCCTATAGACTTCAAATGATCAAGACCCAGAGAACCCTACTCTGTTCTTCCCTCTAGAGAACCCTACTCTAGAAAACAACTTTAAAGAAACTAAGATATAAACCAACAAAATTTTTAATAACCAGAAAAATTCTAAAGATTCAAGAGATACAACCTGTGAACCTTCAAATGAATGAATGAATGATGTTACAAATCAGTCAGGTTGAATGCAATTCAAGGCTCAGAATAAGAACTCTTGAAATCTCTTCTTTTCTTTAAAAACTCATCTCAAAGACTCAACTCTCTTGATCTCATGAGAGGTTTTTCACTCTTAGAACAAATCAGTATTAGTATTTTGACTTTGGAAAAAGCTTTCTATCTTTTTAGTGATTCACACAAATGCTCAAAGTTTTTTTGAACAATTCGTTCTAAGTCTATTTATAAAGACAAGTTAAGCAAAGCTTTTAAAAAATTGATTTAACTGACAATAATTGATTAAAATGACAAGGTAATCGATTATTTTAATCATATGTAATCGATTAATATATCACATAATTGATTAATATGTTCTTGAGCTTCCTAGAAATGTTTTCATGAACAAGATAATCGATTAAACCGAAACATAATCGATTAAAATAGTCTTAGTGTATTTGAAGTATGAAGAAATAATCGATTACATAATACTGGTAATCGATTAAACCAGTAAAGCTCAAAATACGAAAATGGCCTGTGTAATCGATTACTGAAAATGGTAATCGATTATACCAGAAAAGCATCATGACTAACAAGTTCAGATAATCGATTACATAACAGAATAATTGATTATTCCAGTGATGCATGTTTTTCATATGCTACTATGTAATCGATTACAAGAAGCTAGTAATCGATTAAACTGCTCTTCAAGGCTTTTTCAGAAATAGTATGAATGTATTTAATCGATTAAAATTCTTGTGTAATCGATTAAAACAATAAGTTTTCATTTTTTCAAAGACTTAGACATGAGAACTTAACTTCTTATGAAATCATTGGATTGCTTTGAGATTTTAATCATAAACTATGTATGCATGATAATGAGAATGCAAATGCAAATGAAAGATCACAAGGCAATACACTTGAACCACTTAGACAAATTACAAATGCCTTCAAATGATTGGGCATGTAAAAAGCTAAAACATCAAGCCTTCATCCTTGCTTCAATCTTTTTGCAGCTTCCCTTAAAGTCAACACTCGTGTTTTGGGTACCGTTGTTGGGAGTTTTACACATCCTTTGAAAATCCTTTAAAAATGAGATGTTGTAGAAGTATCCTTTTTTATGAAATTGATGTCATTTCTGTGATCCTTGTTGAACCCCGGTCACATTAGTGTGATCGAAATTTCAAAATGATGTCTTTCAGTGTGAACTCCCAAAACACCCTTTTAGCCCCTTTTTGATTTGAGTGGGTATTTGACCCCAAATGTTAATATTGATCTTTTCAATTTGGTATATAGAGCTTTGCATTTGGGCCAAAGCACATGAACTTGAGAGATCCCTAACGACGTTTCAAGGAGCTAACAGAGAAATATAGATAGGTAATGAGAGTTTATTATTTGGTTATAGTTTTAATACCATAGTTGGGGGCCAGGGAGTCCAACAATGAGGATATCTGCCTGTCCCTATTATGTGCTAGTTTTCAAGAAAAGTTATGTTTTAAACTAATGGGATGGGATACATTTATTATTGATGTATGTTTGTTCCTGTTGTGTGCTCACTTTCAAGAAAAACTGTGTTTTAACTAATGGGATGCGATGAATTTGTTATTGATGGATAAAATTGTGAATGATATTGTTGTTGTAATGATTGGATTTTTGGGAAAAGTCTTAATTACAGAGGAAACTCAGCCCAAAATTTTATAATATGTTTTTCTATTTAATTCTTTATTAAATTTTTAAATGGGTTAAGAGTGTGTTTTATATATCGTAGTTCTCCTCCTTAATTTAGAATTTTCCTAAAAATATTAGCCTTGTGATATGATGAATTGTGAATGTATGAAATTTGGGTTGTTTGAAGACCTGGGGAATGTGAATCTCAGGCATATGTATTATGTATAGATGTGAAATGTATTTGTTTGTGATGTCGTTGATGATATTGAAATTGAGATTCCATTGATGTAGTTGATGATGTTTAAATGAGATAATGTTGATGTAGTTGATGATGTTCAAATGAGATAATGTTGACGTGGTTGATGATGTTGAAATGAGATGATATTGATATGCATGATGATGATATTGAGATGATATGATGTTGAGGTTGATAATGACATTGATGAGAGATAATGTTGATGTGAACAATGTCATTGTGTGTGGATATACATGGATACCCATGGGGGGTGTATGACGGGTTACCCTTGCAAGGAAGGATTTGTTCCTAGCCAGGTCATACATTGATGGTGCCCATGGTTGTAGGCTATGTATGTACACATGGGGTGCAATGACCGGTTGGTTACCCTTGCGAGGATGAATTTGTTCCTAGCCACAGTCAGTGCATTGGTGAGCCCACATTGGTGTGTTATGTATGTACATGGGGGTGCATGACAGGTTACCCTTGCAAGGAAGAATTTGTTCCTAGCCGGGTCATGCATTGATGATGCCCATGTTTCATACTTCGTTTGCATGGATGGAAATAGAATGAAGGCACGCGCGTACTTGCGGGTTTCAGTAGGCTGAAAACGCAGGTACTAAGGGGTCACCAGGTTTGGAATTCCCTAGCAATGCTGGCTGATCACCGGGGGGGATGGCCATGCACAACAGGGTGTCCCTGATAGGCAGTGAATCATTTTTCCTGTGAGAGGCTATTTCTAGGATATGGTACCACATTGCATGCTGATAGATGAGTCAAGTGCATGCATCATTATATGCATGATTGTCTGAGTTGTGAAATGCATTGGATGATTGGTTTGTTGAGTGTGTGTTGGAATCATGGATTTTTGTTAATGATTGTGGTGGGTAATGTTGTTTCCTTCCCAATTGCTATTATCCGATGCTTGTTGGTTTTATATAATAAACTCACCCTTGTTTTTGTTGTACCGTGTGGTTGGGACCTGTGATGATCGCGAACTTCTGTTCGTGTGAGCAGATGAGTAGTCGTAGGTTTCTCTAGAGGGAGATTCTTTTGGTTGGAGCCGCCAAGCCGACGTGATGACGTTGGAGTTCTTTTTGGGAAAGAGTTGTGTTTTGTTAATCAACTCTTTCTTAGTTAGTTCCTTGAATTCTTTTGTTATTTATTTTATTTTGATTTTCCATAAATTCTATTTTGTTCTATTTTATTTTCACTAACCTCGGTACTTACGGGTTATTGTAGTTTGTTCTTTTTTCTTTATGAGAGGTAAATTTCTTGCAGATAAATCCTTATTTATCTAGAAATTACCAAGACTGCAAAGGAATAACAAAAAGAAAATGAAACAAACAACCAATAAGTCACCGAGTGAATCTTCTTCTTTTGTATTCTTCGTCACCAGAAAAGCCACTTGTAATTGATATTATGGCTGATAGAGGGGGAAAAGAAAATAGACCACCAAGGAGGACTCTAGGTGACTATGCTTATCAACAAGGACCAAAGCATTATAATAGCATAGGCATTCCTCTTTTTAGTAACAAGGTTGTGGAATTGAAGCCACCATTGCTCAGCCTGATTGGGTCACATCCTTTTGCTGGAATGGATCATGAAGATCCATACACACATTTATCTACCTTCATGGAGTTGTGCTGTACCATGGGAGCTTCTTATGAAGATGTTGAGGCTATCTATCTTAGAGCTTTTTCATTCTCCTTGGTAAGGCAAAGACATGGCTCCAATCACATCCAAACAAAGTCTCAACTCTTGGGAAGAAGTGGAGGAAATCCATTGCTACTTTTTCCAAGTATCAGATGAACCTCTCTGTGAGACATGGGAGAGATTCAAATCTTTATTGTGGAGGTTCCCAAACCATAAATTTGATGGTGTTGCACAACTACCTATTTTCTATAGTGGTTTAAGACCTCAGACAAAGATGATTCTTGATGTCTCAGCTGGAGGTACTATGATGTCAAAGAGCCCAGAGGAAGCAATTGTAATCATTGACTCCATTACAGCCAGTGATTACCAGTCTCACCATGATAGGTCTCTGATTCAAAGTAAAGGTATAATGGAGCTGGATACTAAAAATGCAATTCTAAGTCAGAATAAACTTTTGCCTCAGCAAACAGAGGCCTTAACAAAATAGATAGGCCAACTTCTTCAACAATTTCAGCAAGCTGGATCACAGAAAACACATCAAGTACAACAAGTTTTAAGATGTGATTTTTGTGGCGGTGACCATCTGAATGGCCACTGTTCAGTACTTGGTGATTGCCAATAGGAAGAAGAGGCTCTTTATTTGCAGAATCAAACCATACCTCAACAAAACTTCCAAGGAAATTACCAAGGCTATAGAGGTGGTCCAGGTTCAAATCAGCTTTATTGTTGGAGGCAGTAAAATGATAATGCATATTATGGTCCACTAACTCTTCTTTTGCAGGTCCTTTTAACAACTCTTATGAAAGTTCTTCAAATATGGGTCCACCACCACAACAACAACAACCTCAGCATGATAGAATATAAAAAGTGGAAGATACTTTAACCCAGTTTATGTAGATGTCCATCACAAATTCGAAGAACACTGAGGCTTCCATTAAAAATCTTGAAGTTTAGGTCGGACAGCTTGCAAAACAATTGTTTGAGCATAGAAATGGACCTTTTTCAGTAAACAGATAGGTTAACCTAAAGGAACCAATATAGTGTTTTAGAGTGGATGTCTTGGATGAAGTAATTTCTGACTCCAAGACGTTGATTCAAAGAAAAGATTGTTCAAAGAAAACATTCACTGAAGCATTTGAGAAGATGAATGAACGTGATGAAAATCAAAGTTCAGATTGTCTCCAACAGCTAGATGCTTTCAAGGAAATTCCTTACCAGCAATCTCTCTTTGAAGAATTATCAAAGGAAAAGAAGAATCAAGAATAAAAAATGAAGGTGAAAGCAATACCTCCACATTTTAAATATGTTTTTCTTGCAGGTGATTCACAAAAACCAGTTATTAGTAATTCAAGTGATTCCGATGAACAAAACAAATTGGGGAAAATTTTGAAGAAAAATATAAAATCCATTGGCTCACCACTGTTGTCCAATTGCTGGAAGCTTGAGCCATAACAAAGGTGTCCAACTAAAAAGACGTTAAAGAAGCGCTCATAGGAGGCAACCCAGTGTTTCTAAACTTTATCTTAATTTGTATTATTTGAATTTTATGTCTTATGTTTATGAATTATATTTTTGAACTTTACTTTTGAATTTTATGTCTTATGTTTTTTAATATATCATCTATTTTGTTAGAGCTACCATTGCATGGCCTGGGGACAGGCCTATTTTTCAGGAAGAGGCAGAGCAGATGAGGATGAGGAAATGGTAGATCCTGTTGATTATCTCAATGGAGGAGACTGAGCTCCTCAACCATGATCTTCAAAAATTTGTGACATTATCTTTATGTTTATTTACCGCTTTGTATTAAAATCCAATACTTTATTTCCTAATTTACTATGTTGGATTTTTACTTCAATAGTTGCGTGCGTTTATGATTTTTTTTGGTATTGCACACTTTGATTGTGTACACAGAGGTTTCCCTCTTTTTGGTAGTACACATTATTGATTAATTTTTTTTGTTTGTATAACTCTTTTTGGGACTTAAAGAGAAAATTTTTCTTGGACATAATGTAACGACCCGCCTCGTCGCTACGATATCATAACTCTAAATGTGATTTTTTTTTAAATTTTAATAAAACTTCATTAATTTGATTATGAAAAATTAAGGTAAATTTTTTTTTCCACGATAATACATTCATTAAAAACGCATATATATATATATATATAATTACATAAATATATATACAACATATACATATTATTCCTATGTCAGAACATAACTTAGTTTTTACAAATATATAGATTTGAGATTACATGTCTGATCAAGAGAAACAAAGAACCAACTAAAAACAAATACAACTCTCTCTTCATGGCAAATTCCAACGTTGTCACGTTGGCTTGGCGGCTCCAACAGAAGAAATCTCTCTTCAATATCACCTATTGTTGATCATCTGCTCCCACAAACAAAAGTTCGCGATCATCACAGGTATCAACCACACGATACAAAAATTGCAAGGGTGAGTTTATTATACCAAAACCAATAAGCACCAGATAACATTAATTAGAAAGAAACAATAATAACAATCACAATCATTCTCAATAATAATTAAGTTCACTCACGCAACTAACTAGTCATTCACTTTTTCACAACTCAAATCAATCATGATTAGAATGATGTATGCACCTAACTCAATTCTCAAAATGCAATGTGGTACCATTCTCATGGAAATAGCCTCTCTCAGGAAAATGATGCAGTGGCTCGTCGAGGTCACCCTGTCGTGCACAGGTCGCTCCCCCCTCATGGTGATTAGCCCTGAGTCTCAAGGGAGTTCCAAACAGAGTGATGCCCCATAGTACCCCCGGTACTTACTGTCCATCATTCTATTTCCATCCATGCAAATATGAAGTATGAAACATGGGCACCATCAATGCACTGACCATGGATAGTTAGGGACCGGAATTTTAAACACTCCCGTTCTCTCTTGGGAAGCTTAAAATTCGTAAACCCTCCCTCGCAAGGTTATTTAGTCATGCACCCCCATGTACATACACAACATCACCGATACACTGACCAAGGATAGATAGGGACCGAAATTTTAAACAACCCCTTTCTCTCTTAGGATGCTTAAAATTCGTAAACCCACCCTCGCAAGGTTATCCAACCGGTCAATGTACCCCACGTGGACATACACAACACACAACCATGGGTATCCATGTGTATCCACATCACACAATGACATTGCTCACATCAACATTATCTCTCATCAATGTCATTATTAACATCAATATCACATCATCTCAATTTCAATATCATACATATTAAACTTGTCTCATTTCAACATCAACAATCAATTCATCATCATCTCATCATAAATCATGTCATCATTATATCATTTATACATCATCAAACACATCATCGTTATCTCATTCAATCATTACCAACACATCAATAACATCTCATTTCAACATTATCAATGACATCAATATCACCTCATCCATCCACAATCCATATTATCACAAGACTAGTATTTTAGGAAAATTCTAAATTAAAGAGGAGGACTACAATATAGAAATCACACTCTTATGCCCATTTAAAAATTTAATAAGAAAACATATTATAAAATTTTGGGCAGAGTCTCCTCTGTAATTAAGATTTTTTTTCCAAAAATCCAATCATTACCGCAACAACATCATTCACAGTTTTATCCATCAACAAACAAATTCATCGCATCCCATTAGTTAAAAACACAGTGTTTCTATAAATAAATAAAAACCAGTACACAGTAGGGACAGACAAATATCCTCATAGTTAGACTCCCTGACCTCCAATTATGGTATCAAAAGCTGTAAACAAATAACAAACTCCCCTTACCTATCTTTGTCCCTTTGTTAGCTTCTTGTAGCATCGTTTTGAGATCTCTCAAGTTCACGTGCTAATCTACACGTCATTAAATTTCCATATTTTAGTATGTCAAACTAGACTTCTCAAGCTTTCTAACAAGGCATCACATGCCTTATTTGGATTTCTAAAACTCTAGCTATAGCATTTTTGAAACTAGACTTCAAAGCTGCCAGCGAGTTCCAATTTCTACACTGACATCCCTTAGTGTTTTCGTGACTGCAAGCAGTACACAATTCATATTTATCTGAAATTTTTATATGTTATAGTTGACATCCATATATTTAATTCAATATATCATACACCTAATTTGAGTAAGAAATGAGAGAGAAATAAATTTTTCAAAACGGATGGCAGAATCTGTTTAGTGTGGACAGTTTCGGACAGCTTGAGCTAAAATAATTTCTGGGCATGATTCACTACTTAGTTTGGTCTCATATTTTAGAAAAACATAGTAGACATCCTAAGCTTTAAAATGAGTGGTCACACACCTCATTTGGTGAAGTACAGAGGAAGATATGGAAATTTCAAAACAGTCCAAAACTTCAGCCTAAAAACCATACGAATTTTAACAGCTATACTTACCAAAGCATTTGGCTGGAATGATTCAAGAGCTTGAGGAAGGAGCTGCAGTTTGAGTGAGAAGAGAATAAGAGAAAATGAAACAAAAGTGAATAGAGGAAAAGAAGCAAGTGACCGTGAGTTAGGGAACAAGTTCACTTATAGATGCAGTTTTTGATTCCAAGAAGATATTTTTTTACTCTTGCATTAAATGCATTCTTACCAAGCAAAAAAATCAAGGATTCCCTCATTATGGCTGAAAGGGCACGTGGTATGCTGGCTGAAATGCTAGATTTTTGATTTTTTTTATACATGGCTACACAATTGGATTAAGTGTACCAATTCTACGTACACATACACATGATTTTGCACTTCCATTTCAATTATTTTGTTCCAATTCTCACGTATAAGCATGCTTTGGTTTATGTTTTTGTTTCTTTTAATTTAAACCAAGTGTACTCCATGTAATTTTCAATTAAGTTGATAGCTACTAATGTCTCATTCATCTAAAATCTTAAGCCTTTACCCCAAATCCTACACAGTCAGAATTGGTTTCTTTTCATAAATTAACTAATCATAACTAAATATATTCTAAGCACTTCCAAACTTGTCACTTGGATCCATTTGCTTCTATCCTATCCTTCTTGTACAACCATCACAGGTATTTCTCATGTGATAATTTTCCTCATATCATCTCATAGTCTGAAATTATAGCTCATGATAGCTATAGATATTCATGAAATTTTTCTTTATTTTTACTGTGAGGTTTATTTTCTTGTATTTATTATATTGAGTAGTAAAATTTATAAAATTATCTTATGGCTTACTTAATCATAAATTTTTAGCCAGTCTAGGTACTCCTAGTTTTCTTGTGATATTTGTCTGTTACTAAGGGTATTTTGGTAATTTGCCATCCCAGGGGCACTTTTGTAATTTCATCAAGTTTTCACAAAATATCTAAGGGTATTTTGTAATTTGTCACTTAATCCAAGGGTTTTTTTTTGTAATTTTCACTTCAAAATATCTAACAAAAATATCTAAGGGCATTATTGTAATTTTCCTTCAATGGCATTATGGTAATTTTCACATCAAGAGAAAGGGTAATATGGTCATTTCCCTTCCAGTATTTTTATAATTTCTCTTTTTTGTTTCTAATTAACATTTCACGCAAACAATTCAAATATAAACCAAATAAACTTCACATAACCTAACATTCACATCAAGTAGTTGCACAAGGTTAATTCACACAACATTTCAACCATATATTTTCAGTTATTGAAATTTCAGAGCGTTACACATAACATGTTTTGGAAAGAATCAACAAATAGTTTTTTTGAAACTTGCTTTTGAATTAGATTAGAACACAACAAAAATGATTTTTGGAAACTTTGAGAATGAGAAACAATGAATGGCTTTCCAAAAATCCAAATGAAGGCAGATGCTTTTACATGGATTTGATAAAGAACAACTTTCAAAACACTTATTTGATTTAAACATGGAAACAAGCCTTAAGCTTTAGTAACTGTGTGTACCCATAGAATTTATATTGAGTGTCCTCATTGAGATGTTCTATAGTTGATTTTGCATAAATATCTAATTGTCATGACATATGATGCATGGATATGAATTAGGCCTTCTTTCTTTCTTGTACATTTTAAGCCATTGGCCAAACAACTTTCCCAATATATATTGTTTTACCAATTGCAAGCCCTTTGAGCCAAACACTTATTATTTTGTTGGAACATTCACCTAGGATAAGAGTTTCCTACCTTACCTTAGGTTAGGAGAGCAAATGGGTTTTGTTGGGAATTTTATCATTAGGTGGCTAATGTCATGTAAATACTTTGTGTTTTACATGTGGCTATTTATGTAAATTAAGTTTGTATAGAAAAGAAAAGAAAGAAAAGTAAAAAGAAGAAAAGAAAAAGAAAAGGGAAACAAGTTCTTTGTGAATAAATAAATGTATGAATTATGTACATGATGTTCTAAACTATACAGAGTTGTTGTAAAATCTATAAATTGGGTGATTGGGATGTTGGTATAGGAAATATTTATTACTTGGTAGAAAAGGGAAGAGATAGGAAGTGATGATAGCTTGTTTATGTTTGATCTCCTATTCTCAAAGTATTCTTCAATATCTAGAAAAACTAAGATTTCTTTTAAGTCAGGCCCAACCATAAAAGTCCTAATGATCCATGATAATTATGTTCTCTATCTTTGATTTGATGGAAAATGAACTGCAAAATTGATCTATGACATATTAGTGTTGGAATTGAGATGAAACACTTGCCTATGGCAAAATTATACACTTTTGAGAGGTTTTCCTTTGTTTGAGTCAAGCAAGTGTTTTCTCTGATGTTCTTTAGAAATAAAATATGAATTGATCTTAATCTCATTTGGTTTTGTGAATTTCATCTTTTGTGTTTCATTTCTCATTGTTGATTATTTGAAAATGTTGTTCTGATCACTTTAAAGGTTGATTCTTTACAAAGCATGTTCATAAATGTTAATATAGAAATGTTGAATCATTTCCTTTTATTTTATATTTACACTTCTAGTATTCATAGTTTTATTTCTTTACTTTGCTTGAGGACAAGCAAGATTCTAGGTTAGGGAGAGTTGATAAGTGCCATATTTTACACTTATCTTTTGATTTCAACAGTTTTCTTATAAACTTCTCTTAATTCTAGATGTTTTATATTTTTTACATTTATAAATGTTATTGTTTAAATTTGGAAAATTCATCCAAGCAATTCTAATGTTTTGATAGGTATTTGTCGGATCAAGAAACAAAGCTAAGATAAAGGGCAAAAGATTCAAAATTTTCAAGATTCCAGAAATGAAATTTGCCCAGGCTAGCAATCAGCTTACCTGGGATAATCAGATTACCTCTCCATGAAGCAAACAACTCGCCTGAGCGACTTGAGCTCGCCTAGGCGAGTTGGTCTGGCACCTCTTGGACCAAAATTGTATAAAACCATGCAAAGGAGGGGGAGAACAGAGTTCCAGGAACCAGAGAACGAAATCACCATTGGAAGAAGCAAAGCAAGGTGAGGAAAGAGAGAAAAGTGGAGCTAGAGATGTAGAGAAGTGATCGAGGATCGCATCCTTCATCATTTCTTCTATTGATCTTGTACTCTACACAATGATCGGCTAGTTTCTCCAAAGAATTTGATGTAATCTTTGTACCCTTATGTATCTCTTTTGATATTTGATGTAGATATGAATCTTTTCTACTCATTCTGGTGATTTCATTTTGTTCATAATGCTTGATTCTACTTGATCACTAGTTTCATGAAATTGGATTCAAAGTTTGACTGGAAAGTGCTCTTAGAATTTGAATTGAATGATTTTACTCTGTACGTTACATTGCCAAGAATAAAGCATAACATTTTGATTGTAAATAGAACGAGATTATGATTCTAATGCTGGGTTATTTACTTCATATGCAAGGGATCGATATTCAATAAATATTCTTAGGATTCTCGAATGCAATGGATCGATTCAGGGTGAATTATTGTGTGCATCAGTAATGTTAGAAAATGATTCATATGTATTAATATTATTTTGATACTAAAGGTATGAACGATGAAATGCAATCTTATGTTCTCTTAAATTAATTAAATTCATTTTACTAGTTTTTGTAATTTTCCATATTTTCGACGCACTAATCTATTATTTTTGTAAACCCATGAAATTTCGATTATATTTGTTATACATAACTATTGAACTGTTAACTTTCATTTGGGAAAACTGTGTAACTCAAGTCCCTGTGGAGACGATCTCTTATAAATTATGTAACCTGTGACGACATTGGTACGCTTGCCAAAAGTCTAACAACAAGCTAATGAAGATTGAGGTGCAAGCTACCCAAGTAATGACTCATGGCTGAGTCAGACACGTGCAAAATACAAAATTTATACAAGTTTACATAGGTGCTAAAAATCACATACAAGTGCACCTACACTTATTAAACAATTGCCACTAAAGGCCTATTTATTGCCACTACTGTAACACCCTAAAATTTTAAATAAAACAGTCAATTGATATTCAAAATTACTGGGGTGAAATATTAATTAGAGGCAGTACAAAAAGATGTAGGGCAAATGACGATTATGTCCCTAAGGTAAAAATGACAATATTGCCCCTGGACATTTTTGGAAATGACCAACATATCCTAGATATTTTAGTGAAGATATTTTAGGAGAAATGACATAAATGCCCTCGAACAATTTGAATAATTACCATCACGTCCCAAGGGTGATAAATGACCAAAATACCCTCTAGGTCAAAAATGCCCAGATGACTTTTAGAAATTTATGGGAACCTGAATATTGGATAAAATGCTTTTAGAAAACAAATTATCCACATGGTTGGTGGTAGAAAACCATAAACTAGAATTTCTAGGAATTTTGGAAGATAGGTTGAAAAGAGCTTAATATAGACTACATCAGGTATCAGAAAACCTCAGGAAAATAATAGATACAATCTAGAGAATTTTCTTTTCATTATAGTAGGAATGGATTCTTTAATAAGTGGTCTAAACATTTTACTAATTAAAAACCAAATAGACCAATAGAAAATTAAATAAAACCATTAAAAGAAAATTGTGTGACAATTTAAATGTTACTAAAACTTTAAGATAGTTTCTAACTAATTTTGGAATTTTATTCTTAAGGAAGCAAGTTAGATTAAGGTTTTCTAAAATTCAAAAATGAAATGATTTTATTCTATTCAAAGAAAAATAAAGCATAAAAATTCCTAAACCAAGAGTTATACATGGTTTTAAGCTAAAACTAAACCATATTATACCAAAATCAAGTTAAAAACCATGCATTTCATAGAATAATGGAAAAAGCTTTAGAAAAGTGTAGAACATGGACAATTGGACAGCCAAGAAGCAAGGAGGAATATTATTGGACCAAGTAGGAAGCCATCTTGAAACAAATATAACAAAAATCTACCAAGGCCAAGACTACTCCACGTGAAGAAATAAAAAGCAAAAGGAAGGCACCTAGTTTAAGCTATTGCACGGCCAAATCAATAAAATAAGAGAATGGTGTAGAATTCTCTTGACCAAGGACACTTGTAAGGCTTTAATTCAAGAGCCAATGAAAGGTAAACAACCAAAAAGCAAGGCAATGATGAAGTCTTAAGATATTTGCACTAAAGCCAATTTAACCTAGCATATAAAAGGTTGGTGGGGACCAAGGAGGGGCTGATTTTGCACGGCCAAAATCCTTCATTCAGCCACATCCTTTTTCACCTAAAATACAAAGCCAAACAAAGGTAACACCCTTAAGTGAGCTCACGTGAAGGATGCTAGGAGTATGAGGTCAAGTTGCTAAAATTCCAACCAAAGAAGCCAAGGTATGGGGAAGTATGTTGATATACATGGTTTAGATATTGAATAGGATATGCTATTGTTTATTTCTATAGAATTTAAGCTATGTTATCATTTATTTCTTTAAGACTTAAACTATATCTACCAAGTGTTCGATAAAATGCCTCACTGAATTTAAAAGGGTGCCAAGATGTTTATTTAAATAATTAACATTATATGATTAGTAGTAAAGTGACTTATGGTACGTGTTCCTTAGTATTGTTGTGTGTTAGTGCATTACTTGCATGTTGTTGACCTATGGTAAAGTTAAAGTTTGTAGGTTTTATTAGTTTAGATGATATTTGGCTAAGTTAATGATTATAATAAATAACTTGAAACTATTTTAGCAAACAAAAAAGGGATTAAATAACTTAACTTTTGTATATTATGACTTTGGCTCAAAGAAATCCTTGTCTTAATGTTTTACTAAAAGTTGCTTGTTATTTTGCTATATACTTGATATTTTACTAAAGTTGGTATGTTGAGTATTAATTGAATGCTTATAGTAAAGTCTATGTGATAAGTATGTATTCTATGAAGTTCACATGTTATATGGATTATTATTGAATCCATGTGTTGCTGAGTATTTCCATATACATGCACAATATGTTGAGCTGAGTTCTGTGCAAGATTTATATTGAATGGTTAGCGTATATAAGAAATACAATTGGAGATTAATGGTAAAGTAGAATAATTAAACCATTCATGCATTTTCATACGCATATGCCTGGCGGGGGTCAATCCGTGGAGTTATGCCTGGCGGGGGCTAATCCGTGGAGTTGTTTGTCAGATAGCTAAACTGAGTCCACGTGTTCAAAGGGAGTTATGAACTTGGGGGTAGTTGAGACAGGGAGGACCACACCATCATGATGATCACACAGGTGGAGGTGACTATCCTACGCGCCCCTGGGCTCCCCCGACTGGTTGGATAAGTTTGTTTGAGCCACCAGAGAGGGTGAGGCTATTTTGACTGTGGCCACTGATGATAATTTAAAAAGCTGAGATCTCAGTCATGCATCATTTAATAGAGAAAACATGCATCAGCCATTATGAACATTGATTTATGATTATTTTACTATTATTCTGTATTTTACTATTTTGTACTGTTGAAAACCTGTTGATTTATCTAAACTGTGTTTATCATGCACTTACCCTATATTTTTGTGTCTGTGGTTGACACCTGTGATGACCCCAATTTACTTGGGCGAGCAGAAAGACAGTAAAGAGCTGAGATGATGTGATGGTGAAGCTTGGATGATTTGCTTGCTATACTTGGCTTGGTGTATATTGGCTTGATGTATTGTTACCCTAGTTTGATGGTATTGCCTCTGAAGTTATGAAATTGGTATGAGACTATTTTAGTGACAATCTGTATTTTATTTTGGAAGACTGTATACGGACTGTTATATTTAGCCTATTGTATTAAACTATGTGGGGACCACGTCTGTTGATGAATTTATGTACGTCATAGTCTAAATAAGCCGGTTTCAAATATTAATTTTACGAAAAAGAAATACGTATAAAAAAAAATTCGTCAATTAAAAACGAACTAGATTTAATACGTCAATTAAACAAAGTCGTTATAACTACAATTGCCACTATAAGTGCTGGAATTAAATTCAACTTGAGAGTACAAAATCCAGCCCTCTTGTTCTTCTTGAGTTGGTGTGCTTCTTCATGCTATTCTAAGAGGTGCAAATTAACTTTGATGTGCTCTTAAAGGGCTTGAGTCCTAGCTCTTGTCATGGGTCCTCTAAGGCTAACCAAAGGAAGCTCTTCAAGTTCTCCTCCTTGGCATTGAGTTTGTGATGGACCTTCATCATCCCCTCCTTCTTGAAAGAAGCTTGACCTCAAGTTTACTGCCTCACTTGTACCTACATCACACAAAGAAAGATCACAAACATTAAAGGTGTTACTCACACCATACTTAATTGGCAACTCAACTTTATATGCATTATTGTTAATCCTCTCTAAAATCTGAAAAGGTCCATCTTCTCTAAGTTGGAGCTTGCATTTCCTCTCTTGAGGAAATCTATCATTCCTCAAATGAAGCTAAACCAAATCTTCTTCATTGAAGACCACTTGCTTCTTGTGCTTATTGGCTTGTTTAGCATATTATTCCATCTTCCTCTCCACATGGGCCTTCACCTTTTCATGTAATTTCCTAACATAAGAAGCTTTAGACAAAGCATCATGATTAATCATAAAAGAAGTGTTAGGTAATGGCAATAAATCAAGAGGAGTTAAAGGATCGAAGCAATAGACAATTGGAAAAGGAGATAAGGAAGTGGTCTTGTGAACCACTCTATTATAAGCAAACTCAATGTGAGGTAAGCACTCCTCCCAAGTCCTCAAATTGCCTTTGATGTAGCATCTAAAGAGTTGACCCAATGTCCTATTCACCACTTCAGTTTGCCCATCTGTTTGTGGGTGGCAAGTTGATGAAAATAAGATATTTGTGCCAAGTTTACCCCACAATGTCTTCCAAAAGTGGCTAAGGAAATTTGTGTATCTATCACTCACAATGCTTCTAGGCAATCCATGAAGTCTCACCACTTCTTTGAAGAAGAGATTGGCCACGGCATAGGCATCATCATTCTTGTGACAAGGAATGAAGTGTGCCATCTTGGAAAACCTATCAACAATAACAAATATATAATCCTTTCCCCTCTTGGATCTTGGGAGACCAAACACAAAATCCATGGAAATGTCAACCCAAGGGAAGTTAGGAATAGGCAAAGGTGTATATAAACCATGAGGTATTAATCTAGATTTATCTTTATGATAAGTAATACATTGAGATACAAGCTTATGCACATCATGCCTCATTTTTGGCCAAAATAAATGTTCATGTAAAATAGCCAAAGTTTTATCCACACCAAAGTGCCCCATCAAGTTGTTCTCATAAGGTTCTCTAATGAAGAGTTATCTCAAAGAAATTTTAGGAACACATAGTTTCTTTTCCTTGAACAAGAACCCATCATGTCTAAAATACCCTTGATGAGCCCTCTTCTCACACAAAGAAAAAATACTAGAGAAGTGATGGTCACTTGAATACAATTCCTTTATGTGACTAAAACCAAGCAACTTAGTTTCAAGCATAGAAATCAAACAATGCCTCCTTGATAAGGCATCCACCACTGCATTCAATTTTCCTTGCTTGTTTAATAACATAAGGGAATTGTTCAATAAATTCAATCCACTTAGCATGTCTCTTATTGAGTTTGCCTTGACTTTTCAAATATTTAAGAGACTCATGATCACTATGGATCACAAATTCCTTAGGTAAAAGATAATGTTGCCAAGTTTGCAATACTCTAACAAGTGCATACAACTTTTTATCATAAGTGGAATAGTTTAAACATGCACCCTTCAATTTCTCACTAAAATAAGCACTAGGATGTTTCTCTTGAATCAAAACCCCCCCAATGCCTACATTAGATGCATCATATTTCAATTATAAAGAAGCATTAAAATTAGGCAATGCAAGAATAGGTGCATTAGACAATTTATCTTTCAACTTTTGGAAAACAATTTCATGTTCTTGCTTCCGAGAGAAGCTCACAATTTTCTTTATTATCTCATTCAAAGGAGAAGAAATGGTACTAAAGTCCTTTACAAATCTCCTATAAAAGCTTGCTAAACCATGGAAGCTTCTAACATCCTTCACACTCTTTGGAGTTGGCCACTCCTTGATGGCTTTCACCTTCTCTTAATCCACTTAGACTCCTTGAGCACCTACTACAAAACCTAGAAACACAACTTGTGAAGAGAAAAAGGTACATTTATCAATAGCTCCATACAAGGTTTCCTTCCTTAGCACATCAAAGACACTTTTAACATGCATTAAATGATCATTTAAATTGACACTATAAACAAGAATGTCATCAAAATACACTACCACAAACTTGCCCATAAAGTGTCTAAGCAGATGATTCATAAGCCTCATAAAGGTACTAGGTCATTAGTCAATCCAAAAGGCATAACTTCATAAAGTCCAAATTTAGTTTTGAAAGGCGTTTTCCATTCATCCCCTTCCCTCATCCTTATTTGATGATAACCACTCTTAAGATCAATTTTAGAGAAGATAGTTGAACCATGCAATTCATCTAAAAGATCATTAATTCTAGGGATAGGGTGTCTATAACTTATGGTGATGTTGTTTATTTCCCTACAATTAGTACACACTCTCCATGTTCCTTCCTTCTTAGGTACAAGAATAATTGGCATGGCACAAGGACTCATGCTTTCACGGATCCACCCCCTTGTCAAGTAGCTTTTCCACTTGTGTTTGAATCTCCTTTGCCTCCATGGGTGAAGTCTTATATGATGGCCTATTAGGGAGTGAACAACCTGGAATCAAATCAATTTGGTGTTCTATGCTTCTTAAAGGAGGCAAGCCATTAACAATTTCTTTTGGAAAAATATCTTTATATTCCTCCAAAAGAGATTGCATAGAGATAAGTGCCATATTTAGTAAAATCAGGTTTACAATGATGGCACTTATCTTTTGATTTCAGTAAAATTGTTTATAAACTTGCCCTAAAACCTAGTTGATTTGTATTTAGTACTTGTATAAATGTTGTTTTTCACATTTTGGAAGATTAGTCCAATCATATTTTGTATTTTGATAGGTTCCGATGGTATCCGAAGCATCCAAGCAAGCAAAGCAAGCAAAAGGGGCATAAAAATCAAATTTGGGAGGTGTCAGAAGAAAAATGGCCCAAAACTCGTCCAGGCCCATGACTTTTCTTCACCATTAAGTCTCTAACTTGCCCAGGTGAGTGGAACTAGTGTATTTTTCTCGCCCAGGCGAGTGGAGGCTTCCAGAAAAATGTATTAGCTCGCCCAGGCAAGTGAACCAAGGGCAAATTGCTCGCCTGGGCAAGCGAGCTTAAGTATGTGACCAAATCCTATAAATAGGCATGCAAGGTGAAGATGGAAGCATGATTTTGGAGGGAGAGAATGAGAGGAACAGCCCAAGAGGCTTAGAGAGAGGTGAGAGAAGAGAGAAAAAGAGTGGAAACTCTATAGGAACGGGCTGAGGATCACTACCTTCGTCATGTTTTCTGTTGATCTCTTGCTCTACACCATGATTGGTTAGTTTCTCTTAAGGATTGGATGTAATCTTCTTACCTTTATGTATTTCTTTTGATATTTGATATATGTATGAATCTTTTGTTGGATAGAGGGGGAGCAACTTGAAGTTTGAAGCTTAAGACTAGGAAGATTGTTTTGAGCTTTTCAGATGCCTTGGAATAATGTAATTCAAATGAAGTGTATAGAGAGGCCAATCTGTTGATCCTTGCATTGCATGCACCTAATCATTTATATGCTTAAATGTTTTCATCAAAGAATTAAAGCAATTTTTGAAAAAGAACTCAATAGGCAATGTTTTTGGAAAAATGCAAATATCACTGGTTTAATCGATTACACTACGGTTTAATCGATTATCTGCTTCATTTTTAAATCTGAAAAAGCTTTGAAGAACAAATTAATCGATTATCTTTGCTTGTAATCGATTACATAGTGTCAAAAGAAAATAATGCTTCACTGTTTTAATCGATTACCATTTCTTGTAATCGATTACATAAGATTCTTAGAAAAGCTTGTTTCATTGATTTAATCGATTACCATTTCCTATAATCGATTAAACAAGGCTTTTCTACATGTATCACTTCTTTAATCGATTACATATCGTTTTAATCGATTATTTTACTCGTTGTTCAAACCCAGAAATCCTATGAACACTTTAATCGATTAAGTGACAATTTAATCAATTACACAAGGCTTTTTAATCGATTATTTGGTGCATTTAATCGATTATAGTTAGTTGGAAAAGTCTGTTATAAATAGAAGTGAGGCTTGGCTTATGTTTCAACTTGAATACTTTGAATTTTCTGAATACACACAAGCCTTCACAAAGTTAGAAAGTGATTTTCTGGGTTAACTAAACTTCTTGTCCCACTCTTTAATCTTCATGGGTTTTGAATGATTTCTTGGGCAAGAGTTTTCAAAGAAGAATAGGAGAGCATGTTCTGAAATTCATTTGTTCATTCAACTCTGATTGGTAACTCACATGCATTCATATTCATTGGATCATCAGGTTGTTTCTCTCCATTCTCTTTGGGTGTAAACTTGTTTTCTCAATTTTGTTATTTGGTGCTATTATAAATTTTTCTTTGAAGCTTGTACTAAAGTAGTGTTCTCTAGGGAAGAACAAAGTAGTGTTCTCTGATTCTTGTTCTTTGGAAGTCTAATAGGGTTTTAGATTTCTTTTCTTTATCTAGAGTTGATAAAGAGTGTTTGTAATAAAGCTTGTAAGAACTGAAATTTATAATAGTGGAACTCTAATCTAGTGTTGATTAGAAGGAACTGGATGTAACTTCTCTTGAGAAGTGAACCAGTATAAATTCTTGTGTTGATTTTCTACTCTTAAATCTCAATTAGTTATCTTGTTCATTTGTTCTTGGTATTCTTATCATTACTCAACAAATTCTATTTTGAGCTATTGATTTCTTGAGCTGAGTGAATTGATTGATTAAAAGCATTCTTGGTTTTAAAAAGTGATTAAGATCCTAACTTTGATTTTATAAAGAAATTTTTAAAAGACCAAGTTTTAACCAATTCACCCCCCCTCTTGGTTATTGTGGGTATTCCTATTGTTTTCATCTTTTCTTCTCATTCTGGTGATTTCATTCAGTTCTTAATGCTTGATTCTACTTGATCACTAGTTTCATGAAATTGGATTCTAAGTTTAACTGGAAAGTACTCTTAGGATTTGAACTGAATGATTTTACTCTTTATGTTACGTTGCTAGGAATAGAGCATAACGTTTAGGATTGCAAATGGCATGCGATTTATGATTGTAATGCTAGGTTATTTACTTCATATGCGGGGGATCGATATTCGGTAAATATCCTCAGAATTCTCGATTGCGAGGGATCGATTCGGGGTGAATTAATGTGTGCATAAGTAATGATGGAAAATGATTTATACATGGTAATATTAATTGAATACTGAGGGTATGAATGATGAAACCCAATCCTATGTTCTCTTAAATTAATTTCATTTTATTAGTTTCCGTACTTTTTAATTATTTTTCGTTATTTTCACAAAACACATAAAATTTCGCTCATACTCGTTGTACATAACTATTAAACTATTACTTTTATTTAAATTAACTGAGTAACTCAAGTCCTTGTAGAGACAATATTTTATAAATTTTGTAACTTACAATGACAAATTGGTACGCTTGCCAAAAGTCTAACACATAGCTATGGGAAAATTTTCTCCTTCCTTTTCAACATCCAAACAAAGAGAGTTAGGAACCATATAATAAAAAGGTTGTCTTGCTAATAACACTCTCTTGACTTCTTTTGCTCTCAAGAACAAACTTTCTTTGGCCTCATGAATTTTTTTGCTTTCAACTCTTTTCTCTCTTTTTTTCCACTAGTTTTCTTCTTGGATAGCTCATGGATTTTGCCTTATTATTTCTATCAAGCGAAGTATTTTTTTAAGTTTTTGAACTCTCTTTTGTTTCATCCTCACTTGATTCTCACACACTTGTTTAGGAGTCAAAGGTCTCAAAATAATTTTCTTGCCTAAGTGGTCAAACTCAAAAGTGTTCTCCATGCCATTGTGTATAACTTTCCTATCAAATTGTCAAGGCCTTCCAAGGAGAATATGTCCAATCTCCATAGGTACAATGTCACAAAAAATTTCATCCTTATAAGAGTTAATAGAAAAAGGAATAAGCACTTGAGAATTTACCACTACTTCTCCACTCTCACTAAGCCATTGGATCTTGTATGGCCTAGGATGACTTGTGGTTGACAAATGTAATTTCTCTACAAGCCTTTTACTAGCCACATTGGTGCAGCTGCCTCCATCAATTATAAAAGAGCACACCTTGTCTCCAACTAATACCTTGTGTGAAAAATAATTTCTCTTTGAGTCTCCTCTTTGTCAATGCAAAAATTGCTAATTGAGCCACTTGAAGAGCTAGTTGAGCCACTTGAAGACTCACTCTCTATGCCTCCATCCTCAAGCAAAATCATTGTTCTCTTGTTGGGGCATTGTGAAGGAATGTGCCCCTTGCCAAGGCACTTAAAGCACTTGATATTGCTTGATTTTGTTGAAGTAGGGTCCAATTTTTTTTTGCTTGAGCTCTCCACCTTTTCTTCTTTATTTTTCACTTGAGAAACCTCCCTCATAGGCTTATCCTTCCAGCTAGAAGTTCCAGCCCCATTGGTTTTGGAAAATTTGAAAACAGTATGAATAGCACACAAGAACCAAGAGGGGGGGGTGAATAGGTTGTTCTTGGTCACTTAAAAAATTATTAAACAATCAAAGTTAAAAAAGACCGTATCACAAAACAACCTCTGAATACTTTTCAATCAATCAAACCCTTTTCTTTTAAAGAATGCAATGACAACAAAATATTTCAATTGATTATGAAAAGTTACTCCAACGAATAACAATTAATAACCACAAGAAAAGATAAAGAAGAAGTAGTCAACACCAAGATTTATACTGGTTCACTTCTCAACCTAGAGAAGCTACATCCAGTTCTCCTAACCAACTAGTTAGAAATTCCACTATTAGCAAATTGTTTCTTGCAAGCTTATACAATCACTCTCAATCAAACCATCTAACTCCCTTAGACTCTCTGTGATCAAGATATAGAAAACTCCATTATCTCCTCTTCCTTCTAGAAACACCTATCCTAGACAAGCTTTAAGAAAGACTATTGCTTTAGTTACACAAACCACAAATTTTAAAAAGAATTAAACCAAAGTAGTATGGAGAGAAACAACCTGATGATCAACTATTTATGAATGCAAATGATTAACAAACTTGAATCAAGATTGAAAGACAAATCTCAGAACATTCTCTCCAAGTTCTTCTTTAGAATGTTGCCCAAAAAGAAATCCTCTCAAGAAATCTTGAAGCTTGAGGATTTGAGGGTCTAACACAGAATAATTCAAAGTATCTTTTCTCTCTTCAAAAAGGTTATTAAAATCCTTGTTATTTCGTTGCTGTAATGTGTTAAAACACTCAACATCGATTTATAGAAAATTGTTATAATTGTCAGTAAGCGATTAAGTCACTTATGTAATCGATTATATCACTTATGTAATCAATTAAACCAGTTATATAATTGATTAAAGTGTTCTTGAGCTTTCTAGAAAAGATTTATGGACAAAGTAATTGATTAAATCGCAATGTAATCAATTATCACAGGAAGTTTTATTCAAAATTGTTTCCAAGTAATCAATTACCATTGTGTTGTAATCGATTATCACAAGAAGTCTATTATGTGATTATGAATTGTGTAATCGATTACCACAAAGTCATAATCGATTAAAAATGTTCTTAGTTCTCAAGTAATAGATTACCAATGACTGGTAATCGATTAAACCAATGAGAAAAATATTTTTCCAAAACTTAAAAATTTGAATACTTGGCTTTTTATGCATTCATGAAAACTTTGTGTTTCAGAAAATGCTTTTTATGAAAACATGAATGCAAACATGAATGAGTTTTATGCAATGGATCATAGGATAGCTCATCTTAGATATACACAATTTACATATGCCATTCAATTGAATTGGCATGTAAAAACCTAAACATTTCATAGTCTAAGAACCTCAGCTTATTGATCCTCTTTAGCTCCCCCTGAGTCTAACAGGGTCCATAATTTTTTTGCTTGAGCTCTCCACCTTTTCTTCTTTATTTTTCACTTGAGAAACCTTTCTCCTAGGCTTATCCTTCCATCTGGAAGTTCCAACCCCATTGGTTTTGGAAGATTTCTTCCTTTTGAGTTATTGCTCCACTCTTTGAGCTTTATGGACTAGTTCCTCAATTGTGCCATATGAATGTAGCTCCAACACATCTTGAATTTCCCTATTCAAGACATGAAGGAACCTAGCCATGGTTTCCTCTTGGCTCTCCACAATTTCAGCCCTCGTCATCATCAATTCCATATCCTTATAGTAGTCATCAATACTCTTGTAGCCTTGGAATAGTCTTTGGAGTGTTGTGGACTTCTCTTGAGTAATAAGTGGGAACAAATATTTCTCTCAAGCACCTCTTCAAGTCATTCCAGCCATTGCTTCTTGGCCTCCTCAACCTCTCTATGTCAATTTGAATTTTTTTCCACCACACCAAAGCATAGCCACCAAATTCTAGAGTTGGTAAAATCACTTTCTTTGCTTCATCAAAGTGTTGGCATGAGAAAATTTGCTCTACTTTCATCTCTCACTAAAAGTAAATTTCTGGATCATAAGTGCCACGGAACTTTGGAATTTTAATTTTCACTCCACTCAATCCTCCATTCCCCCATTCTCTCTCATCTCTCCTAAACCTCCAATCTTCCTCCTCTCTATTTTGTCTCCTATGATTTTGTCTTCTATTATTTTGTCTCCTATTGTTGTGTTCTCACTACTCCTCCCTCTCATTCCCCTCCTCTTCATAATTTCCTCCATGAGATGATGCAAATTCACTCATCCTCCTATCCTCATAAGCCTCTCCATCCACACTCTAAATTGGATTACTCCTTCTTTGTGTCTCCCTTTGTAACTCCTCAAATCTTGCCTCCATTTTGGTTTGTAATTCCTCCATTTTTTTTGTAATAGCCTTTATCAACCTAGAGGTCTTAGGTGACAAAGCTTCTTCATCCCTTGAGCTCATCCTTCAAAATAAATGGTTAGCAAAAACATAAGTATATATGAAAATTCTCACCACTCTCTAAGTGTTTGCCACTCACACTCGTGTTTGCACACTTTATCTAGGCTTTTTCTCTAAATTTCTCTCTTGCCTTTTCCCACTCTTGTTCCTCTATAGTTCTTAAGCAAAAAATTTCAATCCAATCAAGGTTCTTTACTAAAGTGCAATAGGAAACAATTCTAAGCTAGACTCAAGAATCTAAGAACAAGAAAACTCTACGACAAAGCCTTGAAATTTTTTAAAGACAAGCAACAAAAGCTAAAAATTTAAGGATAACAAACTCAAATTGAAATGCAATGAGACAACTCAAGGATAGTTGCTGGACTTAAACTGCACAAAGGAGATACACTAAACATATTCAAGTGTTAGAAGCCAAATTTCACCAAATTTGCATGTCATACAAGTTCACTCAATTTTGTGGTTCAAAGGAAATTTGAACTTGTAAATTTTTGTAACTTTTCTTTGCCTCTAAACTTCGTTTTTCCAATCACCAATTCAATATTTTCTTTGTTTGCACCTAATTGCTTTTCTTTTGTCTTTTCTTGCTTCTTTCACAATATTTTTATAGGCTTTTTGTTTTGCTTTGTACAAGTTCAAAAATACCTAAAGAAATGTGATGAATCTTGAAAAACAATGTATAAAAATGTAAAATTTGTTTTAACAACTCAATTCAGATTTAGAAATGAGATTAGAATCAAAACAAGAGGTTATACAATACACAAAAAACTTCTAACACAAGTTGATAAGAATTAAAACTAGAAAATTATCAAGAACAAGAAAGAACATGAGATGAAAAAAATTTCTAAAACTGGAAATTAATCACTACAAAAGGTGTAGAAACACAATACAAGACTCAATCCACCAAGAGTTTAAAGAAATTTAAGAAAACTAGAAATAGATCTAAGATTTATGAATTTTCAGTTTACCTTTGAGTAATTCTAGAAATTGAAATTGAAGAAGAATTTCACAAGGATTAGGCTCTAGATACCACATGATGTATGCCTAAACTCCTTAGACATTGATTTCCCCAATCTACCTTGCAATGAAACTCAATCTTCTAGAACTCTTCAAGAACTCAAACTCTTACTCAAGAATTGGAGCAAGAGTGACGTGAATGAGGTCCAAGAAATCAAGTAATGGAGGATGGAATTAGACAAGGAATGGAAGTGGATGACGCCATGGAGAAGCTCTCCAATGAGTCTAGGAAGAATCGTCACAATAGCCTTGAGAAGCCATTGATAAGATCCAAGAAGTTCTTGCACAAGAACAAAGAGAGAAATTCTCACAAGAAATTTCAAATTTCTATTAATTTGCCAAAAAGTGTGTACAATATGTTTTTGTTGGCTATATATAGCCAATGTCCTAAAGCTTGTCTTGTAAGATACCTAAGCTAAAAAAATGTAAGCTAAATGCAAGTGGAATGAAATGGCAAATGAAATGAAGCTTGAGGTGCAAGCTAATTAAGCTTAAGGTGAAAGCTAATGAAGCTTGGGGTGCAAGCTACTTAAGTGATGACTCATGGCTGAGTCAGCCACATGCAAAATACAATTTTTACAAGTTTACATAGGTGCTAAAAATCACATACAAGTGCACCTACACTTATTAAACAATTGTCACTAAAGGCCTGTTTATTGCCACTAAAGGCCTATTTATTGCCACTACAATTGTCACTATAAGTGTTGGAATTAAATTCAACTTAAGAGTACAAAATCTATCCCTTATTCTTCTTAAGTTGGTTGCTTCTTTATGCTTGTCTAAGAGGTGCAAATTAACTTTGATGTGCTCTTGAAGGGCTTGAGTCCTAGCTCTTGTCATGGGTCCTCTGAGGCTAACCAAAGGAAGCTCTTCAAGTTCTCTTCCTTGGCCTTGAGCTTGTGATGGACCTCCATCACAATTCCTGAATTTGTTGCCTTGAACTCAATCCCTAAGAAATAGGATAGAGGGTCTAAATCACTCATCTCAAATTATTTCATCATCTTCTACTTTAAATCCTTAATCTTCTTTTCACTGCTTCTAGTCACTAATAAGTCATCAACATATAGGCAGATAATTAGTAAATCTATACCCGAGGTCATTTTCAGGGCCACCATATATACTTCATGTTTTGAAATGCACTTTACAAAGCCAATTTGGCTTAGGAAACTGTCAATTCTTTTGTTCCAAGTTGTTGGAGCTTGCTTGAGCCCATATTGGGCCTTTCTCAGTTTGTATACTTTCTCCTCATGTCCTTGCAACACAAAGCCTGGTGGTTGACTCATATAAACCTCCTCCTCTAGTAGTCCATTCAAGAAGGTTGACTTTACATCAAGTTGATGCATAAACCAACTTCTCAGACTTGTAATATCCACCGCTAGTCTCACTATTTTCATCCTTGCAACAAGTGCATACACTTCACCATAGTGAGCTTGTAAAGTGGAGTCCATCCAATAGCAAACACCTGTTTACTTTTGTCATCAAGCTTTCTTCTTAACTGATCTGGCACATGTTTGAAGCAAATTGAGCCAAAGAATCTGAAGTAAGATACATTAGGCTTAACTCTAGTCTAGGCTTCCTCATGTGTTTTTCCTTCCAGCCTCTTGGTAGGTGATATGTTTAAAACATATACCCCCACAAGTGTGCTTTAAGCATGCACCTTACCATATTCATGATAGTCCTATTCTTTCTCTATGCGGTTTCATTATGTTGTGGTGTGTAAGGTGGAGTTATTTCATGAATTATTCCCTCTTCCTCACACAAGCATTGTTGATCTTCACATACATATTCAACACCACCATTTGTTCTCAATATCTTTATTTGCTTCCCATTTTGTTTTTCAACTAGGCACTTAAACTTCTTAAACACTTTAATCACATCACTTATTTTATCAGGTAATTTCATACTTTCCTAGTCACCTCATCAATAAAAGAGACAAAAAACTTGTTTCCACCAAGGGATTCAGATTGGATTGGACCACATACATCTGAATAGACAACTTCTAGTTTATCATTAGCCCTTGTTGGAACATGTTTGCTGAAGGGGATCTTTGATTGCTTGCACTCCTAACACCCTTCACATACTTCACTTGGGACCTCAACATGTGGCAAACCATGGACCATGTTGTGCCTGTTCAATAGACTCAAATATCTGAAATTCAAATGTCCAAATCTGTGATGCCAAAGCCACTCAGGTTTGTTCACAACTGTGGCTAGGCATTCATGCCTCATAACATCAATTCCAACCTTAAAGGTCATATTCTATGATAAATAGGCCTTGAGTATAAGCCTATTCTTATTGTCAAACACTTTTAAGGCATTATCCTCCATTTTCATCAGAAACCCCTTCTCTAACAATTCACCAAGGCTTAGTAGATTACTTTTCATCCTTGGCACATACAATACATCTAAAATGAATGATTGTTTACCATATTTTCTTTTGATCAACACTTTACCAATGCCTTCTTCCTTGAGTGTGCTATCATCCACAGATTTGACTTTGTTCTTTGTTGATTCATCAAGACTGATGAACCAGTCCCTCCTGCTAGTCATATGAGTAGAGCACCCTGTGCCAAGATACTAGGATGCAATATTGTCTACCTTAACACTAATTGTTACCATTAACAACACTAGATTAGAATCAGATTCGACATCATAAACTAGATTTTCCTCGTTATTAGATTTCCCTTTGCCACTTCTGCCACTTTTGGATTCATTTGCAAAATGCCCCCGTTTGTTGCAGTTATAACACTGAAATTTTCTCTTGTCAAACTTCTTCCTGCCACTTTTGATCTTGATTGGCCACCATTTCTTCTATTGGAGGATTCACCTTGTTCAAGATCAACTTGATTCTAATCTTGACCACTTGCCACTTAATTGTCTCTTCAACCTTTCCAATTCCCAATTCCCTTTCTTTTGCTCGTGTGTTTCAAGGGAGTTTTGTAGCTCTTCCACCTTCATTGAATCAAGGTCCTTTGATTCCTCAATTGCAACAACCACAAGATCAAATTGAGGAGTCAAAGTTCTCAGGACCTTGTCAACTACCTGTTGATCTGTTAGAGCTTCCTTGCAAGCCTTCATCCCATTCACTAGCACTTAAATCTAATACTTTGCAATTGACTCCTGACCATTCATAGATAGCAATTCATATTGCTTTATAAGAGTTTGAAGCTTTACCTTCTTAGTTTTTTCAGCATCACCATATGTCTCGATCAAAATGTCTCATGCTTCTTTTGTAGTAGTGGCCTTAGAAAATTTCCCAAACACTATGGCATCCACACATTGATGTATCAAAAATCATGCCTTGCTAGCTAGCCTCTTGAGTTCTTTATGTGTTGCTTTTTGTTCTTCAGTGACATTCCTTCCAAATACGACATTCATCTTCACACCCCAATCATCAAAGTTCTTCCCATTGGATACTGGTAGAACCCCAAGAGCAACACCACTCAAACCCGCCATGTTCCACCTTCTTCAAGTTCTGCAAGATTCTCACCAAGAGAAGGATATGACTGAACCAAACCCACACTATGACAGGATTGATTACACTACAGTGTGCCTTCACAGGTCCTTGATAGTACAAGTTATGAATAGCAATTTTGTTGGAAAGAACTCTATCTCACTCGGTTGTCACATACTCATACTGATAACACACACTCAGTGTATATTGATGAGAAAGTAAAAGTTTAAATTATTGAAGATGTAGGAGGTAATATTCACACTACTCAAATTCTACAAAGGGTGTCTTATATCAAGCAACGAATACACTAATACCTCCTTTTGACTACTAACTATTTTAATTCTCAATAAAAAAAATGTTATTTGAATTACACCTAATAACAGGTACAAGTTTTTATATATTTGTTCTGTCTTTTGTCACAAATTTTGTCTTGTACCTCAATTATTTTTAAAATTAAACATGGGACAAATGATTTTGTGTTGCGTTGTCCCTCAATTTTATGCAAATCAAATGCACCCTATACACGTATGAATGATTTATTTTTATTTTCCTGATTTTTGTCACATTTCCAAATTACTAATTGAGAGAACTTGTGTTTTCTTATTGAAACGAGGATGAATTATTTAAATCTACCGAAACTGAGTCCACACCACCCCGAGGCATTATAACCTAGAGAGAGCAAGTTAATTTAAGTCCTTCCTTGGTATCTTTCCCGAGGCATTCTTCGGTATTGAATCAACAAATGCTACACGCCTTATTTTCTTGTATGCTGTAACCTACAGCCAAGAAAAAAACACCAAGCAATAATATCAATATGATATATTGCTCCAATGCTCCGTAACGTTCAACATGCAAACAAGAAGGGAAAATGCATTATTTTGGGGTAAGACTAAAAAGAGGACTATTAGTAACACATTTTTTAAGAGACTTCTTTTATTATGTTTTCTTAGTTATTTTTTTAAAATTCTACCAAAGAAAGTTACTATCTATTAAAAATTAAAGACTATAAAATTATGAGAAAAACTCATTAAGTAAAAAGTCTCACAAAAAATTTGTGATTTTTAATAAATATTAGTCAACAATAACGAATGCAGGATGTATTTTAATATTATTTCTCAAATGAAAATCTCAATGATCAAAAGAAAGCAAAACGAAATAAGTACCTGTTTGGCTACAAAATCAATTATCTCTATTTCACCAAGGGAACTTTGGGATTGTCTTACCACAAACGCCATGGGCACCTGGCCGACTTCTTCATCAGGGTATCTGTTAATGACGTGTGAAGGTTAATAATTCTTTCTTAGATACCATACAAAAACTAGTATCTTTGTGAATTGTGAGTTCCAACTTCGTATTTCAATAAGGATTTTAAAATATGTCCTTTGCAGTGGAGAATGAGGAATTTCAATTGCATAATCCTTCTACACACACACACACACACACACACATATATATATATATATATATATATATATATATATATATATATAT
>CM023947.1:18111222-18208688 GCA_013407115.1 Glycine latifolia
AGGCTAAAAAATACTAAATAATTCTTTTACAATAAAATGCATAAAATAAAATAAAAATACAGGATTAACATATACCACATAAGTTTAAATCATAATTAAATTACACTTTTATTTTTCTTTTTATTTCTAATAAGTTTATTTTTTAACTAGTCAAAAATAAATTGTTGTTATGAAAATAATTAATAGAGACAAATAAAAATATAATTAATTGCATGAAAAATTGTAAAAATACATTACTGTTAATAATTTTGATAAATAACTAATTTGAAAAATCAGATCATTCAAATTATCTGAGTTATATTAATTAAATATAATTAATTGATTATCATTAAATATATTGAAGTTATCATATTTATTAAGATATTATATATCATAAGATTAACTATGTAGATTTGGTATAAAAAAAAAAAAATAGACTTACACCTACGGATGTTATCTCTCTCTCTCTATATATAGTACCAGGGGTACCAGGGCACGGGTTGCACAGAAAATCTGCTCCACTATTATAATTATTATATAAGAGAAAAAATTTAGACCAACATAATTATTATTTTAAATTTTTAATATAATATTAATTTTTTTTCACTTATATCTTTTATAATATTAATGGTGAACAACAAAATTTATAAATGAATTAATAAGGATATAAGATTAATTTTGTAAAATTATTACTTTTATTTATTTATTTTTTCTTAATTTATATAAAATAACTCAGGTTGATAATTATTTTGGGACGAAGAAAGTATTATTAATTAGTTTAATTGAGGGAAGAGACAAAATATTTATGACTACTATTATGTAAGGACAAAATTCAGGATATATTTTATTTTTATAAAATTTCATCATTTCCCTAAAAAGCCCCACACGTACTAGATTTGTTAGCAATGCTTGACATCAGGGTGTGAGTTGCATATATAGGATCAGATTAAATATATTTTAATTGTATACGTATTTTTTTCAAAGCAATTATATACATACGTTTGTAAAGAAAATATTAATTAAAAGTCATTTGTTGGAATACGATGACTACGGACAGAGTATGACGCGTGTTTCCCCCTTTTTATATGATTTGTGTCCAGGTTTTTCTAAAAACGTCATTTGTTGGAACACACCCAACTATTTTATTCATTACTTTTTCCGTCCTAAAATATGTTAAGTTATTTATACAGACAAATAAAACTAATAAGTAGATAAAAAAAATTATAAAATTAATATTATTAAATAAATGAAAGAAAATATTATTAATATTACATTAAAAATTAAAGTGATATTTATTAAAAATACTGATAAAAAATAATTAAATATTACATTAAAAAATTAAATGTCATTTAATTTAGAATTTTTTAAATACGAACATTTATTTTAAAACAGATAAAGTCCTATTTAATAAGTTATAGATATTAATTACCTTAAGAAATTTTTTCTCAAACCATAATTTAATATTTGTCAATAAAAAACATAAAATCACAAGAAAGATCCACAGAAATTGTAAATTGACAAAAAGTAAAATAAAATTCACATTAAAAACACTTTTATATTTATTATTTGGAAAAGAATAATTTAATTAAAAATATTTTAATATTATTATATAAAAAGTAATAAAGAATAATGATAGAAAAATAATATTAAAATACCCTTTTTTAATAAATACTGCATCATATACGTTCATACATGGCGCGCACATATATATAGACCGTAGATTTTACATTTCATTTACATTTTTCTTTATCACTGGTCATTTTAAAATAAAAAATATTGTTTTAAAACTACTTTATGGCAATTATTTTACACTTGTGGAATGTGGAGAAGGTCAACCACGAAAATACCATATGACTTATAACGCAAAATGATTCAATATTAATATATGAATTAGTTGTCTTCGTTTCTTTTACGAAAACAGCAACGGACGGATTTGCATATTTATAAATAATTTCAAAATTTATGTTACGATAATTAATAGAGTAAATTATACTCGCACCCCCTGTGTTTTGCTTAAATTTCACCTGATACCCTTCCCTTTTTACACCATACAAAAAATCCCTTAATTGTTTAGCTCACATTACACTTAGACCCCCTCATTCCTACACACCGTTTAATAATCTAACAGAAATTAGGCAAATACTGGTCACATGACTTTTAATGAAAATTTATGTCTAAAATATTTTCATCTTCTTCCTCTCAACCTGAAAATATTTTAATACTCTTCTTCTTTTTTGTTTTTCTACGTAAACCCAACTTTGAACCCACTTTGTTGGTACGCAATGTTAACACATTTCCTCTCATCCTTTGTTCTACTAACTTTATATATGAACTGAATTCTGATTCTCAACAAACATTTTCATCCATTATGTTCCTCTGGTCCAAAACATCAATACTATTTTAATCAACAATAATAAACAGATGATTTCCAATTCATCCATTGTGTTTCCTGTAGTCTCAAATATTCACACTATTTTAATCAACAATAATAAACAAATGATTTTCAGTTCATCCCCTGTGTTTTCTGTTGTCCCAAACATCAACACTATTTTAATCAGCAATAATAAATAAATGATTTCCAGTTCATCCATTGTGTTTCCTGTTGTCCCAAACATCAACACTATTTTAATCAACAATAATAAACAAATGATTTTAAAAATATAAGTGATCTCAAACTGGTCTCCCATTGAAATCCCATTCAGAAATAAGCAACAATAAACAATCAAAATTAAATAAAAAATCTTAAAAAGTAACTTATATACAAGGTCCAGTGGTCACTTACAAGCATAGCCTAGCGTGAACATAAATTGTGGAACAGGAAGAAAAATAGAGTGCTCGTGAACGTCGAAGAGGAAGACAAATGAAGACGCTCATGAACGTCGCGAACTAGAAAATGAATAATGGGAAATTCGCAAACTGGAACAAGAACGGTGAAGAGGAATGGAACATGAACGTTATGAGAGAAAGAGAAACTCGCACCCCCTGGACGTTGAAGAAGAACTCGCCAACAAGAGGAAGATGAACAGTACTCACTAATGGTGAAGATGAATGAAACGTGAATCATAGATTTTGAAACTAATTGGGAAGGGATAATTTGGGTTTTAAAATTCAAAAGTAAGGGCAATTTTGTTTGCTCACATATTTCAATTGACGTTAGTTAACAACGTTAATAGAGAGGTAAAAGTAATGTGCAAAAAGGGAGGAGTATCAGGTGAAATTTGAGCAAAACACAGGGGGTGCGAATGTAATTTATTCTAATTAATATACTCACTTTTTATTCATTTCTTTTTTCAATCATTTTCTTATATTTTTCTCTTCCTGGCTTTCATATCATTTATCACTTGTTATCTCAATTTGTTTCCGTTTTTCCTTTTATCTCTCTTTATGAAAGAAAATATTATTAATATTATATTCAAAAAATTAAAGTGACATTTATTAAGAGTATTGATGAAAAAGAATAACTAATGTTATATTGAAAAATTAAATATAACACTTATTTTGAAACATTTTTTTTCAAATGCGACATTTATTTTGAGATAGAGTCCTATTTAAAAAATTATGATTATTAATTGCATTAAGAAATTATTACTCAAACCATAATTTAATATTTGTCAATAAAAAACATAAAATCACAAGAAAGATCTACAAAAATTGTAAATTGACAAAAAGTAAAATAAAATTCACACTAAAACACTTTTTATATTTATTATTTGGAAAAAGAAAATTTTAATTAAAAATATTTTGATATTATTATATATTTTTTTGATGAATGGGAAAGAAAACAACAACAAACAAAAATTAAATCCTGATATGTTCTATTCTCGTGGCATAAGCCTATAGGAAGGTAGAAACAACACGAAGACAAGCGTGTCAAGCTTAAAACTCATAATCCATAGTTGCTCTGAATTTGGCTAGCGTGCAAGAATTTCCTTCACGAAGAGAGCGAGCAAACACCAAATCCCAAGAATTTTGAGAGAGAGACTTAATATAGGAGATAATAGGAGCATAAGGATGAGTATATGCACTTTCTCGTCAATCCACATAAGAGAAGTGTTAAAATCATATTCACATACAAGTGTCTTATACCCTTCATTCCAAGCTAATTGGAAGCCCTTAGCAATGACTTAAAGCTCAGTGTTCGATTAGTAGTAGTGCCACAACTATAAGAAAATCCAATAAGCCAAGCATCTTGGTAATTTTGAAACAATAACCACTGTCTGGATTACCAAAAGTGCTGCCATCCTCATTGATCTTGACAAAATATCAAGAAGAGGAGACTAGCTAACCAATCTAGGATCATGACACTACTAAAAAAATTGTTTTTTTACGACGCACCTTCTAAGACGGTTATCAAAAAACCATCATCGTATATAAGGCAGTGACACTTTCGTAAATATGTGGTTTTTCAAGGAAGACGGCAAAAACTGTCTTAGAAACTACCATTCTAAGATGGTTTGTTAAAAACGTCTTAGAACACTACTAAAGAAAAAGGTTTTCACAACTGAAAAAATGACGATGATGCTAGAAACATCTGTAAATTAGTAAACAAGTTTAAAGACGATTTTACCTGTAACCGTCTTCGTATCCTATAGCCTTCCCATAAAAAAGGTTCGAACACGAAGAGACATTTTCAATCTCTCTCTTAACAGATAATTTATCTACAATAAGAAGCATCCACCCCTCTCCCTCGTCGTCGCTGCCAACCACATCTGACGACCTTTCCTTCCACCTTGCCGCCATCCTCACCCTCATTCTTTCCTTCTCCTCGGAGGACTGAGAAGTCCTCACATACCTTATCTCATGCTCCTCTTTGTCTTCCTCCAACAACAACTTTTACGACAACCATCGTCGAAACCCTAAGGTTGTCATGGAAGGCAATGACCCTCTTGTTTTCAATTATAGCTGCTTTCAGTGCTACATGAGCTACTGGATCTACTGGAACTCCTCTCCCAACCACCAACTCATACACGAAATCATTGGCGTCTTCGAAGACTCTCTGGCTCACACCACAAAACATTCTAGAAAAGATAAGAGAAACAAAAGGGTCTCTAAAACCAAGCCTTTTGATTTGACTCACTTCGAGTTTCCCTCTTCACTGTCGGTGATGGTGGTGATGATAAGGAGAAAGGGTTGGTGAGAAGGTTTGTTTGCTTCATTGGATAAAGGATTTGGGGCGCTTGGGCTTAGTGAATGAATTTTCAAGGGGAAAGGTGGGTTTAATCTTCACCCTTTCTTTCTCTCTTTTGGTTCTTCTTTTATTTATTTATTTATAAACTATTTTTTTCTTTTTGTAAATGTTCTATTGGTGAAGTACCAATTTTGCTAGCAAAGGCCCAAACATACATGAATTTCAGTGGGGAATCAGTTAGTTATTACTTTTCTAGTACTTATTTTATCTTACTCTTAAAATTTGGGTCACTTGCATCATATTATCAAGTACCCTTTCATCATATTCTACTATTTGTATCTCTTACATTAGTCCTGTTTAGAAGCAGATAGTGACAATTTCCTCACTCGTTGATAATTTCATTTGGCCATAAGCTTGTGGGGATTTTTTCATAGGTTTTTGAGGAAACAAGCCTTTCAAATGGTGTTTTAAGGCTTCAACCTAAAGGCACTCATGGACATCACAATGGCTAATGCTTGTTGTATTCTTTAATATTTTTTATATATCAGAATAAAACATGATTTCAAAAGTTGGAATTGATACCATAGCAAAGTTCACCTTGTGAATAAAGAAATAGTAATTAGACTTTTTATAAAGTCGTTGACATAAGATAGATATTAAGATATCAAAAGTTGGAATTTATGTTTGAATTTTAAATGTGAGACTCTTGTTATGTTCTCCAAGACAACAATTTGAATCATTTCATTAGTAACCTTGTTTTTAAAAACTTATTTGGGAACTGGCACATTTCTATGTTCTGGGAAATCATAAATTCTATATCTGGTTGTAATGATCCCGTATGCATCCGGTTCATTAACATTATAATATGGTCTTAAGCACAAAAATTATTTAATAAACTTAAGTAAACACGGAAGCATATAAATAATAAGACGTCATCTTACGTCACACAATACAACTAAAACATTATGTATAGAATTTGTATACATCCCGGTACCCGGGTTCTGTTCTTAAAAGATACATCATAATACAAACCCATACCGGGTTACAAAAGAACAACAAAAATTGAGCCAACAGACTCGCAAAAGACCGTCTTCCAAAAATCCGCTTGCTTGAACCCGGATCACAGACTCTTGTTTGGGATCCTCAATTAGTAGCCAACTCGGCCTCAGCCTACCCGACCTATCAATTGAGATCCACCGAACAACCCCTACTTGGGTCTCTTACCTGAACCTCGTCCCTCGCTCCTTGGCTATCACCTGCAATAAATATAATCCCTAACCGGGGTGAGATACAAATCTCAGTAAACTCAAGGTTCTTGGAGACTCACCACCCCTTGTTCACTTCCAAAGTACATAGCATTTAAATAGGAATTACAATAACATAGCCAACCCGGCCTTTTAATAAAAACATAGTCATCCTGGCTTTTATAAAAACATAGCCATCCTGGCTTTTATAAAAAACATAGCCATCCCGGCTTTTATAAAAGACATAGCCATCCCGGCTTTTATAAACATCAAATGTATATAATCACACCCACGTGCCATTCCAGTACAGATATACAAGTTCACCAGTGCACTTCTCACACACAAATGTATATCAACCATGCACATCTCATGCACTCGGACGTATATGAATTTCCGAGATGCTCATCCCGAATGAGTCTTATACTCTCATATATGGTCCGCTTCCCTGGCCAGAGGGCTTCCTCAACCACAATACAAACATCACAGTGCAAATCATTTACATGTATGTTTCAATCAAAAAGCAGTAACACACAATTTAAATACACGCACTGCATCATACAATAATCGTAACTCCCCAAGAGTATGGTGGAACACAATCAAGGGATACAAACTCCCTAAGAACAGAGAGCTTACCTTCTCTGATCACCGCACCGGCTCTCTCAGCCTCGTGCTCCCAATCACTGATATCTCCTTTATCACGCCCTACACTAGGCAAGAAAGATATCAATAACGATTTTCAACCATTTCATGAAAAGAACCCATTTCTTTTCCAGATCTCAAGCATAACCAACTAACCATTGACTTGTAAACCCCACAAATATCTATCTGAGCATAACAAAATACGCAAAACCCAGAAAAGTTAGCTTTCAAGGTTGAACCTTCATCACAACTGTAACGACCGCTTCTATTTCGTATTTATTTTATTTGTGACTGATTTTTTTTTTTTTCTGAAAAAGTAATAATAAATGCCAAATTAATTTTGTTTAGTTTAAAAAATGATTTTTTTTTTAGAAATATGGAAGTTTACGCGTAATTCCTAACGTAATCCATGACATTCACATACACATATACATACCATACAGTCCCTCATTACAAAGCCATAGTTCAATACATGAACAGTCCATAATACAGATCAAAGCATAGATCATCAAAAGCAGAGAATCATCACAATAGCTTCATCACATCTTCTTGTACGACATCCATATCACTGTTCCTCTGCTCGCCCAAATAATTTGGGGTCATCACAGGTGTCAACCACACGACACAAAAGAGGGTAAGTCATGATAAACAAAATTCAAATATATACATAAACATTAAACGTACGTAACTGATCAGATAAAATACAGAAGATATTTTATAACAGTGATTAAACGTTAATCATATCCTACACATGAATTAAACCATTTTCTTTTCCACACACAACACATAAGAAAATGCATGCTCATCTTATTATATGATGCATGACTGAGATCTCAGCTTCACAACATCTCAATAATTGTGGCCACTGTCAGATAACCCCACCCTCACCTTAGTGGAACGAACTTATCCAGACAGTCAGGGTAGCCCAGGGGCGCATAGGAATGTCACCTCCACCCATGTGATCATCATGGTGGTGTGGTCCTCCCTGTCTCCACTACCCCCAAGTTCAGGAAACAACACAACTGAACGCTTGGACTCAGTTTAGTTATCTGACACATACACCTCTTTACGAGGATCGTCTCATCGTCTCAAATTCTACCCCACCGGGTAGATGCACATGAAGATGCACAAATGATTTATTTTTCATCCTTTAATTATTTTCTCATCACCTTCATCTCAAATTCTCAACTCAAGCATCATCACAGAATTCTCAATTTAATAGCATCACATAGTTCACCTATTAAATCACATCTCATCATCTTGAATTGTTCAACATCACATATAGTTCTCTTCTCAAATTATGTTCCATCATCACAAATCATCATCTCCGTCTCATCATAACATCACGGTTATCATCACAGTCTTACTACAATATCACAGGATCACAGTCTCAGATTCAAATTATTTCATACTATTCTTCTTACTCAATTTCTTTATAAATCTTTTATTAATCACAAAGTAAATTATATAATCCATAATTAATCAATAACATAGAAACATAAATAACATAAGTTATCCATAATTAATCAACAACATAGAAACATAAATAACATAAGTTAAAACTTAAAGAAATATTTCAAGTAAACTTATTTAAAGAACATGTATTTTCTATTCAAATTAATGCATGAAATATAAACAGTATATAGTAATTTATATAAACATTATATATAGTATCCAAAATCAAAAGAATTCATGAAATATAAACTAAATCCGAAGTATACAATAAATCCAAAATATAAACTAAATCCAAATTATAAACTAAATCCAAATTATAAACTAAATCCAAAAACTAATCTTTAGGACCTTGTAAGTTTATTTCTACTAAGATTACCATCATAATCCTTTTATTAATTATTCTTTCATGACTTCTTGATTCCTTAACTCTTCTTTAAACCATCTAATAATAATTTTTGCATATGCTTGAATTTAATCTATCAAAACTTCCCTCACCTTTGCTTGGGATCTTAATCTATCTTGGCCTTAAAACTCCCTTGCTCCTCCCACGTGAATCTTCCCAAAGATGGGCTGTTGTGGCTTTGATTTTGATGGAGCTTGAAGAGGATATAGAAAGTTGGTTTTTAGAAAACAAGAGGGCCTTGGAATTGCACGGCTATCTTTGTTTTAGTTTTTTGAAAAGGTTTGGAAAAAAAACAAAGCTTTGATCACTTAATTCTGGGATTTGTGAAGCATATCATCCGTAGCCGTCTTTCCTTGTGCCCACCGGTCCCCCCTCTTTTATAATCCTAAGCTTATGTCATCCTTTACTAAAAATATCTACATATGTTCATTTGTAATTGGTTGGCCAATAATCTTCCTCCAACAAGCTTACAAGTACACAAGGTATTAATTCCTCTAGCTTCCAATTTCCACGTGCTTTCTCCACTTGAAATGTAGTCATCCGTAGCTCTGCCTTCTCCTTAGCATTCATGGTGAATTTCAAAGTTTTCTGAGGAGCCAATGAGAGTTAAGGGAGACTTTTCAACCATTTGCACCAACCAATCAAAATAAAATGAACTTTTCTACATTTCTAACTTTCTTTTCTTATTGGTTCCTATCTCCTCCACGGTTTAGCTTCCATTTTGTGACACCAATTCCTTCAATTTTTACTTCCACCGTGGATTGCCTTCTCTTGGATTAGATTCCCTCCTATTTATTGCTTATTCCCTTTGTCCCCCCATCATTGACTTGGACTTCTCTTTAGTGGCTTCTTATTGGATGCTTGCTTGACCAAATATACTCCTTGCTTCCTTATCTTCACGTGGTCCCCCCTTCAAAGCATTCCTTGGTTGTTCATTTTTCCACCTATCCGTAGCTTGCTTAGTTTATGCCAAATAATTTTTTGCTTTTTGCCCAAAAACCCGTATTAATAAAATATTCACTATGAATTGGTTCACCGTTGGATTTTATTGGAATTTTAAAGGCATATTTCTAACTTAAATTCCTATCTTTTGACCGTTGGGATTTTTGAAATAATGCTTAGAATTTGCTCCGTGTCCAAAAGAGTCAAGAGGAAGTTTTTCTTTAAAAAATCTTCTTAAAATTTTAATGGTATACTTTCTACTTGGACCAAAGAAATAGCTAGGTTCCTTATCTATCCATATGACCATTCTTGACTTTTCTACAAGTTTTTCTCCATTGATTTTGCATCATATGGTCAAGACTTAATTTAGAATTCCCCATCAACCAATTCTTTTTCTTAATTTCATGTAATAGCTTTATTTGAATTCTTATTGGTCCACTTTGTTCCTAATTAGTAAAATTACTAAACTAACTTATTTAGGAAACTTATTCCTCCCATAATTAAAAGAAAACTTCATAGATTATATTCATTATTTTCTTGAGGTTTTCTGATACCTGAAGGAGTATATATTGAGCTCTTTTCAAAATATTTTCCAAAATTCCTAGAAATTATTGTTTAGGGTTTTCTGACCCCAATCATGTTAATAATGTGTTGGCTAAAGGTATTCTATCCCATACTCAGGTTCCCACAATTTTCTAAAGTCATCTTGATCAGTTTTGACCCAGGGGCATTTTGGTAATTTTGCCTCTCACTCTAGGGGTAAAATCGTCATTTCCAAAAATGTTCGGGGAAACTCTGTAATTGTCACCCTAAGGGTATTCTGATCATTTTTCAAGCATCCCAGAGTGTTTATAAAATTTCCTCCTTCATCTATCTTACTAAAATGCCTAAGGACAATTTGGTCATTTTCAAACTGTCCAAGGGTATTTTCGTCATTTCCCTTAAATCCTTCTGTACTGTCTCTAGTTAACATTTTACCCCAATATTTGACTGTGATTCCAAAATTTTGGGGTGTTACAACAACAACCTCCTAAGCATAATTTTCCAAAGAAACATCACTCAAAACCAACCCTAACTCATATGGGTCATTTTTCCTCTCAAAACCCAAACTCAAAAGATACTATGAAAGTTACATATCTTACCTTAAAAACCACAAGGAAGGCTAGAGGACAACTTCTCCAAGCTTACATGTCCTTAACGTGCCTTCTAACTCTTAAAGGTTGAAACTTTAACTTTCTTTTATAGAAATGATCTCTCCGCCTGATGATTTTCACAACTAACAAAGGTTGGAAACTAGTTTGTATGGTGATACTCTTTAATTCTTACGTTGGAGGTGAAGGTGTTTAGATTAAGGAATGGTTATCTAGGAAGCTTTTTTCTTACTTTAACAATGGAGGAAGTATGGAATAAGAGAGAGAAAGTCTTTTAGCAAAGACGGTGAAAATAAAGTTTCTACTGAAATATCTCACTCATGCATATCTTAAATATCCTGAAAATTGACACGCGTCAGATTGTAATATGAGGATCTTCCCGCGTCAAAACAACTAGCAAAGATTCAACACGTGTTACTTGTGTAAAGTGAATATGTAAAGATATTTGAATGTCGGGTTGGGTCTACTGTTTGGCAAGTCAATTTATTATACCTTATATAGGTTATGTGTGACTTCCCGAGTTCTCTAAACCCTACTGATGTTGCCGAGTTCTCTCCATATCACTAACGCTGCCGGGTTGGGTTTATATATATTATATATATTGAGTGCAACTTCACTACCATACCCCGAGTTCCTGAGCACTCATTCCAACCACAAGGCTAAGTCCGGGTTAAAGAGCAAGTACTGACTATTTTGATTGCTTACAAAACTCAAGTAATCGATTGCATATGAACCCGTCTTTGGTACTATGGTACATCTAAGGTTCTGCCCTCCTTCGACCTCATCCGATCTAATCCGATCTAATCCGAGTTCCTAACTTGGTACATCACAAGTCCAAGATTCCTCCTAACCTCTTCTGGGTTCCTAACCCGGTAATTCTATCAAAAGGGGTTACGAGCTCTTTCGGTCTCTCTACCTGGTAGCTCTTACAAGTCAACCAAATACGAGCTCTTCCGAGCTCCCTTGAGCTTATCTGAGATCACAACTCAGACCTCAAAGAAAAGGAAAACACTCAAGGAGAAGGAACATACAAGCTCTATCGAGATAGCTACCTGGTTGTTCTTTCCTTCCCTATTTGGGGTCCTTCTATACGTCAGCATTTCTCAAAAGTGCTAAGTATATACACCACTTACGTGGCGATAACCTGGTCTTCCTATCAGTACTAACATACATCATGATCCCGGATTTGAAAAGATGTTATCTACACCCCATTCATACCCGAGTTCCAAAATACACCCCCTTAGGTGACAACCTCTAGAGCCAAAAAATAATGATTTGTTCTGAGTGAAAAATCTCTCATGAGATCAAGAAAGTAAAATCTTTGAGATAAGTTGTTAAATAAAAGAAGAGATTTCAAGAGTTCTTATTCTGAGCTTTGATTTGCATTTAACCTGATTGATTAGTAACATCATTCATTCATTCATTCATTTGAAGGATCACAAGTTGTATCTCTTGAATCTTTCTTTAGAGTTTTTTTTATTAAAAATTATGTTGATATATCTTTGATTCTTTGAAGTGGTTTTCTAGAGTAGGGTTCTCTAGAGGTAAGAGCAGAGTAGGGTTCTTTGGGTCTTGATCATTTGAGGTCTATAGGATCTAGATTTCTGTTTCTTTATCTAGTGTGGATAAAGGCGATCATTGTAAAATTGCTTGTAAAGATTTTGTGATATGGTGAAAACTCTAACCTAGTGTTGGTTGGAAGTAACTAAATGTAGCCTCCATGGTTGAGAGGTGAACCAGTATAAATTGCCTTGTCTCTTGTTTAGGATTTTGTATATTTCATTACCTATCTTTGTGAAATCAAACATTATCTTCAAAGAAACAATTTCTATTATTACATGTATCTCAAGGTTTGATCTTGGTTGAAGAAGGATTTCTGGATTTCCAAAAGGTGAACAAGTGATACGATCTAAGAGTTTAATTTCGCAATTTGTTTTTAGAAAAATTTTAAATATCAGATTTGATCCAATTCACCCCCCCCTCTTGGTTTATTTGCAGTTTATTCATTGTTTTCAATAAGGTTTCAACTCGTGAAATTGGTTGAAATTTTCTGGATCTGGACTCAAAGGTTGCGGTTGTAGAGTTTTCAAACTCAGATCCCGGTCAATCCTTCCGTTGAAACACGAAAGTGATCACACCCTTGAATTCTTCTCGATGAGATCTTCAAAACAAATCCTTACTCACTCAAATCCAATACACGAAGCTAATATTTCAATATTGTTGGAGGTAAGAGATTTGAGAGAGAAGGATCTAGTGTTTGGTGCTTGAAGTATTACACAAAAAGACATCAAATATGAAATGTTCAATAGTCAACTTAGAGAAAAACAGTGATAGAAAAATTTATTGAACTCCAACCCATATAAATCCCTATAATCATATAATAACTTATTGAACTTGTATGTGAATATATTAATATTTAATATATATTATTAAATATATTCAACAAAATTGACAAACACTTTTCATTAAGTGAGTGTATCACAAGTTGAAAAAGAAAATAATAACAATATTAAATATTTGAAATTGAAATTCTACTAAAAGAAAATCTGAATATCACATATCACATCTTATATAGCATTAAATTCAACAAAGCTTATTCATTGTCATCTTGAATAGCGTGGGGGTTGCACATTAAAGCATCTTTAGTGGTAGATCTTAAATTGAGATCTTAGATCACTTTTTGATAGTCCCCATAGAACCACATAGGATTGAAGATCTCTTAAGATCTCTCTAATTTTTCTTTAATGGTAGATCTTATTTTGATATCTTAGGGAGAGAGAAAGAGGTAAAAAAATTTATTCTTTTTTGAACTATGTGCAAATCTTGAGGGTTCTTCTACAAGAACTCATTCTCCATGTTGGAGATCTCTTCACCTCCTTTATTGGGAGATCTAGTGAAGATCAGATCTTCAGCTCAAGATCTTTACTTAAGATCTAGCACTAAATATGCTCTTAGAGGTCTGCTATGGTAGCAGGGCACCAGAGTCAGTGTCAGAGGGAGCCGGTTGCCGAATAGCAAATGATTAAATATAAATGATTACATAAATTTGTTATATGTGAAAACTAGAAAGTGTATAATAAATTGATTACACATTATTATATAAGGGGAGAGATTAAATTAAATTATTATAATTTTGATAATTGTTAAATTATTTTTATAATTTAATAAAAATATAATTTTTATTGATTTAATAATTATCAAGATTATTTATTTTAAAATTTATCAAAAATTAATAATAACAAAAGAATAACCAAATAATTTATATTTTATTATATTTGACAAGTTTATATTATGTCAATTTCAATCTATATGAATAAGACAACAAATAATTTTAAATTAATATAAAGTTTTACATATAATTTTAAATTAATATAAAATTTTGTATGTGAGTTATATGAAAAGAACTTTTAATGAAATAATAAATTTTTAAAAATATATTATTCAATTAAAAATTAATAAAATGATATAATGTCAAAATTATACTGATAAAATTTGATTTATTATGTCATCTAGATATAAATATAATGTGATAAAAAACAAACTACAAATTAGAGTAGAAATGAGTTTAAGAGATTAAGATATATAAATATAATTATTCCAAAAAAAAACCCAAGATTCAGCAGTCATGATTCGATTTTTATTTATTTTTACTTTATTTAATTTAATTTATTTCTTATGGTTGAGATTTAAGCAAAAGTCACTCCTGCGACTGCAGTGGATCCATGACCCCACATATGATGAACCTGAACCTGTCAAAATAAAATAATGTCTAAATTCAATTTGCTTCTGAAGTCTACACGACTACACAAGTAAACTTACAAATAGCAACCTGAAAAAAAAATCTGTATACAATACATATCTTATAATTTGTAGTAGTTAATCATGCACTCTGTCACATAAAACTAGTAACTCATCACAAATGAAAGGAACTATCAAGTGGCCCACTGTAATAAGAAAACGGAATCCAAAATGGCCTAACAAAACACAGCAACATAATTAAAAATGGAAAAATGGAATTCCTTACATTTAAGGCAACAAATTTCAGGAGCAAATTAGACAGAACATTGAATAAATGTCTACCTAACATCCAATTAATGTTAAACATCCCATGCCAATAATGTAATATCATAATTGTGAAAATCGGTCCGGTCATTGATCTGATCGAGGTAGTAGGTTATTGGGTCGGTGATCCAACTGGTGGGTCAGTAATTGATCTGATTTGACCCGGTCTATATTAAAAAATTCAAAATTATATTATATATACATATATAACAAACAATATTTGATTAAGAAAAATTCATTCATAATTTCATACTCAAAAATTTAAAATAATAATTGAAGTATTAAAATTGATAACACAAGTGTATTAATAATAAAAATAATATAAATAGCAATTACGTAAATCAAAACAACAAAATGAAAATTGCACAAAATAGGTTACAAAAAGTAAAATATTTGATCTAGCACAAATAAAGAAAAAACCCTGCACTATATATATTATTTTACTTCCTTTGCTATGCTTTCTTCCTGCTGGCTGCTGCTGCACTTCGTTGCTGCTGTTGCACCTTCGTTCTTGCTGCTGCTGCTGCACCTTAGTTCTTGCTTCTGCTGCAAGGTGCAACAGTGTCAAGGCACGACGGCGAGGGTGACGCACTCGGCCCGGATAAAGCCACAGATCCTGATCCAATTGACCTAGTAGAACCGGTTTTCACAACTATGCTCATATCTAATATTCTTGTTTTGGTAATGCCCGTATCTAATATTCTAATGTCTATCAATTATTTCTTCCATTCTTATCATGTGTTGGCAGGAACAATAATATACTCTCCCTTATTTCTCTTTTTAATACATCCTTTAACTAGAGTTTTATAATTAGTTTAATGAAGGATCATAATAATACAGCTTAACCAGTAATCTAACCTCTAGTGATACATGCAGCATTAAATTACTGAAGAGAAAACTTTACCGTTAATAATAGTCTTAAATCTGCTGGAATAGTTACATCCAATGAGTGATCTAGAGCAAAAATAATAAGATCATAGTAGATGAACATGACACTGAGTTAACAAGAAATACTTTCATCAAACAAAGCACCTTCTTACACATGGATGAGAGAACAAGAATAAGCTCACCCTATATAGACCCAAAAAGTGGATTCAACTGTGCTTCTCTGACCTTCCACAGTCTCAAGCCACCACTCCTCCTTCCTCCTCCGAATGCCGCAGTCTCCGCCACAACCTACATCCTCTCCCTCCGCCGCAACTCACTACGGCCGAACTCGATCACCGCCATTATCGACGCCGCCACTGGCTACTGCCTCTTCTACGGATAGCTCATCCATCGCACTGAAACCCTAGCCACCAAACTCACCACTGTCCTCAAACTCTCCAAAAGCGATACCGTGCTGGTTCTTTCCCTAAACCTAATCCAAGTTCCAATCCTATGCTTCGTACTCCTTTCCCTCGACGTGGTCCTCTCTCCAGCGAACCCTCTTTCCACGCGGTCCAAGATCACGCGCCTCTTCAACATAAGTAATCCATCAATCATATTCGCAGTATCTTCAGTCACTGAAAAAGCACGCAAGTTTCATGTCCGAACAATCCTCCTCGACTCACCCGAGTTCGACTCGCTCACTAAGACGAAGTTTCGTAGTGGACTCGGAGATCCCGTGCGAGTGACTCAGTCCGACGTGGTAGCGATTCTCCACTCCTCTGGCACCACGGGGAACGTGAAGGGCGTGATGCTAATACACCGTAACCTAACAGCGTTAGCCGAGGGATACGACGTCGTTAGGGTGAACAGAAAGCTGTTGGAAATAGGAGGCTTATATGTTATGGAAGAGGTATTATGTTCATATAAGAGAGGAGAATTTATGGAAGAGTGGAGAGGATTTTTATAACTTAGAACTTGTATTGATAATTGCTTGCTTACAAATGTAGGGGATGACCCCTATTTATACTAGTACATGGAAGATTCTAGAAACCACTCAACTTACCTATAGTCTAGATAATTCTATACATGTATCTTGTAGTTATGGATCATTCTAGATTTAGATATTTTACTACAATATTCTAGAGGCTTTGACTACTACCACTTACAAGATCTTTCTAGATCTTGGACTACAAATATGGACTGCTAGTACAATAAACATTTTAAGCCCAAAATCATGTTTATGTTTCAACAGCCCCCCTTAAACTTGATTTAGTGATGCCAAGCATATTTCGTAATCTCTGAAACGTCTCATACTTGAGAGGCTTTGTGAAGATGTCTGCAACTTGATCAAGTGACTTCGTGTATCGTATCTGGACCTCCTTCTTAGCCACACATTCTCTAATGTAATGAAATCTCGTGTCGATGTGCTTACTTCGATCATGGTGGACCGGATTTTTTGCTAGAGCAATAGCTAACTTGTTGTCTACACATATCTCTGTTGCTTCCTTCTGAAATAACTTGAGATCATTTAGTAACCTCCTTAGCCATATCGCGTGACACGTACATGCTGTAGCAGCTACATATTCAGCTTCACATGTTGAGAGAGTAACAATAGGTTGCTTCTTAGAACTCCATGTGAATGTTGTATCTCCCATGTAGAACACGAACACACTTGTACTCTTACGGTCATCAATGTCTCCGGCCCAATCACTATCATAGTCCAACTCTGTAGAGAATATCTGGCCTTGTGCAGGTTAGATACCGCAGACTTCCAACCAAACTCTTGTATTGCGTTGGACCCACCAAGTATCCTTCATCATCTTTTGACATCTTGAGATTGCAATCCATCGGTGTGTTCATGGGCTTGCAATCAAACATCTTGAATTTCTTTAACACTTCCTTTGCATAGCCTTCTTGAGATATGAATATTCCTTCTTCCTTTTGTTTTACCTCGATCCCAAGATAGTATGACATGAGCCCAATGTCTGTCATCTCAAACTCTCGAACCATGGCTTTCTTGAACTCCTCGAACATTACTGGATTGCTACCTATGAATATCAAGTCGTCCATGTACAGGCATACGAGCATAAGATCTCCATTCTTACTCACCTTGGTGTATAACGCGTGCTCGTGAGAACATTTCGTGAAGCCATTCTGCTGGAAATACTTGTCAATCCTGCTATTCCATGCCCTCGGTGTTTGCTTCAATCCGTATAATGCCTTCTTTAATCTCAGAACTTTATGCTCTTGTACTTTCGTAATGTATCCCAAAGGTTGCTCGATGTTGACCTCTTCTTCGAGATAGCCATTTAGGAAAGCAGACTTGACATCCATCTGATAAATCCTCCAATTGTTTTGAGCGGCTAATGAGATTATCAACCTTATAGTTTCAAGATGAGCAACAAGTGCAAACACTTCGTCGTAGTCGATACCCTCTCGTTGGCTATATCCCTTAGCCACTAATCTGGCCTTGTATCTTTTCACTTCTCCTTTAGAGTTCTTCTTGGCCTTGTACACCCTTTGGAAGAGTTACGAGTTCCCATGTATCATTCTTTTTGATTGCATGGATCTCTTCGTCCATCCATCGCATGTCTCCACTTCTCATTTTCCGCCGCATCTTCATAGCTTGTAGGCTCACTATCTGCTAGGAGACAATATAGTGTTAGATTATCCAAAGGCTGGGTTACCTCATATAGCTCATCAATGCTCTTTGTACGATGTTGAACTCTACTTGACTCTCCTTCTGAAAGTGGTGTTTCTTGTCCTCCATGTGTCGGTGATGATGGTGGTGTAGAAGGTTCTGGAGTTTCCAAGTTTTCTTCATTCCTTGAGATATCTCCATATGGATAAGGAAGAAAATTATAATTTTCCTCTTCTGCATTCCAATCCCAAGTTGCTTCTTCATCGAACACCACATCTCTACTTTGGGATAACTTTGCGAGTTTGAGGATTGTAAAGCTTGTAACCCTTTGAGCTTGAGTCATATCCTACAAAAAATTAGTTTCTCGCTCTTGTCATCGAGTTTTGACCTCTTTTGATCCGGCACATGTGTATACGCCATGCTTCCAAATACTCGTAGATGTGAGATGCCCGGTTTTCTTCCATTCCAGGCTTCAATGGGTGTCTTGTCTCGAACACTCCTTATGGGAGAGCGGTTTAATAGATAAACCGCACAATCAACAGCTTCAGCCCAAAACTCCTTAGGCATTCTCTTGCTTTTCAACATGCTTCTAGCCATGTCTAGAATTGTCCGGTTCTTTCTCTCCGCCATGCCATTTTGTTGTGGGGAATACGGAAGCATTAGAGGACGACAAAGTCCGTTTGTCTCACAATACTCTTTGAATTCATTTGATGTGAATTCTCCTCCTCTATCCGATCTTATTGCCTTTATGGTAAGGCCACTTTGATTCTCCACAAAAGCTTTGAACTTCTTGAACATTCCAAAGACTTCTGTTTTTTCTTTTAGGAAATAGACCCATGTCTTTCGGCTAATATTGTCAATGAATAGAAGAAAATATTTGTTTTTACCGAAAGATAGTGGATGGATGGGTCCACACACGTTCGTGTGAATAAGTTCTAGAGGTTTCTTCGCTCTACTAGAAGCCTCTAGTGGAAAACTGTTCCGGAAGTGTTTTCCTAGAAGGCATCCCTCACATATTTGATCCAAATGATTAATTGGAGGCAAACCCTTCACCATTCCTTTACTTGATAATAACTTTAAGCCTCCAAAATTCAAGTGCTTGTATCTCATGTGCCAAAGCCAAGAATTATCTTTGAAACATGCTTTTAAACATCTTGGAATGTCATGTTGAATATTTAGCAAAAACATCCTATTCGTTGACATTGGCACTTGAGCAATCAAACCTCCTCTTTGGTCTCTTATAGAAAGACTACGATTTATCATGTGAATATCATAACCTTTCTCTAAGAGTTGTCCAACACTCAGTATATTGGTCTTCATATTTGGCACATAATACACGCTGGAGATAAATTGATGCCTTCCATTTTTCAAGCGGATGAGGATCTTACCTTTGCCTTTCATTGGGACTTTAGAGGAATCTCCAAAGGTGATACTACCACTTATCGCCTCGTCTAACTCCACGAACATGCTTTTGTCTCCGCACATGTGGTTGCTTGCACCAGTGTCGAGATACCACAAATTCGATCCTCCATTATCTCCACCTTTGCATGCCAGTAACAAAGTATTCTCCATCGATTCGGAATCTTCTTGCGCAAAATTTTCTCTTTCTTGGACATAATTGTTTGACTTCTCGCATTCCGAAGCATAGTGGCCAAATTTATGACAATTATAACATTTAGTTTGAGAGTTGTCATACCTTGGCCTTCTACTTGTGTAGCCTCTCCCACGACCTCTTGTTGAGTGAAAATCTTGACTCCTTTCTTCATTTTTGTAAGACTTATAGCCTCCCCGTTTGATATATCCTCGCCCTTGTCCTCGACCACGGCCTCGTTGACTTGTTTAATGAGTCTTTTCACCACTTTCTTCTTCGAAAGAGAGCTTCGCTTGTAAAGCTTGCTCCAAAGGCTCCTTATTCTTCTTGTTAAACCTCTCCCCATGGGCTTGTAGTGAACCCATGAGTTCATCAATAGTCATTGATTCTAGATCTTTAGATTCTTCAATAGCTACGACTATATAGTCAAATTTTGAATCTAATGATCTAAGAATTTTCTCAATGACTCTTACATCGCTTAGAGTTTCACCATTCCTTTTTAATTAATTGACAATCGCCAAGACTCTTGTAAAATAATTGGAAATTGATTCGGAGTCTTTCTTATTTAAGGATTCGAACTCACCTCGTAGAGTTTGTAGTCGAACCTTTTTCACTTTATCAACTCCTTTGTGAGAATTCTCCAAGATCTCCCATGCTTTCTTGACGGTGGTTGCACTTGCAATTTTCTCAAAAGCTCCATCATCTACACTTTGTTGGATGATGGAAAGAGCCTTTTGATCATTGGTCTTCAATTGTCTATGCTCCTTGGTGAGACAACCTTTTTCTTTAGGTTCTTCATAACCTTGCTCCACAATCTCCCATAGATCTTGTCCACCTAGGAAGGTCTTCATTTGGATGCTCCATCGATCATAATTATCTTTTGTGAGGTGAGGAAGCGTGATGACATTGTTGGCCATCATCTTGTCGAACTAAGCTCTTGATACCAATTTGTCGGAAATAGGAGGCTTATATGTTATGGAAGAGGTATTATGTTTATATAAGAGAGGAGAATTTATGGAAGAGTGGAGATGATTTTTATAACTTAGAACTTGTATTGATAATTGCTTGCTTACAAATGTAGGGGATGACCCCTATTTATACTAGTACATGGAAGATTCTAGAAATCACTCAACTTACCTATAGTCTAGATAATTCTATACGTGTATCTTGTAGTTATGGATCATTCTAGATTTAGATATTTTACTACAATATTCTAGAGGCTTTGACTACTACCACTTACAAGATCTTTCTAGATCTTGGACTACAAATATGGACTGCTAGTACAATAAACATTTTAAGCCCAAAATCATGTTTATGTTTCAACAAAAGCACCCCTCGGTGTTCCTCATTACAACGCTATTTTTCCACGTGTACGGGTTCGTGTTAGTTCTAAGGGCGGTGGTTATGTCGGACATAGTGGTGGCCATGGAAAGGTTTAGTTTAAGGGAGATGCTCGCCTCCATGGAGAGGTTCCGAGTGATGAACCTCGCAGTGGTGCCGACGCTGGTGGTGGCTGTGACAAAAGACGGTGTCACCGACGGGTACGATTTGAGGTCGTTGGTAGGAATAGCGTGCGGTGGGGCTCCACTGGGAAAGGAAACTGCTGCAGCTTTTAAAGCTAAGTTCCCCAACGTCGTGATTATCCAGGTTTGACTACGTAATCATAATCACAATAACATAAAATTTAGAATTATTGATAAATATGAAGAGAAAAATAGTAGTGTTTTTTGTACTACGAATCAATTATGCCGAAATCCAGCAATTACAGTGAGGTGCATGTAAAAGTTGTTTTCTCACAAAGGTGTTCAATGTTCATGTGTGCAGTGTTGACGTTTTCTCTGTTGGATAAGTCAACACCTTAATGACTACAATTTAATATTTATCGCTAAATTTGTTGAAAAAAAATAAGATGAGGAAATAAAATGTGTAAACCATAGGAGATATTTTTAATGCAAATAAAAAATTGGTAGGTCAAACTAAACCCCAATAAAGGAGATTAAACCAAAATTTAAATTGAAGTTAGACAATAAAAATATTAATTTTGCTTGTAATGAAATGAGATGAAAACAAAAACGTGAAGTATGATAGAAAAAAATGTAAATGAAAATATTAAATGTAAAATTGAAGGTATAAAAAAACATACATAGTTTATTTAAAATAAATTAAAAAAAATGTTTTTAAATGAAAATATGCCTTTCTTGTGACTTTCAAAAGGAAAGAAAAACATGTTGAAGAATGAAGATAATAGTTTGTAGAATTGATAATATTTTTTTTACAAATTATGTTTTTTTATTCTTTTTTATTCAAATGATGTGTGTATACATATATATAATATATATGCATGTCTCGTAAGATTGCATATCAAAAACAAGTTTCATTCTGTAGCATACATTTTTGGAGAGGAACGAAGAGTTTTATGTGTGATTAAATCTTAAAATGAAGATTAATATAAAGCACTCGAAAAAAAGTGGAAAGAACTATACTATTCTTGTTACTATTTTGTATAACACTTTTTATAACATCTTGTTTTTACAATAGTGTATTTACCAAAATATTGAAATTTCACGTGTGAGGTAGGCGTGGCCAATGTGGACTCCAAATTCTGCACGTCGGATAATGAGTAGGCTTTGTTTAGAGGAGGAACCTGCAAAACAAAGGAAAATCACTCTGACGCTCAAGTAAGTGCATCAATTTATAAGAAAATAACTGAGTGTGAAAACTCAGCATAAGATGTAGAAAATGAGTAACTTGAGTAAGGCATTCAAGTCTCAATGGAATGTGTTTAGAGAGAACCTGTAAGGCTGTATTTATAGTGTGGAGTGTGGGCTTTGGGCCTTTGTTTGTTAGTAATCTGTAGATAAGATAATAACAGATAATAGCAGGCAGTTATCTAATTTAAATATAAGATAATGTGTACCTTATTGATATATTGTTACTTGTAGATAAGTAACAACTTGTAGATAACTTGTGAAGATATGATATGATATGATAAGGTGGTTACACCTATTTGAATATCCAAGCATAGTTGATATGTTGTTAATAAGGAGATAAATACTATAGACGTTCGCGCTCCTGTAGCAGGTTCATGTTCGTGCTCCTGTAGGGCTGACAAGGAACTCGGACACGTGTGTCCAGGTTGACACTTGAAGGATGAATAAGCACTATTTAATGTGGCAGTGCTGATGTGGAGGGTGTCCACGTGTACAGTGATCCCATGATAAAGGTCACATGTCATTTTACTATTTTGGACTGTACAAATAGATATTGTTTATATTTTTCCTTTCTTTCTTCAACAAATTATACAAATTTAATTTATCATTTGCAAATAATGTAGATACGGTTTAACTGAGTCTACATTTAGCCAAACCACTTTAGAGGAGGCTAATCGGGTGGGAGCAACAAGTAAACTGATACCAAATATAGAAGCCAAAATTATGAACCCAGAAAAAGGGGAAGCCATGTTTCTTGGTGAACAAGGAGAACTCCGGATCAAAGGACCTTATGTTATGAAAGGTAATTAATATTATAATTGTTAGAAATTAATTAAACATGAGAGTTTAATACAGGACTTTGTTGGGTTTTCATCTATTACATTATTTTTGCTATGTAAAATTGTATTAATACATGATTATTGTTTGTTGTCACACGCACAATGCATGGATGATGATGTTAGATCAGGTTATGCTGGTGACCCAAAAGCAACTTCAGCAACTTTGGTAGATGGGTGGTTAAGGACTGGGGACCTCTGTTATTTTGATAACGAAGGTTTCTTACAGTGTTATGAAACCCGGTCCGACCGGTCCGCCCGTGAACCGCAACTGCACCGGGGCCCGGTTGGCCATTGAACCGGTGGTGCACATGACCCGGTTTGGCCCAGTGGAACCCGACCGGTTTTTGCCAAACCCGGGAACCCAGACGGGTATTGGAACCCGGACTGGGTTGTGCATAAACAAAAAAAGAGCTGAAACGGCACCGTTTTGGTTTGTGAATTGGACCCCTAATCTGAGTAATCACTACTTTCAATGTTTCATTCTTTCACCTTTCATGTTCATGCTTCACCCTTAGTGACTGAAAACGGCGTCGAGCCTCACCCTTGGTTCCTCCTCGACTCCTGCCCTTGGCCGCACAGGTCATTTGGTTCGTCGTTGTCGCTTCCTCGTCGAGGCTTGAAGGCTTGAAGGATTGAAGCAGAAGCTCATTGCGGCGTCGTTGTAATTGCCTTCTTTGTTCTCTAGCTTGTCGTCATCGGAAAGATCAGTTCTCACTCTTGTCTTTAAGCTTCGTGCTTGGTAGTTGGTTTTTGTTTCCCTTTACTACATCTCTTATTTGTGCTCTGTTTGCATCTCTAGTTTCTAGTTAAAACTGGAAAACCACAAATGGCTTTTTGTTGGTAATTATGGATTCGAATTACACTTTCCCTATACTGGTTTACTTTCCAATTTGCTATATCTTGACCCGCTGGTAATAAAAAAATTGAAGGAAGAGGAAAATAGATTGAAGGGAAGAAATGCTTGGTTTCACATAGAAATGTAATTATAAAATAAGGGACAAATGGTTGACAACTGAAAGGGAAAGTTGATGTGGATTGTGGAGTCCCTTTGAATCTGAATCAACTATCATTACCAAGCAATAACAAAAAATAAGACTCATCATCATTCATTATTTAAGTATAACAATTCACCATTCACGTGATAATAGTAGTGGACTAGGCATATAATATTAATATTTAATAGAACATTACAAATTAAGGGCTATGAATCTAGTTGAATGCTGATATACATTTTTACCAAAGGATAGCAATAGACTAGACACAAAAATATTGGCTATTGGGTTGGCTGTTAAGTGCTGAGTGTTGGCTGCTGTACATTATAAGTACTGGCTGAGTGCTGGTTGCTGCACATTATAAATGAGTTCCATCTAGTTCTGGATAATATTAGAACAATTTGAAATTCTGAAGCTTCAATTTTTTGATCTTCAAATTTTTGTGGCTAGTGCAATAATAAAGGACTGGATTGAGTAATACTACTACTAGCAGGGAAAACGTGCAACACTGCAGCTTGAAAATTCTCACTTTCTCTTGATTTTATTTTTAGGCATTTTGCATTGGTGATAATTTGCTACATTCCTTGATCAACATCCGAAAAAGAATACTCTAAAGCATGTCCCCTTGTGTCAAGTTCTTTATATTTTATTCTTCATCAAATTTTACTTACCTTGTCTCAAATTTCTTTACCAATTATGTGATGATATGATCAATAAATAATGAAGCTAATGTTCTCACTTTCTCTTGAAGATGTCATCCACTGATGTCCCAACATCTCAAGAAGCATCCACTCCAAATACTTCCCAGAATGTTAGAGGGGAAAATGATCCAGCTTGGGGACATTGTAAACAAGTTGATGAGGGTGCTACAAAAGTGACAATGGTGTGTATTTATTGTGATAAACGAGTTAAGGGGAGTGGTATTAATAGGTTTAAGGCTCACTTGGCTGGACAAAAGGGCCAAGTAGAGGTTTGCAAGAAGGTTCTTGTTGATGTCCAACATCAAATGAAGCAACTACTTGAACATATTGAAAAAAACAAGAAAAGAAAAGTGCAGGAACAATCTAATGAAAGTGATCATTTGAAATGGATGAAGACCCTGTGAGAATAGTTAAGGAATTAAGTGGAACTGCAAAATCAGTTTCTTCCAAGTCTCAAAAGGGGAAGAACATTCCTCATGCAAATGATTATTTCATGCCTAGAACAACTCCTGGAGCTCAACCTAGCTTGAAGAGTGTCTTGCAAAATAAGCAAATTGTAGAAAAGTGTGACAAAGCCATTGCAAAATGGATGGTAGATGCTTCAATTCCATTTAATGCAGTTAACTCAACATATTATCAACCTATGATTGATGCTATTAGTACCATGAGTCCAGGGTATAAAGCTCCAAATTCTTATAGAATTCGTGGTCATTTGTTAAATATGTGGGTTGATGAAGTGAGGAAGCTTGTTGAAAGTTATAAAGAAGTTTGGAAAGAAACTGGATGTACTTTGATGGCTGATGGGTGGACTGATCGCTCTAGGAGAACTCTCATTAATTTTCTTGTTTATTGTCCTAAAGGGACTGTTTTCTTAAGGTCTGTTGATGCTTCTTATGCTTCTAAAACTGCTGAAATGTTGTTTAAGCTTTTCAGGGAGATGGTGTTATATGTTGGAGCAGAAAATGTTGTTCACATTGTGACTGATAATGCTGCCAATTATATTGCTGTTGGTAGGTTATTGGAAAAAGAGTTTCCTAAATTGTATTGATCTCCTTGTGCTGCTCATTGCATCAATTTGATGTTGCAAGACTTTGGAAAGTTTGAGGAAGTAAGTGACATTGTTTCACATGCCTCAAAAATTACCAAGTACATATATAATCATTGTTATGCATTATTCTTGATGAGACAGCATACAGGTGGAAGAGACATACTTCGTCCAGCTCCAACTCGGTTTGCAACTAATTTCATTGCCTTGCAAAGCATATTGGGCCAGAAGGATGCATTAAGGGCTATGGTGACATCTAGGGATTGGACAGGGTCAACTTATGCCAAAGACTCTAAGGCTAAAATATTTGTGGAACAAATATTGGACTCTGGTTTTTGGAAACAATGTGTTGATATTGTGAAGCTTACAGAGCCATCAGTTCGTGTGTTACGTATTGTTGACAGTGAAGATAAACCCGCCATGGGTTTTCTTTACCAGGCTATGTATAAGGCCAGAGAAGAGATGGTTAGGAGGTTTAAGAGAAATAAGAGGAAAGTGGAGCCTTATTTGGAGGTCATTGATAGGCGTTCGGATTCACAGCTTCGCAAAGATCTACATGCAGCTGGTTATTGGTTAAATCCAGCTTGTAGATTCAATGCTGAAGAATTTGAGAAGCATAGGAACACACAATCTGGCGTTTTGGAACTCATTGACAGGTATACACATAGAGATATTGAGTTGCAAGATAAATTAAATGAAGGCATGAGGATGTATAAAAATTCTGAAGGAGATTTTGCAAGACGAGCTGCAATACGTGAACGAAACACAGTCATGTCAGGTAAATTTAGTGTTTGATACTCTGATAACATTATTGATTTGTGATTTATTTTAGCGACTCATACTATATTCATTTTATTTGATTTATTTCTTTGTATGCTTTATTCTAGATCAATGGTGGGATTGTTATGGATGTAGTGCTCCAGAATTGCAAAAATTGGCTATTCGTGTTTTAAGCCAAACTTGTAGTGCTTCAGGTTGTGAAAGAAATTGGAGTGTATTTGAACACATCCATTCAAAAAAAAGGAATAGGCTAGAGCATCAAAAGCTGAATGACCTTGTTTATGTTCGTTATAACTTGAGGTTACAACAAAGGTATTATTATATTGATTATGCTTTGATTGTTTACCTATTTTGGTTCGTTTTTTTATTTTTGCTTATGAAAATTTTGATCAATTTAGGAATCGACTAAGGAAACAAAATTATGACCTAATTAATTTGGAAACCCTTGATGATCATTCTAATTGGGTGTTGGAGGACTCACCACCATTCTTAACTCGTGAAGAAATGGAGGCTTTGCGTAATGATCTTGCAAATATGTCCATCCAATCAACTTCTGATGATATTGGTATGTTTCTTAATAACATTAGTATTTGTTAGGTAACACTTATGTACTTATGTTAATTACTAATTTGAATCAATCTATAACGATGTTGCCATAGATAAATTAAATTTGGATGAAGATGATGATGATGATGTGCCACAACCACCAGACAGCACCATGGAAGATGTTAATCCAAATGAAATTAATATTGGTGAAGAGTCTCATTCTATTGATGAAGAAGGATTACCTAAACTTGACCCTACAGTGGCTCCATGGATATAAAATATGCATGTTATCCTGTTGATCTTATTTGTGTTTTCATTTCCAAACTTATTAATGGACATGGACTTGAGTATTTGCGTTATTGAATTAATATTTGTGGACTTGTATTATCAACTTTAATACTTTAATTGTTATTTTGGATGTGGAGTATGAATAGACTTTTTTTAATCAAATAATGTTATATATATATATATATATATATATATATATATATATAATTTTGAATTTTGGACGTTGGATCACTGACTCACTACCCCGACCGGGTCAATGAACAGGCTGGATTTCATAACATTGGTTTCTTATATGTTGTAGATAGGTTGAAAGAGTTAATTAAATACAAGGGCTACCAGGTAATAACATATTATTATTATTATTATTATTATTATTATTATTATTATTATTATTAAAAATTTGTAACATATTGACGCAATTCCTTATATGTTGTTTTAAGATCAGAATTAGGGTCAGGGTTAAGGTAAATGGAATAAATAAAACTTCAATTTTGATGGCAGAATCACGTAAGTTTTTTTTTTTTTCTGAAAATAGAATCAAGTAAGTTAATTTATTTAAAGAAATGTTTCAAAATTTTCTGTTACAAATATTAGTTTCCTAATTGATAGTATTTGTTATTTGTCCGATTGAAAACAATATCACTGTACATTTCAGGTTGCTCCGGCAGAGCTAGAAGGGTTACTCGTATCTCATTCAGAGATAAATGATGCTGCAGTTATTCCGTAAGATTCTAAGAGCAACTCCAGCGCAGGAGCTTGGAGAGTTGCTTAAGGGGAAGAAATCGTATCTTGTAAAAAACCACCGTTGGAGCAATCCTACGTGGCGGAACGCAAGGATGAAGAAACAGCAGCGGTTCCTTATATAAGGACCGCATCTTACACAATAAAAAACGATTAAAAACTCAACCACCACAGCAAAATCACGAGGGAAAGTAAACTACCTTGATCGAAGAAGACGAAGACACCAACGGCAACGGCGGCAGCGATTTCGTCAGTGGCGGCGGCTATGGCAAGAGGCGACGGCGAGAGGCGACAGCCACTGCGACCCCGACCCCAACCCCGACGGCGACGAAGACATCCACGGCGACCCGTTCCTTGTTGCTGTTCACCTTTTTGAAGCAGAGAGAGGAAGGAAGAGGAGAAATGGACGCGGTGAGAGGAGAGGGTAGGGGCTGAGTGGAACGCGTGGAAGAGAGGAGGAGAGGCTGAGGTTTCGTGAGAGAGGAGGAGAGGCTGAGTGGTTTGGTGAGTGTTGAGAGTGAAGAGAGGATGAGGGAATGCGTGGAAGGGGAGGGTTTCGGGAAGCTTCTTCTGTGGAGCAAATAAAGGGACACATGGATAGAAAGAAAAGAAAATAGCCGTTAGATAGAAATGAAAAAAAATAGAACCGTTAGATAAAAATGAAAAAAATGCAAAGTGGAAGAGAAGGTTAAAAAACAAAAATCTAACAAGTAAAATAAATGCAAAAAAGTGTAACGGTAAAGAAAAAAGTTAACGTTAAGAAATAAATGCAAACAAAAAAAATTACCAATAACCAAATATATCCGTTGGAGGCACTAACGGTCAAATGAATGTTCACTAACGGTTAAATGAATGTTTGTGTATAAATATAGGTAATTTTTTCTTCTTCTTTGCACTACAAGTTTCAAGTTTCATTTCTAATTTTTTGTGTTTCATTCTATCCCTCAATCTTTTTTATTTTCTTTGAAATGGATCCCAACCAGTATAACTATCAAAGTGGTTATAATTTTTTGCAAAATCAATCACCCCCTATCAACGAAAATTCTACAAATCCACCACATCCACCGCCATACTTTATGTATCCTCAATCACCCCCCTACCAGTGAAAATTCGCAAAATCTACCTCAGTATATGATGTATCCACCACCCCCACACATGTGGTATATGCATCCTCCATCTAATATAGAGTCACCTACCAGTGGTAGTTCTCAACGATCACCCCCCATCAATCCAAACACGTGTTATAGACCTTCTTTGTCCAATATTTCCCCCGCTATCAATGAAATTGAGTCCACAATTGGTGTAGATAATATTCAACTAGATGAGGGCGACCACAATGGTAGTGGAAAAAAAACACGTACAGCATTCTCAGTGGCAGAAGATACAATTCTTGTTCGGTCGTGGCTCAATGTGTCAAAGGATTCAATAATCGGTGTCGACCAAACATCAAAGCAATATTGGGCAAGGATTAAAAATGCATACAACAAAGACGATGTGCGTGAAAGCGGGTTGTTTTGTGAAAGAAGCTCGACTCAGTTGAAATCTCGATGGAATAGGATCCACCCAGCAGTTCAAAAATTTAATGGGTGCTACAAACAAGCCGATAAGCATAGGAGAAGTGGAACTTCAGAGAAGGATTGTATGGCTAATGCTCATTTGATTTACTCGCAGGATACAGGTAAAAAATTTGAGGTTGAACATGCTTGGTTGTTGTTGAAAGATCAACCTAAATTCGATGCAGAATTCATGTCAAATACTTCAAAAAGAACAAAGGTTTCTGCAGATGGAAATTACTCATCGTCTTCTAACACAGAGACACCGATTGAAACCGAAGAATATGATGAGCCATCGCCAGTGTCTCGCCCAATGGGACAAAAAGCGGCAAAAAGGAAGAGCAAAGGAAAACAAGCTTCTAACAATATGGATTTATCTGGCATTGAAAGTGTCATGAATGAGAAGAATGCAAACACATTAAAACTTATTCAGTTAAAGGAGGCACAAGAAAGGCGTATGGAGTATGAAATCCTCATGAAGGATACATCCAACATGTCCGATAAACAACGCGAAGACCACGAAAAATATTGTGACCATATTAGGAAGAAATTATTTAGTTAAAATTTAGTCCCTATGTATTTTTAGATGTTATTCAGTTACTTTGTATGCAATTATTAACAATGTAGGTCCTTGTTGTATGTTTTTTATTGAAAATTTTATTTTATGAAACTAGCCGTTGGAAACTAGCCGTTACAAAGTAGCCGTTGGAAAGTAGCCGTTAGAAAGTAGCCGTTGGAAACTAGCCGTTGGAAATGAAGCTATATAAATGTGTAATGTTTCATCATTTTCACATGTTCTCATTCAAATTACGCAACATTTCTCAGTCATTTCAAACACTTCAGATACCATATAATGGATCCAAACATTGATTTAGATGAAGCTTTAGATCAAATGATAAATGAGGAATTGGAAGACAACACCGATGCAGACCTCATTAGGATGATACTTCAAAGCCAACAACAACTACATGCCAACACCGTCAGGCGTATGCCAAGAAGAGTGGTTCATCGAAATCGTGAAGAAGGTCATGATCGATTGTTCAATGACTACTTCTCAGCAAATCCTGTGTACACAGAGAATCAGTTCCGACGAAGATTTCGTATGCGAAGGCATGTGTTTCTTCGTATTGTAGATGGGCTCAGCAATCATGATCAGTACTTTCAAGTGAGGTTCGATGCACTGGGTCGAAGAGGACTATCTCCATTACAAAAGTGCACAGCTGCACTTCGTATTTTGGCTTATGGCTCACCTGCTGACAGCGTGGACGAATATGTTCGAATTGGTGAAACAACCACGGTGGAATGCTTTGAGCGATTTGTATCAGGCATCTGCACCATATTTGGGAATCAGTACTTGAGGAGACCAAGTAATGAAGACACCGAACGACTACTACAACTAGGAGCGGCACGTGGATTCCCAGGTATGTTAGGTTCTATTGATTGTATGCACTGGGAATGGAAAAATTGTCCTGTTGCATGGAAAGGTCAATTTTGTCGAGGTGATCATCGCAACCCAACAATCATTCTTGAAGCCGTTGCATCACAAGACTTGTGGATTTGGCATGCATTTTTTGGTACCGCGGGTTCTAATAATGACATTACTGTGTTAAATGGATCTAATGTGTTTGATGAAGTTTTGTCGGCACGTGCTCCTGCAGTACAATACACAGTGAATAGAATCCAATATAATATGGGATACTATTTAGCCGATGATATTTATCCAGACTTTGCTACATTTGTGAAGACCATCTCAATGCCACAAGGAGAAAAGCGAAAATTATTTGCTCAACGGCAAGAATCGGCAAGAAAAGATGTAGAACGAGCGTTCGGAGTGCTCCAATCTCGATTCGCAATTATACGTGGTCCGTCACGTTTTTGGGATATTGGTAAAATGAAGAATATCATCTATGCATGTATCATATTGCATAACATGATTGTCGAGGACGAACGTGACACATATCAAAGTAATATTGATTACGATAATGTAGGTAACAACACGTCAACATTTGAAGTATCTTCAGGTGCTCACCCTAGTATCAGATCAACATACCTTCAAAGGAGAGCAAATGTTCACGACAAACAAAAACACCGACAACTCCAAGCAGATTTAGTTGAACACATTTGGGAATGTTTCGGAAACGAAAATAACAATAACTAAATTAATGTAATTTTTTTTTGAGGTCTAGGTTTTTTTATTTTTTTCGATGTTGTAATGTTTAATTATTTATTATTATGTAAAATTTTATTTTATATTGTTACGCATTTTGTTTTATTTATTTTAATTTATATTTATGAAAATTGAAAAAATGTTAAGTTTTACGAAAAAAAATATAAATATGTGGATTTTTTTGAGTTCCTTGTGATTTCTTGCATTGGAGTAAATTATTGGATGAGTTCCTTAGTTGTGACATGGCACTGTAGGGACCACAAAAAGTACTGCGAGGACCACAAAAAGCTGCTCAAGAAACCCATTTGAGTTTCTTGCATTGGAGTTGCTCTAATCACCTAACGAACCAAATATCTTATTTTGTAATATTCTTTTGCTATGTAGAAATAATTTTATATAAATTAGCTGTTCAAGACAAAAATCTTTTGCTAACACGTACAAGCAATGTTTTCCATAGCAATCAATTAATAAATATATAAAATAAACACGAGTTTCATAAATCTAATTGCTCAACTTTTAAAAAATATTTTTAAACTATTAAAACATATAAACATAAAAGGAAAACAACCCCTCCTTTCAAAATCAATAATAAATATTAAAAATAAACATACTTTTCATGAATATAATTTGCTCAATTTTTAAAATATACTTTACATAAATATGTTTTTTTTTATTTAAAAAAAATTGTGTTTACTGAATATTAATCTTCTATCGTAAACAAACTTATTATCGGTATTGGACACTTAATTTACCCTAATCATATGTGTGAAGTGGGTGAGTTAAGTTATATTTGGTAAAACTACTTAAAAACTAGAAGAAAATCGAATCTAATTTATTAAATCATAAGAATTCGATAAAATTAGTTGTTGAAGTAATTAAAAAATATAAAAAATGGATAAATAATAAAATCATGATTTATTTAAAAGGGATAATTAAGAAATTTGATAAATATATCAAGAATAATATATATATATATATATATATATATATATAAAACTAAAAATTAACATTTTAAATAACATTACTTTAAAAAATATTATAATTACTAAAAAAATTACTAAAACAAAATTTATTTATTAAATATTGAATTGTGTAATTTAAATTTTAAATTATTGTTAAAATTTGTTAGGTTGTTACATGTTGTTATTATTATATTTGAATAGGAATTAAGAATAGATCAGTTTGTTATTATTTTGTATTATTAACAGTTTATTGAAACTCTCTCTTATATATAAAAACATCATATTGAGGAAAAATATATGAAAAAGAATGAAGTGAATGAATGAAAGAGGAATTATTATTCCATTTATCCATATCTGAATTTTAACATGGTATCAGAGCAATGGTTTCCTCCATCAATGAGAGTCATGGTATACTTCATGAAAAAAAAAATATCTTCGGCTGCCATAAGATTCTCTTAGCTTTCTTCTTCACATTTCCAAATATTCTGATTCTGAAATACTCAATCATCTATCTCTTTCTTAACCTTTACCTTCTTTGATTCCTCTACAAATTATAATTATTATAATCATGAACTTCATTTTTGTCCCGCATAACCTTTGTGTCTTTGGTCCCGACTTGAATCAATTTTTTGCATTGATCCTATTTCTGATTTGCAATTTTGTCCTTGCTCGTGCTTCTTGCCTTTTAGGCTTGTTTTGATGATTGTAGCTTCTGCCATGTGTGGCGGTTAAGCACTGTTCCTTTATTTGCTTCTATCCATGGTGGTTAAGTACTGTTTTAGCTTCTACCATAGATGGTTAAGCCTTGGTTACTTTTGTCTTGAGTGGTTAAGCATTGTTTAGCTTTTACTCTTGATGGTTCTTGATTTGTTGGAGCAATTCTCCATGTATGTATTCCATTTGAAAGTCATTGATGTAAAGTCAGTTGCATTGTTATAAATCTTTTACATACCAACCCTGAAGTCTATTAATCTGAACATATAATTGTTCTGAATCTCTTCTCGTATCTCAGTTCTTTTTCTACCTCAGATAATCGAAGCACTTGTTGTGGACTATCCTGAAGCACCTCCTGAACCTATTGCTGATTAAAGTCATTCTTGGAAGAGTGTTTGAACAAACAATTGACAATTTGGGTATGACCGATATTCATGCACCAACTTAAGGGAGAATGTTGAATTGTGTAATTTAAATTGTAAATTATTATTAGGATTTGTTAGATTGTTACATTTTATTATTATTATATTTGAATAGGAATTAATATTAATTAGATCAGTTTGTTATTATTCCGTATTATTAAGAGCTTGTTGAAATTCTCTTTTATATATAAGAACCTCATGTTGAGGAAAAATATATGAAAGAAAATGGAGTGAATGAATGAAATAGAAATTATTATTCCATTTATCGATATTTGAATTTTAATACTAGAATCAAGTTTTTTAATAATAAGAAAAGTTAAAAATTTAAATGTCTTAGTGAAACAAACATCACCGTCGGTGCAAAGAAGAAAATAAAAATGTCAACTGGTCTTAATTTTTATTATATTTCGATGTCTCTATCCGCCAGCAAACTGTCTCATTCAAATCTTGCGTACTTAAGGTTTTTAATCATTTTTGGTGGCTACATACAAACGGACAAGAGTATGTGCGAGAAAAGAAATCCATTATACTGTTATTCCATTATGAATTATTATTTAATTGTCCACTATGAAGATACTATTTTAAAATCCTTATTAAACTATAAAGTTGGATCTTACGATTCATGCATGTGTCATTAATTTTTATATCGAATATTCTTTTTTAGGTTCATTAATCTTTTCTATACTTGTGTTATCTTTTTGTTTCAGTCTTATATATTTAAAAATCTATCTTTTTATGTAAAAAGAAAAACTCTCTCTTTTATAGAGTGTGTTTAATAAGATGCTTTAATAATTTATACGGTAACTAGTTTATAGATTAATTTGATCAAATTTTTATATTTTAGTCCTTATGCTTCTATTTTGCAATGATTTTACATCGTCATAAACCTATTAATAGGACTAAAATATTAAAAAAATTGATTTTTAAGAACAAAGAATTAAAACAAAATTTTGGTACAAATATAAAAGACTAAATAATTAAGTATATGTTGTTTAGATAAATTTCTTCGTAAAAAAAGTAAATAATTTTTTTCATATACTAAAATTCATTTATGTATAAGTTAATTGTAAAAATTGTTTTATATTAATTCCTCCAAAAACTAATTTTTAACTTTTAACTCATGGAGAAAGTTTGTTTTTATTCTTGAGAAGTACTTATGGAGGGTCTAATTAATTATTATCATTTTTATACATGGAAAGGAAAGCAAGAAAACTAGCAAAATAGATGGGGGTAGAATGCTACCCAGTTTTTCTATGATATCTAAGTAAAAATTAATACTAACCTTCACACATCATTAACAGATACCCTGATGAAGTAACATCCCAGGTGCCCATGGCGTTTGTGGTGAGACAACCTCAAAGTTCCCTTGGCGCAGCAGAAGTTATTGATTTTGTTGCCAAACAGGTGCTTTAATATTTGATAATATGTAGCGAAAATATATTAATAATATTTATTTATATTTGATGATATTTTTTAAATATTACCAAAAATTTTAATAACATTTTTATTAAGTATTATATTAAAAAACATTGTTAAAGATCACATAATGTGTTGTATTGAATTTTCCTTGTGCTTAATTTCTTTTGCACATTTAGATTTCAGTTTTACTCCACATGACGCATTGCCCCCTCTTGTTTGCATGTTGAATTGAGCTAGCTACTACATATCAATATTTTTATTTTGGCATGTGTTTTCTTGGCTGCAGGTTTCACCGTACAAGAAAATAAGGCGTGTAGCATTTGTTAATTTTGTTACGGATAGGCCCATTCAAATATTCAAATTTCTCAACCACCAAAAGATAGAAGATATAACAGAAGATATAATCACAACCGCTGTTGATCAGTTATTTAGATAATCCAAATATCTTAATCAAAGATAATGGGCTTCAACCACCATCCTCCTAGGATCCAGGTATCATCTTATAAATAAAGCATCGTCCATGGTGAAAGGTACACAATTCATACTCTCTCTTTTCTGTACACACTGCACACACAGCACCCCACTTGTGTTGTTTCCGGCAGTGATCATCTTCCTAGAGGTGCTTCATCTCTATAAGCATTTTCAGAGAGGGAGAGTTTGATCCCATAGCAAACCCCAGTAAACCTTGCTGGGTACATTCTGTTTCTCATAAGCAGAACAGTGGCGTTGTCTGTGGGAACGAAAAATTTTGAATCCCATCAACTCACGATGGTCAACACCAGAAGCCATCAGATTGCTGGACATAACGAACCACCCTGGAACACAAATCTGGAGAATGTAGTAGCAGAAGATGCGGTGTCTCATACTGCTTCTTCCCCAGCAATGCCACCAGCTTGTGCTCCACCGTCAATTGTCGAGGTAGAACTAGACAACAATCAGCGTTTTATCCAGAACGCTCTGAACTCGATTTTGTCGCGATTAGAGAATTTAGAGAAACGCTACGAACTTCAACGGCAGGAGGACGCTCAGAATTTGTCCAAACAGCTGGACGAATGCAATGCTAAGAACAGACAAGATGAAAACCACCGTTCCCAACGTGGGGAACACCAGAATCCTAATATCGAACGACCGGCGACAACACAGAATGAGCAACCTCATGCTGCAGCAAGAAGACATGAAACAGGGAACTCGGTACCCATAGCTGAGGCTGGTGATAGAGGGCCGATCAGTCAATCTGAGCAAGCCAGAATATCCCATTCCCATTCACGCAAGGAGGGACCTCGGCCCACTCCATCAGCCGGAATCCCAGAACAGACAGTTGTTGACAGACCAACAGGAGAAACTATACGTCGGCCTAGACGAGAAGACGATACATATCGTAGGAAAGATCGCCGAGGTCATCACAATAATAGGCCGTTCATCGATGAAATAGTAGAGGCTCAGTCCTTGGAGGACTTCGATGGCTCTTTCTTATCCAAGTATGATGGGAGCCAGGATCCTCGGGTGCATATAGACGAGTTCGATATGCAAATGTGTGTCCGAGGTATCGACGAGCCTATAATTTCTCGAATCTTTGCTACTACTTTGACTGGAGCCGCCCAAGCCTGGTTTCACACCTTGCCGCCGCGTTCTGTCCAAAATCTTCCGAGTTCATATTAGGGAAAATATGCCAGCAACCCGGAGAAACATTACAGAGTTATATGGACCGATTCAAAGAAGCCGCTTTGCAAGTACAGGGCTTGGAAGAAAAGGTCCACGTGCATCTCATCTCAGCCGGGCTTAATGGGTCATCTCGTCTCGCCAAATCCATTTATAAAGATCCTGTGAAAACTTTAAACGAGTTTATGATCTGTTCCAAGAAATATTTAGAATTGGAACAGATGGAAATTGCTAACCCAGCCCCGAGGGAGAATAAGAAACCTACATCGCCGAGGAACCGACGCCAGGAGAATGCACAACCCAGTCGACAACCCACAAATTTTCTCGCCAACCGACCTCCACGAAATTTTCCTGACCCTAATTTCAGGACCAAGAGGTACGAGTGGAAATTTGACAAGTATGCTCCATTGAACGCTACACGAGGTCAGATATGGAAGGAAGTTGCTTTTACGGAGATGAGGAAAGTAGAACATCCTCGACCAACAGTGAGAAGGGAAGGATTAGACTATTTCCAATATTGTGACTTCCACAATGGACCGGGTCATACGACTGACCAGTGTCGGGAACTCCGCGATGCGATAGAAAAGTTTGTTCGTGAAGGTAAACTTCAGCAATACGTTCTCCAAACTCAAGGGCACTAAGGCAAAAGGAAAGATCAGCAGGAAAATCAAGATCGAGATGAGAAGAAAGCTAAAAAAGACGACTTCCCAGAACCTGAATTCGAGTGTAATGTGATTTTGGGGGGCATGGGAGGTGGAGGTGACACCGCCAATCAGCGAAAGGAATATCTCAAGGAAGTTATGTCGGTAAGAGATCAACCGAGATTCAAGGAAAGCAGCAAGAACTCCGCACCACCGCTAATTTATTTCACCGAAGACGATATGAAAGGCGTGGTGCCCAGGCACGAGGACGGCCTTGTCATAACAGGGACCATGGAGAATTTCTGAGTTAAAAGAATATTTGTTGATAATGGTAGCTCGGCCGACATCATCAACTTGAGTGCATTCCAAAAGATGAACCTGAAAGAGGACGACTTAAAACCGTGTCAAACCATGCTGATCGGCTTTAATGGTGGAGGCACGGGTTTGAAAGGCGCAATTGACCTCCAATTGACGTTGGGAACAAAGGAAGGTTTCAAGATAGGCTGAGTCACATTTACCGTTGCCGAGTTCACCTCACCATATAACATTATATTAGGCAGGCCAACACTTCATAAATGGCATATATTGATGTCCACCAAGCATCAGAAGATGAAGATGATCGGACACCTTGGCCAAGTTATTACAATATGCGATGATCAGAAGGAGTCCAGACAATGCTATTTCAATACAATCTAAGAAATTAAAGGCGGCCCATCTTCTCCACCTCGGATTTGGTAGGGAGATCCATCAGAACAACAAATAGGAGGCTGGCATCTCGTAAGCCGGTCGATCTTGTGGAATTGGATATGCGAGATATTGAAGAATGGAGATCGGAACCGGTAGATGAACTTGAAGATATTCAGATTGGAGGATCTCCAGAACAAATTACGAAAATAGGCAAACAGAATGATTCAGAAACCAAAGGCAAGCTAATCCAGTGCCTAAGGGAGAATCAGGATGTGTTCGCATGGAAAGCCTCCGAGATTCCTGGGATCAAACCTACATTCTGTTGTCATAAGTTAGCCATGTACCCGGATGCTAAGCCAATAGCACAAAAGAATAGGAAGCTTGGCCCGGACAGAAGGCAGGCGTTGGAGAAGCATATTAAGGAATTGTTGGAGGCCGGGTTTATAAAAGAGATACAGTACACCACGTGGCTTTCCAACGTGGTGATGGTGAAGAAACCCAATGGAAAATGGCGAGTTTGTGTCGATTACACAGATTTGAACAAGGTTTGTCCAAACGATTGTTATCCGATGCCGAATATCGATCAGCTAGTGGATAATTCTGCCAGATTCCAATCGTTATCGTTTATGGACGCCTATTCCGGATACAATCAAATACCCATGTACCCGGGTGATCGAGAGAAAACAGCATTCCGAGGCGTAGAAGCAAACTACTGTTACGAGGTGATGCCATTTGGATTGAAGAATGCCGGGGCCACTTACCAATGAATGATGAATAAGGTTTTCGCCGATCAATTTGAGCGCAACATTGAACTATATATCGATGACATGATTGTCAAAACAGATATAAGCGGAGATCACATCCAAGATCTGGAAGAAACATTCTGCAAGTTAAGACAACACAGTATTCGGTTGAATCCTCTGAAATGTGCTTTCGGGGTAAAAGCCGGGAAATTCTTGGGTTTCATGTTAACACACCGAGGAATAGAGGCAAACCCGGACAAATGCAAAGTTGTACTCAACATGCAATTTCCTACTAATAAACGTGAAGTCCAACAGCTGACGGGAAGAATGGCGGCCTTAACACGGTTCCTCCCAAAATCCGCAGAAAAGGCCCTTCCATTCTTCAAGTTATAAAAAAAGGAGGCCAATATAGGATGGAACCAGGCATGCGAAGAGGCTTTTCAGGAGATAAAAAGGTGTTTGGCTTCACCCCCAGTTCTCTCGAAACTGGAGCATGGAGAAACACTTATCCTATACCTTGCAGTTGGAGAAGAAGCCATAAGCGCGGTTCTAGTCCGAGAAGTGGACAAGTGTCAGTTGCCGATATACTTTGTAAGCCGAGCTCTTAAGAACTCGGAACTGCGATACCAGAAGCTCGAGAAGGTGGCCTTCGCTTTGCTCACAACGGCTAAAAGGCTTCGCCCATATTTCCAAAGCCATACTATAGTAGTGAGAACAAATCAGCCCATCCGACAGATATTACACAAGCCGGACTTAGCAGGGAGAATGATGAATTGGGCTATTCAATTATCCGAGTTCCATATCAAGTATGAAGCTCGTCACGCAATCAAGTCTCAAGCTCTGGCCGACTTCATGGTTGAGTTGACCCCGACATTTTCCACCCAGACAAAAAATAGTGTGTGGAAAGTATATGTTGATGGGTCATCCAATTCCAAGGGAAGCGGAGCTGGGATCATTGTTGAGAATCCCGAGGGGGTGTCACTCGAACAATCACTGCAGCTTAATTTTCCGACATCTAACAATCAAGCAGAATATGAAGCACTGATTGCCGGGTTAAACCAGGCCAGAGAGTAGGGAGCATTGAAAGTTAATGTCTTCACTGATTCACAATTGGTTTCAGCACAGATCGAAGGGAGATATCAAACCAAGGGTCCTTTGTTAGCAAAATATCTTGCTAAAGTCAAAGAAATAATATCCGAGTTCGATGAATTCACCATAGCCCATATTCCAAGAGAAGAAAATACCCGAGCCGATATATTATCAAAGCTGGCAAGTACAAAAGGAACGGGTAATCACAGAACAGTCATTCAGTAGGAACTCGCCCAACCTGCATGCATTATGGTGGTCTTAATAACTGAAGACTGGAGAAGGCCGATTATAAATTATTTGGAACAAGGGATAGTGCCGGATGACGGAATGGAGGCAAAAAGATTAGCCCGAGATGCTTCCATGTACACGATCGTTGACGATGAGCTATACCGACGAGGTCTCCACACCCCATTATTATTATGCTTAAGTTCCGACCAAACCGAGTACGTACTTACCAAGATACATGAGGGCATTAACAGCCAGCATATAGGTGCGAAGGCTTTGGCATTAAAAGTTCTTTGTGCCGGATACTTTTGGCCGACGATAAGGGCGGACGCAGCAGAGTATGTGAAGAAATGTGACACCTGTCAAAAGCATGCAAAGATATTATGGATTCCTCCATCTGAGTTGAAATTAATCACAGCGCCATGGCCTTTTTACAAATGGGGAATGGATCTCTTAGGACCATTTAAAGCGACGGAAGGTCAAATGAAGTGGTTAATAGTAGCCGTGGATTACTTTACTAAATGGATTGAGGCCGAGCCTCTGGCTACCATCACCTCGGCCCGCGTCCAAAAATTCTTTGAACGCAGTATAATAACAAGATTCGAAATTCCGGCAGAAATCATCACTGATAACGAGACACAATTCACGGACAAGAAATTCCAACAAATGATGGTCGAACTCCACATAAAACATCACTTTTCATTGGTAGAGCACCCACAGTCTAATGGCCAGGCGGAAGCAGCGAACAAAGTTATTCTAGACGGATTGAAAAAGCGAATGCAAGAAGCCAGCCCGAACTGGGTTGAGCAACTTTACTACGTCTTATGGGTATACAGAACCACGGCTCAAATAGCCACCCACGAGACTCCATTCAGAATGACATAAAGTTGCGAGGCCATGATACCTGTGGAGATCGGCCAACCATCTTGGAGGAGGCAAATGTAGCATACAGACAACAATACAACATTAGCCGCCGAGCTAGATTTGATAGAAGAAGTCCGAATTGCAGCACATCGCCGAGATCTACACATGAAGCAGACCTCGGCTCAAAAATTCAATAAAAGGGTAAGGCCAAGATCCTTCGAGGAAGGTGATCTCGTATTATGGCGTGCAGATATCGGAAACAAGAATGCCCGAGATGGAAAATTAGCACCCAATTGGGAAGGACCATATCGGGTCACCCAAAATTTGGGACAAGGAGCATACGTTTTAGAAACCTTGGAAGGCAAACAAGTCAAGCGCACGTGGAATGCCGACAAGCTAAAGAGATACTATAGTTGAGAAGGCCCATGTGTCTCCCGGCGATAAGCCCGAGATCATAGAATATTGTTTTTACCATGTGTCTCCCGGCGATGAGCCCGAGATCGTGGAGTATCGTTTTTATCATATCTCCCGGTGATAAGCCCGAGATTATGGACTTATTTTCACGTGTTTCTCTTTAATCGATTCATAAGCCGAGATCCAGGCGAATCCTTCATAGAGATCGTGATCTATGTATTCATGTGTTTCTCATTGGTTATATAAGCCGAGGAACGAAAACCCGATATAAATTTTCCATTGATACCACGAATTTGAATAATCTTCGAAGAATAAATAAAATCCTTATTACAAGGAAATTATATTATACATTGTGCACAATTTTTGAGGGCCTAGTCGTTGTTATGTATTAATTCGGGCTTGATCAAGCCGACGTGATTACTTACTCATGGATGAATCATCGATTATATCGAAAGAATTACATCCTTAGATTAATATTACGAAATACATTTAACAGTTGCTAGGACAGGAACTCGATTCCAGAAACAATATTCGAATTAATGATTCAATGAAAATACTTGGCTGTTGGAGCCAAAGTAATATTCGAGTAAACAAATCGGCAATAATGAAACTCTTAGTATAACGAAAGAGTGTTGCATCAAATAATATCGTTCAATCATGAGAGATAAATAAAAGTGTACGAGGTTTCAGAAGAAAAAGCTAGTGGCGGACAAAATATTGTTAAAATTTTCAAAAAGATTACATAAGAAACCGACATCCCGACCCTTCAAGAGTCACCCTGGTCAACATCCTCCTCAGGTAAGACCGTTGTACTCGGCTCATCTTCGCTATCTGAAATAGTTAATAGTTTGTCACCACCGACGTAAGATTTGAAATGCATACCTGAGGTGTTCAAATCAAGACCGGGGTTCAGAAAGCGAATTTGTTCCAAAGCATTGTTAAAAGAAGCTTCAATAGATCGGGCTAATTGTGACCGCACGAAAATAAGCTCGTCAAGCGTTTCCTCCAAATCTTTGGCTTTTCTCGCCTCAAGAGCAATTAATTTGTTACACCGGTCAAGAGCAGTTTGGACTTTATTGTGACCTGAGGTTTGTGATAACCCTGAGTTATGGCATGGTTGGTGTCATACCTCCCCGCGCGATAGCGCGGGGATTCGCATCAGAAAACCCTGTTAAGGGTGTGGCGCGGATGGCGCCAGGTCTGGCGCTGATGGCGCCAAAGTTTTCCAGCCACGCGGATAGCGCCATGGGTGGCGCGGACCGCGCGGCAAGTGGCCTGGAAAACCAATTCTCACTGGAATTCCACGCGGTCAGCGCCAGGTGTGGCGCGGATGGCGCCACAGGTTCTGGAAGCTGACGCTGATGGCGCGGAGATGGCGCTGATAGCGCCAGAAGCACCGCCATTGTGGCGCGGATAGCGTGGGAGACGGCGCGGATCGCGCGGGAGCTCGGGCAGGTTGAGTATATAAAGGGCAGAACGCGAAAATGGAGAGGGAAAAAGGGTTTTCTTCTTCCCTGGACCTCCAGCCTCCATTAATGGACGTTCCAAGCTCCCTAGTGCCTTATATACTAGCCTAAACACTTCCCTGTGACCTAGAAACGTGTTTTAACCGATTGAAAGCTAAAATCCTTCATCAATTCCTTAGATTTAAGCAAAATCCCATTTCTCAGAGAAACCTCAGAAACCTGAGTGTTGGCAAGAACCAGAGGCATAGAAGGGACGACAGAGCTTAGGAAAGCTGTTCTCTAGCCTTTTGGGTTGCCACTGAGGTAAGAAACATGAGTTTATTCGGTTGTTTTTGATATTGAGAAATCCTTGGATTTTGTGAATTATGTTGCTCTGGGGCTAGAATTAGCCCAGAGTTCTGTTGGGAAACTTGTTTAGAATTGCTTAATGATGAAGGAATAGCTTTCAGTTTTTGATTCTGATGACTTTGAATTTTGGCTCTGTGTTATCTGTGTGACCTGTGTAATGGTCACTTGTGATTATCTGTTGAGATGCCAGAGCCTTAGTTATGCTTATGTGAAGCCTGAGAAAAAGCCTTGTGTGGGCAGATATTGATTAAACCCTAGGATAAGGGATTTCTGAAATGTTATGTATTGTGAGTTGTATGCCTGAGGGCTTATTTTGATATGAAATTACTTATGCCTTGATTAGGCATTGATTCTGAGACTGTTGGCGGTGGAAGCCACAGACCTGGGAAGGAATTACGAGCTGAGACCTCACCAGGTAAGTTCAGTGTTTCTTGGGGATGAATTCCCGTTTTGGTTGCACACCACACTCCTGGGGGAGTGTTGGTCATGATTCATGATGCATGCATTGGCTATGGCATTACTTGTATTGAGATTGTATGCATTGGCATTTGATGTTTGTGATGTGCTTGAGACATCTGTTGGCCAATAGAAGAATACCGACGTTGAGGAGCTCCGTCGGGTATTCTGGACGTTGAGGAGCTCCGTCCCTGGCATCGAGGAGCTCTGCCAGAACTGTTGGCCAACAGATACATACCGGCGTTGAGGAGCTCCGCCGGGTATTTATGGGCGTTGAGGAGCTCCGCCCGTGGCATTGAGGAGCTCTGCCACACTATGACAGGCACTGACGTTGAGGAGCTCCGTCAGTGGGCGTCGAGGAGCTCCGCCAGGCATCGAGGAGCTCTGCCTCCTGTCATAGATTTGTTTGTGATGATGTTTATGTTATGTTGAGGCCAGTGAGCCATATATGACCTATATACCTGTTTATGTGTTGTGAATCTGTGGGCCAGGGTGGGAATGATTTCCCAAGGACCCTGAGCTTACTGAGATATGTTATCTCACCCCGTGTGGGGGTTTATATGATTTCAGGTGATATTTCTGGAAGAGAAGAGCAGTCTCAGGGCAGGAGGCCCAGTTGAGACTAGGCTAGGAGTTGGATGACTCTTTTGTTTTATTTTGATGTAGCGTTCTGTACTCCCTCATGGAGGGCTGTTATTCTTTTGTACCACCACGGTATGTGTGGTGTGGACTATGGACTTTGATATGTACATGTACAGAACCTGGTTATGTATATGATATGTGCTTTACCCTGAGTATAATTGTCTTATATCTGTTATCTGTCTGTATTATTAAGTTGTCTGGTTTTGATATGTGAATGGGGAAACTGGATCAGCATAGGATTGTATTGTGTTCTGTATTATTATGATTTCACAGTTTAATATTCCATACATAATGAATCAAGAAAAACGATTCTGCCCTTCCGCTGAATACTATTTTATGATAATTGCGCGCTAAACTGATATTATTAATGTTAACGCACCGGAGGCCTACGGGGTGTTACAAGGTTACTTTGAGCTCCATTTTCACTCGTGAGGACTCGACTTCAATGTTGAAGGCCCCAAGCTCGGCTCGAGAAGCTTCAAGTTCAGATGTCACTTTGGCCAATGATTCTTGCGCTTCCTTTGCAGCGGCTCGGGAGGTCTCCAGATCGGCACGAATAACCTCTAAATCCTTGACCGATGCTTCTAACGCCGCCGTCTTCCCATTAGCTTGGTCAAGTTTTTGTTGAAGTTGCAGATTTTCTTTTCGAGATTGGCATTCACTCGGCAAGCTTTTCTGTTTAAAGTAAACAGACTTTCGACCAAAGTACCACCCTTCAAACATGCTAACTCGATCATGCTTAACTCTTTCATCTCCGCGGCATTAAAAGGAATCAGCTCAGAATATCTTCTCGGTGCCCTAGCAACCTTGAAAAATTCTTGCGTGACACCCTTATCCTAAAGAGTCTGTGGCGCCAGCTGAATGAGTCCCTCGGAAACACTAGATGGCGGAATAGGTGTGTTGGCAACCCAGGGTTCCGATAACTCGGTAGCCGGAGTTTCAGGGGTCACATCCACCGACGATGCCTCAAGATCAATGATTGGCATCTCAAGTGCAGAAAGAGTTGGGGCAGGAATGTCAGAGGTAGCCGCCACCTCAGGATCAACAGCCTCGGCTACCTTTGCTTTACCCTTTCCACCTGTAACCTTCTGCTTCTTTCTTGAATGGAAGGCTACGAGATGATCAGGCCTCCGGATGGGAGCGGGATCCATTTCAACCGCTACAAAACAATCGAGTATAAGTTAAACAGAAATCAATATTTCTTCCTATTATAGTCAAAGGGAATTCAAACTAACCACATTTAATATAATAAGTTATGGCGGACAAATTTTGTGATTCTTTGTACGACATTATACGAGCTGCCAAAGAAGTGTCAGAATCCGATAACCGAGCCTCATCGGTACGATAAGAAGAGGGAGGAAAGTCATGATGAGTGGAAGTCCAATATAGAGGAAACTTCCGTGCACCCGAAGGTGAATCAGAAGCGTGTAAGAAAAAAGGATGATGGTCGGGTTCAACAACTACTTTGAAGAACTTATCCTTGAAACCTTTAAAGGACTCGGCAAACAGGGAAAATAATCTACGGTCTGAATGACCTCGGTCATTGCGACCTCGGAACGAAACCCACCCTTTCCTATTGGCAGGTTCTTTACCTGATCGACCAGTATGGACAGTAAAGAAATAAAAAAATAGTGTGTAAGTGCAGGGGATTTCTAATTCCCGACATAAAAGTTCAAAGGCCTGCAAAAAGGCCCAGCTGTTAGGGTGAATTTGTGAAGGAGCGACGTGTAAATGATCTAACACTTGCATTTGAAAATTTGAGAAGGGGAAACGGACTCCTAATCGGGTAATTACATCCTTATAAAAGAAAAAGAATTCAGGTTCATTTTCTTCCTTAATGGAGCAAACAGGTTCGGTCGGATGGGGAATGCAAATGTTAAAACCCTCCTGAATCCCAAGGGGAAGCATGGTAAGACTTTCTGGATCCAGGACTGAGGTGTTATGTAACACCTCGTGGGTTACCCAAGGATACCTATTGGTCAGGGTAGGAGGAACAGTTTGAAATTGAGACCTGGCAGAGGATTCTTCAACAACTTCCAAAGGAGGTGAGTCATAATTACTTACGAAAGTAAAAGGGAAAAACGGTAATTAGTAAAATACCTGGGAAACTGGTCATTAGAGAGCTAATATTTGATGAAGCTTGAACCGACGCCGGGGTATTTTTAGGAATCGACACCTCGGTCCCTAAATTTGATCTACTTGAAATCAGTGTGTTGGTCTTTTGTGGAAAAGGTTTGGGGACAACAATGGGGTTATGCCGGCAGTCGTCAAGAAAGGCGTCGGCTTGATTGTTATGATCAATACTAACTAGATATAGAAACTCGTCAAGACATCTCGAACAAGGCTCGAATCGAGTTTCGAAGTGTTGTTCAGGCACATTATCTTTCCCAGGAACACCTAAAGAAGTACTGCTTGAAGACATGAAAGCCTTAGAAGGAACCCTACGCTCTGTTTGGGATAACCTAGATGACAACCCTAATCTAGAAGGATTGAGAGGTTTAGAAATATTGGTTCTAGAATTACTAGAACCAGATGGAGTTCGCAGAATGGTTTTTTCTTTCTCCTCATCAGGAATAAGGAGACCGAAAAACCAAAATGCAGAACGGGGAGGGACAGTTCTACAGATGTGCGCCCCCTCTTCCGCAGTATAGTTCATGGGAAAGTACTATGAAAATGAAGACACAAAGAAGGGGAAAGAAAATGAAGAAGCAAAAGAGATCACAGAAGAAGGATATGTTCGCATAAACTAAAATAGCAGATGGAAATTAAAAGAATTACAAATAAGAGATGAACATGAAAAGGGAAATCGAAATACCTGGGATGAGGGGAAGATGGTGAGATATTGAGCGAAGAGAAAGAGCAAGAGGCGCAAATGGAAGTCACAAAACTGGGAAATGGGATTACGAAAATAGCAAAGGTGAAGGAAGAGGATGAAAGCAGAAAGCAAGTGAAAATGCATATAAGCCCTAAAAAGAAACCGCCAAAATTAAAAACGTTTGAAGAAATTGGATGTGAAAGGACGTGGAAGGGCAAAAACGTCATTATTACAGAAAGAAATGATTACGGCGTGCAAAGAAATGACCGCATTAAATGATCGGGACACATGTCATTTATGAAGGAGGAGGCGTTTCATTTTCCGATGATCATAATCATTTAAGCTGCTACTGAAGAGACAAGAGACAACTCGGCAGTGATTGGAAACGTCTCAGACAAGCTTCGAAAGACAAGTTATTATCTCGGCAAGGGATAAGCAGAAGGAACCCATCATGGTAAGAAATAGCTCGGTAGTGGTTGAAAACGTCTCATACAAGCTTCTAAAAGCCGAGTTAATTATCTCGGCCTGGGGCAAACAACATTAACCCACGTCGGCACGGAGTTCCCGTATTCAATGTAGCACGGACCTATCCATTGATACACCCCGGTTATCCAGAGTTCTAGATAACAGGGCTGTGGGGCATCTGTTACGGATAGGCCCATTCAAATATTCAAACTTCTCAACCACCAAAAGATAGAAGATATAATCACAACCGCTGCTGATCAGTTATTTAGATAATCCAAATATCTTAATCAAAGATAATGGGCTTCAACCACCATCCTCCCAGGATCTAGTTATCATCTTATAAATAAAGCATCGTCCATGGTGAAAGGTACACAATTCATACTCCCTCTTTTCTGTACACATTGCACACACAGCACGCCACTCGTGTTGTTTCCGGCAGTGATCATCTTCCTAGAGGTGCTTCATCTCTATAAGCATTTTCAGAGAGGGAGAGTTTGATCCCATAGCAAACCCCAGTAAACCTTGCTGGGTACATTCTGTTTCTCATAAGCAGAACAAATTCCATACCCAAGAATGCTGCGGGAAAGATACTGAGGAAGGACTTAAAACTTGCGCTCTCTAGGTTGTAATGTTCTTCATTTTTGTTTTATAAGTGGTGTTTGATTTAGTCTTTTGCTTCAAATGAAAAAAAGAAGAAGCATTAATGTGTGTGTGTTCAATTTAAGAGTTTACATGTAATTAAAGACATGCTCATAAAAAACCTACTAATAAATATCCATTATTTAGACAAATGCTATAATTAAATATATAATCTCCATAATTGATATAATTAGTAATGATCAAGGAGATTAATTTAATTTTTTTAGTGGAGAGATTAATTTAATTAGAACTATATTGTATTTAAAATATTAAATTATTGACAAAGCACATATAATAAATTTAAGTAATTAATATTTCAAAAGATAGTATTGGCTAAGGATACAAATTGTACACATATTTTATATAATAAAAAATTAAAAAAGAAACACGTGAATAAGACAAATATATAATCTCAGTAAATGGTCCAAACATCTTAATTAATAATGCTAATATAATAGCAAAAAGAGTCATCTTCAAATATCTCTAGATAAAATCTTTACATATATATAAAAAAGTAGGAGAGAATAGTTGTAAAAAATATATTTTTGGTGAATAAATAAAAAAATAATAGGCGGCTTTAATTAGTCATAAATGTTGAAAGGGATAAAAATTTAAGAGACACAAAAATAATTCATAAAAAAATGAATGACCATATTAAGCAAAACGAATGGTTAAAATTAACAATTTATGTTTTATTTTAATGCGTATAAAATTAATAAATTTTGAAATAATCTTTATAATTTAATATAATTTTAAAAAATACCGACTCAGATTTAGATTTTAAAAAAATGTCTATATCAAATTTTTTTAGTTTCTTTGTTTCTTTTGATTGATAATAATATTTATGAACACTTAAATTATAGCCGTGTAATTTTGCTTCATCAAATAGAGTTTTCTTTTTTTTCATTTTGTAAATACGCACTCATATTAGGTTTTTAAACTTTTTGTGTAAACACTTTTCTCTATAGTCACTAATGCCTCCATTTCATTTTCCACAAAGAAAACTTTTGGTTTAAATTCTTCACTTTTGATTTTGGTATGTTATGAGACGGTCACTAGATGTGCTCCAGTAAGAACAAGAGTTTTTACCAAGATCGAGGTAGAGGTCGACCGAAACTCACCTGAGAGAAGGTAGTAAAACAAGACCTAATGGAGTGATATATAGATTGACGAACGATATGATATGTCTTAGGATGGAATGGAAAAAAAGCTATAAACTTGGTAGTCGTTCCCTTGTTTTAGTTATTTATCTCTTTTTTTCTGCCTTCTCTCTTTCACCTTTTTTTATTTTACCTTATTTTTTTCTCTCTTTTGTCTTTTTTTTGGATTTATCATTGGGTTCATCTATCACCGATCCCAATTAACTTGGGTTAAAGGTACTGTTGATGTTGATGTTGATGTTGAATGTAATTAGTGAGATGTTCAAATGAAAAAAATAATTTTGATAATTATTATCAACATTTCAATAAAATATATATAATTCAATATAATCATTTATTATTCTAAAATATAATTAATAATTAATATGTTTTGTATGAAATAAGTTTCTTTGCACTGGGTTTTGAAAATATTAAAAAATTAAAATTTTAAAAGTTATTTATTACAATTTTATTATTATTAAAATCAATAAAATCATGTGTAATTCTATTTAGTGGTTTAAATGTTTTTGAATTTGTAAGCCAAACTTTCAATGATCATTATTGTTGGGATAATGACTACTAAATGTATCTTTGATGGTATAATGCCTATAGAGTGCCTATAAATAACATTCACACTAAAAAAATCTAATACATCATTTATAGTGAGAGTGAGAGTTAAAAAAATTAACAACTTCACCTGTTCACAATTGCAATGGCAGGAAATAATTTCAATTCATTTATTCCACTTTTGCTTTTATTACGTCTTTTTATTTCGTTCCAAAAATGCGATGAACATCAAATTTTTCTAACATTTGGAAAATAGAATGAACTCTCTCTCCCTCTTTCTTTATATCATATGTCATCGGTTGAATATTATGAGTAATAGTATATAAACCCAAATTTTCATCTCCATAACAACCAATGCAAATAAATTAGTGATATAATTACTCTTCACTGCATAAACTTTATAAAATCCATGTTTTAACTTCATATTATGACTTTTAGTCTCTGCATATTTTTTCTTTTTAATATATAAAGATAAAGATATGTTTTGTTAGGTTTGGTCTTCAAAATAAAAGAGATGAAAACTCTCATGATTGCTCCATTTCACACTTTCATAATCACATGATTTCAACATGATATTGGGTATAAGTAGATGATTTTTGGTAAATTAGATTTTAAAGATTTTCCTTATTTGTGTTATATTCTCACCATTCTTCTTTTTAATTATGTTTGCAGAAATGTTGCATCACTTACAATGAAAGTAAATTTCTTTTTTCTTTTAATTATAATTGTCAGATTTGATTTGTATATTATATACATTTATTTGTATTTATTATTATTATTATTATTATTATTATTATTAATTTTATCTAGAGTTTTTGTCATATTATTTGAGATCACTTTCTTAGATAAATAGTCATTCTCTTATTTATTTATTTATTTTTAATAATTTTATTTTTCTTTACCCTACATTTTTTTCATTAGATATGTATGTATTTTTGTTTTGCTTCAACCACTTTGCACCAAGTATACTTTTAAAAATATGAATATTTAATTTGTTTTTGTTGAAGATATATTTACATATTTCTTTACCAAAATAAATAAGATATATTACCAGAAAATGTTTTTAAAAATATGAATAATTTAGTATTTGATTATTTTGTTCAAATCATATGTATATTTAAATGAAGAATTAAATTTCTCATATTACTTATATTTAATATAATTTTGATAATTATAATTAAGTTAATAATATATTTTAAATTAGGTTTATGAATAGTAGTTGACTACTTAATTTAATAAAATTTAATTGACTTAACTATATTCAATTTCAATAATCTTAACCTTCAACATAATCATATATATTGAGATGGGATCCTTTTACACCGGTGTAAAACTTGATAGTTTTACACCATTTAATAACTTTTTACTGGATAAGTATTTTACAAAATTCACCGTTAGATTGAAAGCTTATATCATGTAGATCACATATCTCAAATTTCATATTAATCCGAAATCATTTGAAACCTAATTGATATATATATAAATTAACGGTATATGTACTTCTAAAATATGTGAAAATTAGACTATTTGACTACATTCATATTGATGTTTAAATTTTGTGAAATTTGAGACATATGATCTACATGATATAAGCTTTCAATCTAACGGTGGATTTTGTAAAATACTTATCCAGTAAAAAGTTATTAAATGGTGTAAAACTATCAAGTTTTACACCGGTGTAAAAGGATCCCATCTCATATATATATATATATATATATATATATATATATATATATATATATATATATATATATATATATATATATATATATATATATATAATTATCAACCCAATATCTAAATAATGTAGAAAAAATCAAAACGATGTACCTTAATTTTGTTTTAATTTTTATATAGAAATTTTTATCATTTATTTTAATTTGTTGACCAATGATTTATTTTTATTTTTATAAATCATAAATATTATTAATTTTTTTATCTATGATTTGTTTTCGACCTAAATATATTTAATGTTTATCGTTAAATTTTATTCAAATCTTAAATGTTATAATAAAAATAAATAATATTATAATAATAATAAACAAATCTTATTGCATGATCGAAACCATATAATTTATGTCATGATGAGATTAAATAATTAATTTTTAACACTATAATATAATTAAAAATATTATATTCAAAATAAATAAAAATATCATTTTAAAGTAATTACCAGGTAAATATATTTTTTAAAATTATACATTTTCAAAAAAAATTAATATATTTTAATTTTTAATATAAATAAATATAAAAATATTTATTATAAACACAAAAAAATCTAGTACACGTTAAAATAATATTCACAATTACAAAAAAGAACTCAAATTAAAATAGTTAATTGATGAAAATTATTATATTTACATTAGCTTCGGACTATGAGATTGAGCTTTAATTTGTGTAATTAGCTTAATTAATTAGATTAAATGGTCTAATATGGACTCATCTTTTCCTACTAATTCAGTCACTATATATTAGTGTAGTTCGTTAGTTAGTTAATTACTTCATTTTGTACAAACATAATTTATAGCTTCTTGTGCAAGTTTATAGGATCAAACTCTTTTCTCTCAATTATTCTTCATGGTTTTTCATTTTTCTTCTTCTTTTCGATTATGTTCTTCTATTTTCTTATATAAATTTTGTGGCTCTTCCACTGATGATGATCATGGAAGACTAAACAATCAATCAATCCAAAGATCTAGTCCAAGCAATGAGAATTTGAGTTCTGATTTGGTATTCAATTTCTGTGTGAATATTCATCTTCTTCAATTCTATTTTCAATTTTCATGATTATGAATGTGTTTAGGATTGAAATGGATTAGGTTATGGATTCATTTCCTAATTTCAAATTTTAATCACATATTATTTGGATGATATTTCAATCTGATTTGTAATTTCAATTGATTGAACTGCTTCTAATGATATTGGCCGAACTTTCACAATATGATTATTATCTGAAGAACTATGATAATTTAAATAGTTCAGTTTGGTGAATTGGATTGATATTCTTGAATTTGTTTGACAACATCTTTCATCAATTTTGTAGTTTCTATATTTTTTGCAATTCTTGCTTGTGTTTCTGCAATTTTTGTTCATTGTTTGCAAATCGTTCGATAAAATTCTCTTACTGTTTATAACTGGATTAAGTTAGGAACCAAATTAAATTGTATCTCTGATTCGACCTAGGTTATTCCTATGCTACATAATTATCCTAGTTTATTTGTTTTGTAGCGATTTGACAATCGTTATCACACATATTAAATCACCCCAAATTGATCCCTCACATTCGATAATCCTAAGAATATTTACCGAATATCGATTCCTTGCATATGAAATAAATATCCCAACATTGTAATCATAATCTTGTGTTATTTGCAATCAAAACGTTATGCTCTATTCCTAACAATGTAACGTAAAGAGTAAATTCATTCAGTTCAAATTCTAAGAGTACTTTTCAGTCAAACTTAGAATCCAATTTCATGAAACTAGTCAAATAGAATCAAACAATACGAACAAAATGAAATCACCAATAATGAGTAGAAATGATTCATATATATATATATATATATAATATCAAAAAAGATACATAAGGGTACGAAAATTACATGAAATCCTTTGGAGAAACCAGTCGATCATTGTATAGATCATAAGATCAACAAAAGACATGATGAAGGAAGCAATTCACAGTCACTTCTCTATAGTATTAGCTTCATTTTCCCCTCTTCTCTCTCCTTGCTTTGCATTCTTTTCCTCTGGTTTCTACCTCTACTCCCTTCTTCTCTTAATTTGCATGGCTTTTAAATGCAACAGTGCAAGAGGTGCCAGACCAACTCACCTAGGCAAGTTGGTTCCTTCAACATGAAGTTATGTAACTCACCAAGGGGAGTTGATAACTTCATGCTGAATGAATGTTACTAGCCCAGGCGAGTTGATTGCTAGCGTAGGCGAGTGACACTTTGAAATTCTTCAAAAATGACCCTTTTGCCTTTCATCTTGGCTTGCTTTCTGGATCTAACAAATAACTATCAGAACATAAGAAATGCATGGATGAATCTTTCATATTTAAACAACAACATGTATAAATGTATAAAATATAAAACAACTAGAATTAAGAGAAATTTATAAGAAAACTATTAAAATAAAAAAAGATAAGCGGTAACATTATAATCCCAAAAATAACTAAAATATGACACTTATCAATACTAATTTATTGGGAAAGAAACCACTCACACACACATAGTAACGAAGAAGATAGATGAGAGAAGTAATAGTAGTTTTGTATTGATTACTCTAGTGCACTTACATTCGCTCTCTATCTCATATAACAATTGTACACAAGTGCGCTTTTATACATCACACGTATAGACGCACATATCTAACTAACTAACTAACTAGTTATACAAGAAACACTAATTGACTACATGACACACAGTGGACACACACTCACTGTGCAGGTCTAAGCCTTAGAATGTACAACCCAAGTCTTAGATTGGACAACACTCCTTTTGCGTCCATGAGAGAGAGAGGTCTATTTTTCATTTAATTAATTTGCAATATATTTCATGAATAATAATGAGAGAAAATTTGATTTTCTAATTAAAAATAATTTATTTTATAAATTAAAACTCATGATAAGAAAATTGACTATTATCTTAAAAAAATTAACTATCAATAATTAATATATATTATATAAAAATAAATTAATATACTACCAATGAAGAAATCATGGAATTATTTAAATTAACCAAAAAAATTCCACCAATGAATAAAATGCATAGATAATGAAATATATTTGCAGTTATTATTGTTTATAAAAAAAAGTAACAAAAAGAAAATAAAAAAAGTGCATGGTGCTTTTTGTTTTTAATATCATGTATAGTATTCATTGGCTCACAATTTAGATAGTTATCTTTATAGAATTATTAGGACTATATGTATGTTTTGAGAAAATTTGAGTTGCTTTAATTTTGTATGAGTTTATGTTATGATGAAATGTGATAAGGTACATAGTTCATTTAATTGTATATACATCATGTTTTATCTTAATACTGTGCATTTTAGCTTTTGACCTTAGAAAATAGGAAAAATTTACAAATATATTTTCATAATTAAATTAATAAAAATTAAATAAATTTAAATAAGTTATTTCATTTAAGTTTATTCTTAGTTCCAAATGTAACATCAGTCACTCGTTACATTTATTACAAAATATAATTTTTTGTTCTATTTCTAATAACTTTATGTACCAAAATTTAATATGTATATCATAATATTATATATATAAAATTAAAACATTTCATTAAATATATTTTTATTAAAAAATTATTTTAAATTAATTTATTAATAATATCATAAATTAAATATTTTTTTATGATAGATATCAAGTATATTTTTCAATGATTTTTTTCTTAAAAAAATAATAATGTAATACAACTAAATAGGTTTTTTTTAATTGTCTATTTGATTTTAAAATAATAATTTATTTAAAGTTATATGAATTAAATAGTTTGAATTTAACTTAATTAATTTTATATTTTAAATTATTCAAAATATTGCTTATAAGAAATGTAGTTGTCCTTGATCATATAGTAATTTCTTCCATTACACACATTGGTCAAAAACCTATAAGATATGTGTTATTCTTATACATCAATATTTTCTAAATTTGTTCTATTTTCATATTTATTCTCTTTATCTCTTTCTGAATTAATTATAAAATTTAATAATTTATTATACAATTAATAACATTATTTTTATTTCTCAACCTTTTTTTATTTCTCAACCTATCTGATATTTCCACCTGACTATTAGTACTACGTGATCACACATTCATTTAGTCAATGCATTTCTCTTTCTATGTCAATGTGGGGATGCTTCCCTCTTCAGTGGGGACAGTTGACTAGCCAAGAGAAGAAGCAGTGAAAAAACACTGATAAAATTATTGTGAGCAATAAATCAGATGAGTTTGAAGCCTCTATATATAGCACCTCCACACCATTGTCTCTACGATGAACAAACTTCCACGCCCTCTATGTCTTTTCCTTTTGATTTCACTGACCTTGTTTGCAATCAGATGCAGGAAGCCTTGTGGTCTATTGAGGGGAAAATGCAAGTGAAGGCCATTTGACAAAAACATGCAAAACTGGACTCTTCCACATTGTGAACATAGCATTCCTCTCAACTTTTGGCAATGGTACTCAACCTCAAATCAATTTAGCAGGCCATTGTTCCCCTGCATCAAACGGCTGCAAAAGGTTAGGCATAGGAATCAAGAACTGCCAAAGGAGAGGCATCAAGGTATGTGGTAGATCTACATGTAATGGAGGATGTGCAAATAATACACCCTATCTTGTGGCTTTGATAATATTATAATTAAATATCTTGAATTTTTGTATTTTATCTCCTCAATATCATATATTTTAATTAACTATCCCATGTTTTTACTCTTTAGTATTTTTTTTATTCAAGTATTTGTATTTGAAAGTCAATTTGTCTTTTCCTTCATATTATCATTTATGATGTACTAAAATCTTATGATTTCATCATTAATAATACACCCTTTAGTTAGAATTTGATAAAATTATAAGTAAATATATTAAGTTTTTCTATTTCCCCTCTATTATCATATATTTGAATCAATTATTCCAAGTTTCTCACTATTTAGTATTGTTTATTCAATTATTTGGATTTGAAAGTCAAATTTGTTTTTTCCTTAATATTATCATTTATGATGTATTAAAATCTTATGATTTTATCATTGAATATGTCTTTATATTTATATGTATGATAATAATTATTATTAATTATCATTTTTAAAAATAAATTACCTATGCTAACTTAGGATTCTGGATTTGTCACTAATTAAGGTTATGCTTTCAATTGGGGGTGGCACCAAGACCTACTCATTGTCATCCCCAGATGATGCCAGACAAGTTGCAGACTACATTTGGGACAACTTCTTGAGAGGGAAATCAAAATCTAGGCCATTTGGGATGCCATATTGGATGGGGTGGATTTTGACATTGGAAGTGGTGAACTCCACTATGTAGCACTTGCTTATAGGCTGCATGACCATTATGCTGGTTCTAGCAAAAAGTTCTACTTAACTGCTGCACAAGGCAAGCATGGATGGGGTCCTTTGTTCCCAAATGAATGGAGTTGCTATGGAGATTGATGAAACTGTTTGGAATGCAGTGACTGGAATCTCCTGTAAAGGTGTAAGAAGGTTTGGGGAAGAAGTAGGTGGATACTCAAAGATGGACACATACAAGGGTATGTTGCTGGATCCACAAGCAAGAATAAAGAGCAGGTTGGAGGTGGCAACATGACTGGTGAAAACATACTTCTTCACTACATCATCGCTTATATCCTTACACCAAGGTCTACTAATCATGCTCAGATCATAGATGACGGCTTGCAATTGGTGTATGGAATGAAGAATGCAACTCATATTAATTGGGTTCTAGTCATTGAGGAGACTATGATGAAGTCCAAAAGGTTGCTAAGCTACCAATTCCCCTATGTTGTATTAGTCTCAACGTTCATTGACTACTTTGTGATTGATATGTCAAATGAAATAGTGGACAACACCACCAACATCACCAATCTCATCATTGTCAAGCATCTCAAGAAGTTGGGGTTGATGCAAACTCCAAATGGGTGGATAATGGCTAGAGAACAAGCTCCACAAGGAGGTGCAGATGAGGAACAAGAAGCTGAGGAATGAGATGTTGAAGCTGGCTCTGTTGAGCAGCAGTGGACCTCTTTTGAATCCTTGATGATTCAAAAGATAGATGCAATGATAGCTCTGCATCATGAACATTTAGCTTATGTTCATTCTTCCTTAGAATGTGTTACAATTAGGTTAGAGAACATAGAGACTAGGATGACTCTTAAGGATCTTGATAATCTCTATTTTGGTGGATGTAATGTCTTGCTTTTGATTGTGTTGTTTGCTTTCTCTTATATCCAGCAATTGTCTTTAATGTTCACCTTATGTTTTTGCATCTTTCCATCGATGAATAAAATTTTGTTTTATGTTGTCTATCTCTTCCTTGCTTATTTCATTATAATTGAAACATTTTGTCTTTGATAAGCCAAAAGGGGGAGAAAGTTGAACAAATGAACATATATATATGAAGGATGCTGAGTAACTAAAAGAGGGGAGAAGAATGAAGAATGATAAATAATAACTAATGATAAATGTTTAGTCTGTGTTAAATGAACATAAGCATTGCTCTTATTCTAAAATGATATGAAATTACATAAGATAGGGGGAGCAATACACAAGCTTATGATGTTTTGAGCTTATGCAGTGTATACTTAACACCTGGTCTTGGCAAAGAAGCTTATTGTTTTCAGGTTTAAGTAAAAGCTCCTTACAAGAACACTAAAGGTTTAACATGTTCAATTGAAGTTTGACATGATCAAAGCCAAAAAGGAGGCGACTGTTAGAGTCAAGGGAGTTCAAGAGGATCAAGAAGCTAAGTCTCAAGTCTACAAAGTGTTTAGACTTTTTTACATGCCAAATCAATTTGATTGATAGTTGTAGTTTGTGAATGAGATGAAACTTCCAATGATCCATTGAATGAAACTCATTCATGGTTTTTGCATTCATGTTTTCAGAAAAGCATAAGTCTTATAGAAAAAGCTTTTCTAAAATAAATGGTTTTCATGATTGCATAAAAGCCAATGTGTTCAAAGTTTAAGGTTTTGGAAAAAACATTTTTTTCTCTGCTTTAATCGATTACCAACTTGTGGTAATCTATTACTTAAGCTTTCAAGAACACTTTAATCGATTACAAGCAAATGGTAATCGATTACACTTCACAAAGTCACAGGAAAGTCTTCCTGCTTTAATCGATTATGATTTGTGGTAATCGATTACTTGGCGCGTATTCGAAACCAAGATTGCTTGTGATAATCGATTACATAGTGAATTAATCGAATAATTTGTTCATAAACTTTTTCCAGAAAGCTCAAGAACACTTTAATCGATTAAACTTGTTAACAGTCGATTACATTAATGGTTTTAATCGATTACATTAGCGATTTAATTGATTACTGACAGTTACAAATTGATTTCTATATATAATTGTTGGGTGTTTTGGAAAAATAACAACGAAATTACAAAGTTCATTCATAAGATTTTTGTGCAAGAAAATGTGTCAAGTGCTTAACTCTGTCAAAGTCCCAAAATCCTTAAGATACAAAGATTTGAAATGAGAGTTTCTTCTTGGGCAAGTTTCAAAAGAAGTTTTGTAAAGAAGGTTTTGTAACAACTTTTTCCATCTTTCAATCCAAGTTTGGTAAATCATTTGCATACTTCATTTACTAGATCAAAGGTGGTTTCTTTCTTTACACTCTACTGTGTAATCTTTTGAGATTCTTTTTGTATTAATAACATAAGATTTTTTAGAGCTTTACTAGGATAGGTGTTCCTAAGAGATAAGAGTAGAGATGGGTGATGTCTATGTCTTGATCACAAAGATTCTAAGGTGTTAGAAGTCTTGTTCTTAATCAAGGTCTGATTAAGAGTGATTGTGTAAAAAGCTTGTAAGAATATTTTTATTATTATTGGAACTCAAACCATCATGGTTGGAAGAACTGGATGTAACTTCTCAAAGGTGAGAAGTGAATCAGTATAAACCATTGTGTTGACTACTTCCTTTAATTTTTTCTTGCTATCTTAATCTGTGATTCTTTGGTGTTATCTTTTTTATTCAACAAGTGATAGTTTTTGTGATTGTATTCTTGAGCTGAGTGGTTTGATTGGTTGGTACCTTCTTGGTTCAATTGTGATACGATCTTGATTACTCTGATTCTTAAAGATTTTTAAAAGACCAAGTTTAAACCAATTCACCCCTCTCTTGGTTATTATGTGTGTTAATACTGGTTTGAGAGACCATTCTTGATGACAGCCAGGACCACAATTGATGTGCATGCAGGAACTCTTTCCATGGAGTTTGGTAATGACGTTGTCCATTTCAACATTTTTGAGGCCATGAGACATCCTGTAGAGGAGCATTCTGTCTTTTTTGTTGATATCATTGATGTTGCAGTGGATAGTGTAGATATTTGTACAAATTTATATTTACTTTCTGAATTTTCTGATTTTGATCTTGGTTCTTGTAATTGTACCTGTGATGATTCTGCTATTGTGAGTAGTATTTGCGCGGAGATTTCCTCCACACTTCACTCTGATTGTGTTGTAGGTGTAGGTACAGATAAAGGTTCTGATTCTCCTATCTCCCTTCCATCAGCCACCAACCTTTCCTTGCCGTCCACCATTCAGCCACCTTCCTTGGAGCTAAAGCCACTACCTGAGCACCTTAAATATGCATACTTAGATGATGTTCAGAAGCTTCCAGTCATCATATCTAGTAGCTTGTCACTTGAGCATGAAGAGAAGTTGCTGCATGTTTTGAGAGGCCACAAAAAGGCCATTGGATGGACACTTGCTGATCTTCCTAGAATAAATCCTTCCATTTGCATGCATCAGATGCTCTTAGAGGATTATTCTAGGCCGGTAAGGCAGCCACAAAGGAGGCTGAATCCTACTATTCTTGATGTGGTGAAGAAGAAAGTAATGAAGTTACTAGCTGAAGGGATCATCTATCTCATTTCAGATAGCACTTGAGTTTCACCTGTCCAAGTGGTCCCTAAGAAGTCGGGTATCACTATTGTGAAAAACCAGGATAATGAGTTAATTCCGACTAGAGTAGCCAACAATTGACGAGTTTGCATTGACTACAGGAGACTTAACTAGGCAACTCACAAGGACCATTTCCCTCCCCCCTTCATTGACTAGGTTCTGGAGAGGTTGGCAGGTAAATCACATTATTGCTTTCTTGATGGTTTTTCAGGTTACATGCAGATTCGTATTGCACCAGAGGACCAACACAAGACCACATTCACCTATCCATTTGACACATTTGCCTACACCAAGATGCCTTTTGACCTATGCAACGCACCTGCCACCTTCCAAAGGTGCATGGTGAGTATCTTTTCTGATTTATTAGAGAGTTGCATGGAGGTGTTTATAGATGATTTAACTATTTATGGTTCCTCTTTTGATGCATGTTTGGATAGTCTCTCTAGAGTTCTTGACCGATGTATTGAGACTAACCTCGTTCTTAACTTTGAGAAATGTCATTTTATGGTACATGAAGGTATAGTCTTAGGGCATTTGGTCTCTAGTAGAGGTATTGAGGTCAATAAGGCTAAGATTGATGTTATTACTTCTCTACCTTACCCCGCTTCTGTGCGAAAAGTGCGTTCTTTTCTTGGACATGTAGGTCTTTATAGGAGATTCATCCAGGATTTTAGCAAGATTGCATTGTCATTGTCCAAGCTTCTCCAAAAGGACGTAGACTTGATGATTGATCAGCCTTGTAAAGAGGCATTTGAGGAATTGAGGAAGAAGCCTACGACCTCTCCCGTCATGCAGTCACCAGATTGGGAACTTCCCTTTGTGGTCATGTGTGATGCCTTTAATTATGCACTTGGGGTTGTGTTGTCACAGAGAGTTGATAAATTAGCTCATGTCATTGCTTAAGCTTCACGCACTTTAGATGCAACCCAAGTTAACTATACCACCATTGAGAATGAGCTTTTGGCTATTGTTTTTGCATTAGATAAATTTAGATCCTATTTGCTTTGATCCCATATTACTGCCTTTATTGATCATGCAACTTTGAAGTACCTATTGAAGAAGCTTGATGCTAAACCTAGATTGATCAGGTGAAGGATTCTTCTTCAGGAGTTTGATGTTGACATTAAGGACAAGAGTGGTGCAAAAAATTTGGTTGTTGATCATTTGAGCGGGATTGGGGACCTGTTGAATCCTTTCCTATTAGGGATAATTTACCTAATGCAAATTTGATGCATTTGCATTCATCACATATTTCACCTTGGTTTGATGACATTGTGAATTTCATTGTTGCATTTGTTGTTTCACCTCATGCATCTAGGTCTCAAATAGATAAACTTAAGAGTGAAGTTAAATATTATGTGTGGGATAATCTTTATTTGTGGAGGCTTGGAAGTGATTAAGTGATTCACAGGTGTCTTCCAGGCCATGGGATTCAGTCTATTCTTCAGTTTTGTCATGGCACACCTACCAGTGGTCATTTTGGTCCTCAACAAACTGTTAGAAGAGTATTGGACTGTGGGTTCTATTGGCTCACCATGTTTAGAGATGCTCATAAATTTACCACCACTTGTGAGCAGTGTCAGAGAGCGGGAGGGACCATTACACATAGGCATGAGATGGCTCAGCAACCCATTATTTTCTATGAGATTTTTGATGTGTGGGGTATGCACAATGTGTCTATAGGCCTGCTACAATCATGTTAGGGATCAACGATTACAACAACTTAATTTTGTATCCTTGTTTTATTTCAACCACGCACCATAAGTGTTCTTTTTAGCGTGCTTCGAAATTTTTGTAAAGCAAAGGTGACTTTTTCTTTCTTTGTTTTTTTTTTAAAAAAATGCAGAACATTTATGCATTATGTCAGTACCCAACTTGTACTTCTTATAACACTCTAGACATAGGACCTATGTATGTATCATGTAGTATGTGTAATGTGTTGAAATTGATCATCAAAATTTTGTGTTGTATAGGACCTAATGCATGTTTATTGATCATAATAATTGTGGGTGGCCTGCATACGGAGGTTAATGTTTTTTCTAGTACTAGGGAAACAAAGACGAAAGTTTTGAGTTTTGTGAGATCCAACATTTTTTTGTGGATTTTGTGAGATCCAACATTTTTTGTAGGTTTATTGTGCCTAGAGCCATTATCAGTGACCAGGGGAGCCATTTCTGTAATAGGTCATTGACATCCTTTGATGGAGGTCCATTGCAAGCTAAAGGTCTAGAAGATGAATTTGAAGCACTTCCCTTGGTGAGCTTTAAAGGGCCCATGACAAGAGCTAGAACCCAAGCGCTACAAGACCACATCAAAGCTAACTTGGACAAACATGAAGAAGCACACCAACTCAAGGACAACAAGGGCTGGATTTTGTATTCTAAAGTTGAACTTAATTCCATAAATTCCAGCACTTGTTAGTAGCAAAAGTAGTGACAATTAAAAGGCTATTTAGTGCAATTGTTTAAAGAGGTGTAGGTGCACTTGTGTGTAATTTGTGTAGCACCTAAGTAAGCTTGTTGGATGCACTTAGAGGTTTAAATTACTGCATCTTAGGCATGTTGGTTCAGCCAAGGAATTACCTTAGGAGAAGCTTGCATTTTAAGTTTCATTTAGCTTGCATTAGGCTTTTTTAGTTTGCATTACTAGCTTCATTTTAATTTGTCATTTCATGTACATTTGGGTGTAATTTCGTGGCTTTATAAGCTGCCCCCAAAACTGAATGTAACACTTTTGATGTCATTTTTACAAATCTAAAATTTATGTTTCTCTCTTGTTCTTGTGCAAGAAACTCTTGTTTCTTATCAATGGCTTCATGCTATTGTGACAATTCTTCCTAGGCTTATTGGAGAGCTTCTCCATGGTGCCATTCCATCTTCATCCCTAACCTTTCTCCATCTTCCATTGCTGCAAATTAAAGCTTCCAACTAGCCTTTCTTTCACGTGAAGTTTGTATAGCTTGGGTTCTTGAAAGATTCTTGAAGAGTGGGTTTCATTGCAAGGTAGATTTGGGAAATTAATGGCTAATGGGTTCAGCCATACATCGTTTGGTATCTAGAGCCTAATCCTTGTGAGATTCTTCTTCAAGTTCAGTTCTAAGAACTTCTTCAAAGGTAGGAAAACTGCACCTTATTCGAAAATCACAAATCCTTTTCTTTTCCTAGTTTCCTTGAGTTTTTGTGAAAAATCTTGGTGGTGTTGGCTTTGTCTAGTGATCTGCCACATACCCTTGTGTTTTCCTTCATGTTTTCTGTGATTTTATGTCTTCTTGTTCTTCATTTTTTCTTGATAATTTTCTAGTTTTGATTCTTGTAATCTAGTGTTAGTAGTTGTTTTTGTGATTCATCAAGTTTCTTTAAGAATTATTGAACTTGTACAAAAGAAAAACAAAGAAGTGCATCCCAAAAAGTTTATGAATTTGTGGCTGGAAAAATAAGCAAAGTGCAGCCCAAAAGTTTGTGAATTGTGGCTGGAAAAACAATCAAAGTGCAGCCAAGAAGTATTGAATCGGTGGCTGGAAATTTCAAAGTAAAAACAGAATTTAGAAGCAAAGAAAAGTTGCAAAAGTTACAAGTTTAAAAATTCTTTTGAACCACAAAACTAAGTGAACTTGTATGACATGCAAACTTTATGAAATTTGGCTTCTAACAATTGAATTTGATTGGTATATCCTCCTTGTGCAGTTTGGTACAACCATTATCCTTGAGTTGTCTCATTAAATTCCACTTTCAATTTGTGCTTTTCCAAAATTTTGCATTTGTTGCTTGTCTCTTAAAAATTCCAAGGTTTTGTCTTAGAGATTTCTTGTTCTTTGGACTCTTGAGTCTAGCCTAGAATTGTTTCCTATTTCACTATAGTAAAGAAGCTTGATTGGATTGAGAGTGTTGCTTAAGAACTATAAAGAAGCTAGAGTGAAAAAAGGCAAGAGAGAACATTAAAGAAAAATCCTAGATAAAGAGTGCAAGCACGAGTGTGAGTGGCAAACACTTAGTGAGTGGTGATAATTTCCTTATATACTTGTGTTTTTTATAACCATTTGTTTTGAAGGACGAACTCAATTGGAGAAGAAGATTTGTCACCTAAGACCTCTAGGTTGATGAAGGCCATTTTAAAACAAATGGAAGATTTACAAACCAAGATGGATGCAAGATTTGAGGAGTTACAAAGAAGGACCCAAAGAAGGAGTAATTCCATTGGGAGTGTAGATGGAGAGGCTCATGGCAATAGGAGGATGAGTGAGTATGCATCTTCTCATGGAGGAAATTATGAGATGAGGGGAATGAGAGGGAGGATTGGAGAGAAAATAATGATAGGAGAGAAAATAATAGAAGAAACAATCATAGGAGGCAAAATAGAAATGAGGAAGATTGGAGGTTGAGGAGAGAAGAGAGAAGGGAGGAATTAAGGATTGAGTGGAGTGAAAATAAAAAAATTCCAAAGTTCCTTGACACTTATGATGCCGAAGCTTACTTTGAGCGGGAGATGAAAGTAGAACAAATTTTCTCATGCTAACAATTTGATGAAGAAAACAAAGTGATTCTAGCAACTCTAGAATTTGGTGGCTATGCTTTAGTATGGTGGAACCAAGTTCAAATGGACATAGGGAGGTTGAGGAGACAAAGAATAAATGGCTAGAATAAATTGAAATTGTGCTAGAGAGAAAGATTTATTCCCACTTATTATGCAAGATAAGTCCACAACAAGCTCCTAAAACTATTCCAAGGCTACAAGAGTGTTGATGACTACTACAAAGAGATGGAATTGATGATGATGAGGGCTGAAATTGTGGAGGCTCAAGAGGCAACAATGGCTAGGTTTCTTCATGGATTGAATAGAGAAATTCAAGATATGATAGAGCTACATTCTTATACAACAATAGAGGAGCTAGTCCACAAAGCTCAAAGGGTGGAGCAACAACTAAAGAGGAGAAAAGCTTCCAAGACCAATGAGGCTGCAACTTCCAGCTGGAAAGACAAGCCTAAAAGGGAGGTTTCCCAAGTGAAAAATAAAGAAGAAAAGGTGGAGAGATCAAGCAAAAAAATTGTGGAACCAACTCCAACAAGATCAAGCAATATCAAATTTCAAGTGCCTTGGTAAGGGTCACATTGCTTCCTATAATAACCATGATTTGTAAAAAAAAAAAAAAAATTATTATTATTATTTTATTTGGCGCGATTAGTGCCAGAAGCGGCGCCGTTAGCGCCATGATTAGACCCTGTGGCGCGATTAGCGCCAGAATGGCCCTAGAGACCCCCAGATTCGAATATCTGGTGCGATTAGCGCCAGAATGCTCCAATAGGCCCTTTCTTTCGAATTCTTGGCGTGATTAGTGTGGGGAGTGGCGCCAGTAGCGTGGGGACGCATTTAGGACCATATAAAAGGGTCATTTGGACGAATTCTATACCGAAAATCAGTTCTTCTTCTTCCTCTCGCCGCTTCTGCCATTGACAATTTAGAAAAGCTTCATATCTTCTCCATTCTCCATCTAAACACTTCCTACCCAACTAGAAAGTTGATTAGAACTCCTCCATGAGCTAGATTCCAGCTTCAGTTTCTCAAGAGAACCATCAATCGGAGAAATCCCGTTCTCTAGGGAACTTTGTAAAACTGAGTTTGGAAGGGAAAGAAAGCTATTCAAGGACGCTAAAGCTTGGAAAAGTGATCCTCCAGCCTTCCTCGACTGTTTAGAGGTAAGAAACTCAAGTTTTACCAATTGAATTGTGAAATGGTTCTTGGGATGAATAGTGACCCAATTGAGTTAGGGCTGGAATTAGGCTTGGGTTCTTTAGAAAAGTATGCTCAGGAGGTTGTTCTGATGAATACTGAGCTTTGAATCATAACTATTGATGAAGTTTGGTTTTGACTCTGAGATATGTATGAGTAGGAAGAATGTTGGTTAAATGAAGGGTATCATGACATGTATGAGCATATGTGCTTTTACTAAAAGTGTTCAGGGGACTGTATAGAAGGTGATTATATGTTGAAGTGATTGTTTTGAATGAATTGGTTATTCTTGAGATATAGAGGGGTTGAGCAATTGTATGCTTTGAACCATTGTATGCAGAGTCTTAGAGGGACTCTAGTGCCTTGGTTAGGCTGAGGTAGATCCTGCTGAGGGTCTGTGAATCGCCTATAAGGTGGCTAGCTCTGATAACCCTAAGATAGAGAACAAAGAGGGTTTTAATGGAAAGGAATAGCGTTTCCTTTCATTCTAACGGTTGAGGACCGTTATTGATTGATTGTTTGTATGCCTTGTGTAGGGCATGATACAGATATTGCTGGTGGTTGTGACCATGAAGCCGGGAGAGCCGGTGTAGCGCTGAGAGCAGGTAAGCTCTTTGTTCTTGGGAGTGTTTCCCCTTGATTGTGTTCCACCATACTCCAGAGGGAGTGATGGTTATTGTATGAATTGATGCATGTATATTGAAATTGTGTGTTACTATTTTGATTGAAAACATGTACTTGATATACATGGATTGAGGCGATGTGTGTTAATTGATGAGATTTCTCTGGCCAACAGAATAGAATAGAAATTACATGTCTGAGTAAGTCCTGATGAGAAATGTGCCCATATAGATGGATGTAGCTTCCTTATGCTAATGATAGAAAGTCCTGATGAGAAATGTGCCCATATAGATGGATGTAGCTTTCTTAGGCAAATGATAGAAAGTCCTGATGAGAGATGTGCCCATATAGATGGATGTAGCTTCCTCAGGCATATATATATATATATATATATATATATATATATATATATATATATGCCATGTACATGTGATGTGTTTAATAGTGTGATGGCTAAATGATGATGATGTATGTTATAAAAAGGGTGATGATGAACCCTTGAGACATATGTATATGTGGTGATATGGCTTGAGAGCTGTGATGGCTAGTTTGTGATGCCAATTTTGATATTATATGCATGGAAGTGAACCAGGGGAAGGAAAGACCTCCAAGAACCCTGAGTTTACTGAGATTGTTATCTCACCCCTGTTGGGGATTATGTTTTACAGGTAATACTCAGGGAGTGGCTGATAGATCCCAGGGCAAGAGGCTCGAGCAGGGGTAGGTTCTATGAGAACCTTAGGCATAATGTTGGAGAGCATGTTGGCTCTACTTTTGTTTTATGCCTGTGATTTTGTACCCTGAGAGGGATATGTACAATTTTGATACATACTTTGTATATTATGAGAATTCACCATATATGATGTACAGTGGGTGTTGTTAATGATGTTTGATGATGTCATTTTGTTTATCACTTCCGAATTGATTATCTGTGATAATTGCTACGCTTAACGACCATAAATCAATGTTAATAAACCAGATGCATACGGGGCGTTACACTTCCCAATGTCCTAACAAGAGAACTATGATTTTGCTTGAGGATGGAGACATAAAGAGTAAGTCTTCAAGTGACTCAACAAGTTCTTCATGTGAAGAAAAAGAAGAACTTACACTCGTAGAGGCCGAGGAGGGTGATATTTTGATGGTAAGGAGAATGTTGCGCAATTTTTTCTCACAAAAAGAGGAGACCCAAAGAGAAAATATTTTTCACACAAGGTGCTTGGTTGAAGACAAGGTATGATCACTTATCATTGATGGAGGCAACTGCACCAATGTGGCTAGTATAAGGCTTGTTGAGAAGTTACACTTGCCAACCACAAAGCATCCAAAGCCATACAAGCTCCAATGGCTTAGTGAAAGTGGAGAAGTGGTGGTAAATTCTCAAGAGCTCATTCCTTTTTCTATTAATGCTTATAATGATAAAGTTCTTTGTGATATTGTACCTATGGAGGCTGGACATATTCTTCTTGGAAGGCCTTGGCAATATGATAGGAAAGTGATACACAATGGCATGGAGAACACTTTTGAGTTTGAGCATTTAGGCAAGACAATTATTTTGAGGCCTTTGACTCCTAGACAAGTGTGTGAAGATCAAGTGAGGATGAAAGAAAAAAAATACTGCACTTGAAAAAAAATACTGCACCAAAAAAGAAAAGAATAGTGAGCTACAAAAGAGAAAAAAATGAGAGCAAAAAAATTCACGAGACTAAAGAGATCTTGTTCTTGAGTGAAAAGGAAATCAAGAGAGTGCTATTAGCCAAAAAAACTCTTTATTATATGCTTCCTAACTCTCTTTTTTTACATGTTGAAAAGGAAGGAGAAAAATTGCCCAAAGCTATGCAAGCTCTTTTGGAGGAATATGAAGATGTTTTTCCAAAAGAAGTACCTAATGGCTTGCCTCCTTTAAGAGGCATAGAGCACCAAATTGATTTGATTCCAGGTTGTTCTCTTCCAAATAGGCCAGCATATAAGACTTTACCCATGGAGGCAAAAGAGATACAAGCACAAGTGAAAAAACTACTTGATAAAGGGTGGACCCAAGAAAGCATGAGTCCTTGTGCCATGCCAATTATTCTTGTGCCTAAGAAGGAGGGAACTTGGAGAATGTGCACGGATTGTAGGGCAATAAACAACATTACCATAAGGTATAGACATCTCATCCCTAGACTAAATGATCTTTTAGATGAATTGTATGGTGCTACTATATTCTCTAAAATTGATCTTAAAAGTGGTTATCATCAAATAAGGATGAGGGAAGGGGATGAATGGAAAATGGCTTTTAAAACTAAATTTGGACTTTATGAATGGTTAGTTATGCCTTTTGTCTTGACTAATGCACCTAGTACTTTTATGGGACTTATGAACCTTGTGCTTAGTGAAAAACAATGAATATACTGCAAATAAACCAAAAGCGGGGTGAATTGGTTCAAAACAATATTTAAAGAATTTTCTAAAACAACTTATGGAATTTGAAATCTGGATCGTATCACTCTTTCACCTTTTGTAAAACCAGAACTTTTCTTTCAACAAGATCCACCTTGCTATGCATACAACGACATAAATATTTTCTTTTGCTAATAATATTTTGATTACCCAAATACAAGCAATGAAAGAAACACAGAATTAGAATAAAAGACTCAGCAATTTATACTAGTTCACCTCACTAACATGGAGACTACATCCAGTGTCTTCCAACTAACCAGGTTAGAGTTTTCACTATATCAAAAATATCCCTTACAAGCAATTTACAAGTGATTATCTTTATCAACCCTAGATAAAGAATCTAAATTCTAAAACACTATTAGAAAACAAATCACAAAGATCCTGAGAACCCTACTCTAGAAAGCTTGAAAGAATCACTTTGATATATTACAATACAACAAAAATATTAGAACATCTAAAAAGAAAAGTTTCAAGATAAACACAACCTGTGATCCTTCATGTATGAATGAATGAAATGAATTGAGATTACCAATCAATCAGGTTGTACGAAATTCAATGCTTAGAATCAAACTCTTGATAAAATTTCTTTTCTTTAACACATCTTTTAAAAAACTCAGAAATCTTGATCTCACAAGATGTGTTTCAAACTCAGAATCAAATCAGAATCTTGAATACTTAGAAAGCTTAGTATCTTTTGGGTAAAACTCTTATGTTCTTAAATGATTCATTCAATCTCTATTTATAAAAAACAGACTCACCAAGCTTTATATAAAATTGATTTAACTGACAATAATCGATTAAAACGACAATGTAATCGATTATTTACTCATATGTAATCGATTAAATTATCACATAATCGATTAATATGTTCTTGAGCCTTCTAGAATGTTTTCATGAACAAGATAATCGATTAAACCGATACTTAATTGATTAAGGCAGTCTTAGCATTTTTGACATATGAAGAAATAATTGATTACATAAGACTGGTAATCAATTAAACCAATAAAGCTCAAAACAAGAACTCGGCTTGTGCAACACGAGCCCGACCTTTGTAACATGAACCCGGCCTTTGTGTAACACGAACTCGGCCTTTGTAATTGATTATAGAAAATGATAATCGATTATTCCAGTGATGCATGTTTTTCACATATAACTATGTAATCGATTACAAAAAGCTGGTAATCGATTAAACTGTTCTTCAAGTCTTATTCAGAAATAGTATGAATATATTTAATCGATTAAAATTCTTGTGTAATTGATTAAAGAAGTAAGATTTTATTTTCCAAAAACCTTAACCATGACTACTTAGTTTCTTTTAAAAACATGAATTGCTTTAATACTTTAATGAAAACATGTATGCATGTTATTGATCATGTTCATGCAATGCAAGGATCACAAGATTAGCATCTCATACACTTAATCAAATTATAATTTTCTTGGCATGTGAAAAGCTCAAAACTTTCTTCTAAGGTACAAGCTTCTTCTTTAGCTTCATCTTCTTACTGCTCCCGTTAATCAACAATCTCGCCCTTTTTGGCTTTGAGCATGCCAAATCAATTGTTCATTTGTCTAATCTTTTGATGGCTTTAGAGGGATGAGTGATTCCTGAAATCTAAGTCAGCTTTTTGCAAGAACAAGCATAAGCATAAGTCATTAAAAAAATGCTCCCTCTGACTTGGGTAGTTTTAGAGCATTCATGCAATACATGTTACATACATAGAGTTATTTCAATTATTTCTCTCTCTACAATTATTACAAATTACAATTATTTCTCCCCTATTTTGCTTGTCAAAGACAAAAAAATGATGAATGCATGAACAAGGAGAATAAAAGTAGAGAAAAGGAATACTTGTATTAATCCAAATGCAAGCAGTACATTAATCAAACTAAAATTTAGAGTACTGAAACAAATAGTAAACAAAGCAATGATTGGCAGATAATAGCAAGAGCATAATGAAGTAGCACCTAGAAAAAAAAAAACATAAGCATTCTAATCAGATTTATCAAAATCATCAAGGACAAGCCTAGCCTCTATGTTTTCCAATCTAGATTTCATCTCCTCCAAAGATGAATTTGTCTTAGCTCTGTGCTCATGATGAAGAGACAATAAAGCATCCATCTTTTGAACCATGAGAGATTCAAAAGAACTATAGGATGGTTGAGCAGAGCCTTCAGCTTCTTCTTCATCTTCTTCACCTTCCTCTTCAGCACCAGCAAGAGGAATTTGTTGCCCAGCCATCTGCCATCCATATGGGGTTTTAACTATTCCAAGCTTAGTAAGATGTTTCTCCTTAATGAGGCTATTACTAGAATTTGTGTGATCAACAACCTCATTTGTGACATCTACTTTGAAGTAATCAATGAATCTGGAAATCAATACAGCATATGGAAATGGGTAATTCATCAATCTTTTGGACTTGAGCATAATTTCCTCAATGATGAGTATCCAGTTCATTTGAATACCATTCTTCAGACCATATACAATCTGAATATCATCATCTGTGGCTTGTGCATGATTAGTGTACCTAGGAGTCAGGATATAGGTGATGATATAGTGAAGAAGTTTGTTTTCATGAGTCATAGGACCAATGTTAAGCCTCAGCTTCAGCCTCATTTGAGGGTCAAGAAGCATCCCTCTATAGGTCTCTATTCTATTATACCCTCCAGCCTCCTCTTCAAATTTCCTTTCTCCTTCAAAGGAAATGCCAACCACTTCTTGCCAAACCTCAGGAGTAATTTCCAGGGCCACTCCATTCACTTGAGACAGAATAGTCCCATCCATGGAAAACTTAGAACAGGTGTAAAACACCTTCACTAACTCAGGGTAGAAGATACCCTTCATCTCACAAACTTTTTCAAACCCTGGTTTTCAAGTATAGCAGGGAATTGAAATCCTTCATTAGTGAACCAGGCAAGATCAAGGTGTTTAGGGGGACATATCAGTTTGGTGGCATTAAACTAAAGGTAGGTCATTTTCTCTCTCTCATTAGGAAACCAGTTATCTAATATATTTTCTGCAAAGTTAGAGGTTTCAGCAGTTTTTCTCTTGGAGGTTTTGGTTCTCTTTGGAGCAGACACAATGAAAAATGGGATAAAAGACTATCTGGACAGAGTTATAAGACTCAAAAGATGAAAACACAACAAGACTTAAGGTAGGAGAAAAGAATGATGTGAATATTTGCTTCAATATAAGCTGTACTTATAGATGAATTTTGGGATTGAGAATTAAAATTTGAAATGTGTAACAGTTATTTGGAATAAACCCACAAAATTTAAAGCACAGAAGATTCAAAATTTGAATTTCGTGGCATTTGGACAGTCACAATTTCCAAGAAAATCTTGCAGATTTTGCAGTAACTCCATGAATAATCAATTTTATTCTCATGTAATCGATTATTATGGAGCACAGATTATAGTGAAGCTTGGAGCATTGTGGAGCTCGGATGTGTGGAACTAGGATTAGTATGAAATCGGATGAATATGGAACTCGGATGAGTATTGAACTCGGATTACAATGGAGCTCGGCTTATGTGGAGCTCCGACGTGTAGAGCTTGGCCAGCTAATACGAACACGAGAACATTGACTATTTAACATGGATCCGGAAAGCCTTTAGAGCCCGACAGGACCTTGAAGCTCGGCTTCCCTTTCACTTCCATCATCAATACCAGCAAATTAGAAGCTGATTGATTTTTGGAACCCGGCTGGTTCATAAGAACCCTGAAGCCCGGATTGATTTTAAAGATATAAGCTTGGGAACCTGGCCAGTTATCTATGAGTCCGGCATGACCTGGCACCGGGTTATTTATGACATGAAAAAAAAATTATTCTCCTTATGTAATCGATTAATTCGATGATGTAATCGATTATTCCAGTGAACTTCATTTTTTAAAAATTGGTTTAACTCATCATGCATAGCCATTAACCAATGTTCATCCAGTAGAGCTTGATCAATACTATTTGGTTCAATTTGTGAAACAAAAGCCATGGTACAACAAAGATTTCTTAAAGAGGATCTAGTAGAGACTCCTTTGGATACTTCCCCTATTATGTTGTCAAGAGAAAGATCTTTAGTTGTCCTCCACTCCTTGTACTTTTGAAAGTAGTTGACTGTTCCAGTACATTATTTGATTTAGCTTTTTCTTTATTATTCAGATAATTAAGTTGCAAAAATTCTTCCTTTTGTCCTGCATCAACATCACACTCCAAATTCTCTTTGAAAGGATTAGACTCATCACATATGACATGGACAGATTCCTCAACACACAATGTTCTTTTATTAAAGATCCTATAAGCTTTACTTTGCAAAGAGTAACCAAGAAAAATTGCTTCATCAGCTTTAGAATCAAATTTGCCAATAGAATATTTACCATTATTTAATACAAAACACTTGCAGCCAAATGCTCTAAAGTGAGATATGTTTGGTTTTCTTCCTTTGTATAGTTCATAAGGGGTTTTCTTCAAAATAGGCCTTATGAGAATCCTATTCAAAGTATAACAAACAGTACTTACAGCATTAGTCCAAAAGTGCTTAGGCAATTTTGTTTCATTTAGAAGAGTTTTTGCTCCTTCCTCAAGTGATCTGTTTTTCCTCTCTACAACACCATTTTGTTGGGGTGTTCGTGGAGCTGAAAAATTGTGATTAATTCCAAACTCTTCACAAAAATTTTCAAAGTATTCATTTTGGAATTCTCCACCATGATCGCTTCTAATTGAAACAATATTGCAAGCTTTTTCATTTTGAATTATCTTGGCTAACTTTCTAAATGCTGTGAATGCATCACTCTTGGATCTTATGAATAAAGTCCATGTGTATCTTGAGTAATCGTCTACAATAGCAAGCCCATAGAAATTTCCTCCCAAGCTCATGGTTCTTGAAGGACCAAATAAATCCATATGAAGCAACTCAAGAGGTCTAAAAGTAGAAACAACATTTTTGCTTTGAAAAGAATTCTTTATTTGTTTCCCTCTTTGACAAGCTTCACATATCTTTTCCTTCTCAAACTTAAGCTTAGGTAAGCCTATGAAAAAATCCTTTTTCACAAGCTTATTCATATGATACATATTTATATGACTAGATCTTCTATGCCATAACCAAGTTTCATCAGTTTTACTTACAAGGCTGCTAGTCTTATGAATGAATGCATGGTCAATGGACAAAACATAAATGTTACCCTTTCTTTTACTAACATGGATAACTTCACCACTTTAAATGTCACAAATCAAACAACAATTGTTATTGAAGGAAACTTTGAGCCCTTTGTCACATAGTTGTCTTATGCGTAGAAGATTATGTTTCAAGCCATCAACATACAACACATTTCTGATCATTTGTTTTGAGGCTATCTCCTATGCTTCCTTCTCCAATTATCTTCCCTTTATTATTATCGTCGTAGGTGACAAATCCTCCATGTTTTAGTATAACATTTGTAAGCATGGAAATATCACCTGTCATGTGCCTAGAGCAACCACTATCAACATACCATAGTGATGATTTTGCTCTTAGACACACCTGCAAAATTCAAATCAAGTAACAAGGAAAGGTACCCAATTGAGGTTGGGTCCAAAGGGGTTAGCTATTTTCTTTTTCTTTTGCACCCATACACATTCTCCATTAGGCACATAATATTTCCTAGCATAGCATTTAAAAGATGTGTGTCCTTTCTTCATGCAATAGTTACAAGTTACAGCTCTTGATGGTCTTTCAAAGTAAGCATTTTGATTAAACTTTGATTTATAAAAGCTCTTTTGATGCTTCTATTTTGGTGGTACAAATTTGGTTTTTCCACTATATTTTGAACAATGTTTGTATCCCAAACCAGAAGTATCTCCAGCATATTTTTGCACACTTAACATTTCAGCCAGGTTGCATTTTCCTCTATAAAGTATTCTCAAAAGATCAACCAAATAGTTATTTTCTGAAAGTAGTAGCATATACTTTTCTCCTTGACTTCTTTTGAAAGCATCAAACTCATCTTGTAACAATTTGCATTTTTCTACCTTAGAAGAGGAAGAAGGACATATACAACCATTTGCCTTGTAACTTGAAAGAAATTTTTCATTTTCTTCTTTCAATTTACAAAGTTCACTTTGCATTTCTGCAAGTTTGGTGATGTGCCATCTTAGATCTCCTTTCAGCTTATTATTTGCTTTTGCTAGCTTTTGAGCCTCATCATGCATTTCATGAAAAACATCAACAATGTTATCATATTCTGAATTTACCTCAGATTTAGCACTAAAGAATCCTTCATCATCACTTAAGGTTGAAGTGAAACATACATTTGCTTCTTCTTCATTCTCACTCCTTGATTCAGCAATTGTTGATTCATTATCTTCCCATGCAATGTAGGCTTTCTTTGGCTTTCCTTCCTTCTTTATCTTCCTCTCACTTTGTTGCTTCTTCAGGAATATTGGACATTTAGACTTGATGTGTCCAGGTTTTCCATATTCAAAACAAGTAAAGTTGGTAGAGGTGTTGTTGTTGCTATCTTTGTCTTTTCTCTTGTTGAACTTTGTGAACTTTCTGTTTTTGTTCCTTCTCATGAATTTGCCGAACTTTTTGACAATTAGATTCATGTTGTCATTTTCATCTTCTTCACTTGAGTCTTATTCTATTTCAGCCTTAGATGATGCAGCTTTCAAAGCTATGCTTTTATGCTTCTTTTCTGCATCTTCTGCATTGGTTAGTTGTGACATTTCAAGTTCATACTCAAGAAGCTTACCAAATAGTGCAGCCATGGATATCTTGGACAAATCTTTGGATTCCTTGATTGCTGTAACTTTTGGTTGTCATGGCCTTGTGAGACACTTTAGAATTTTGATGTTTAACTCTTCAGCTTCAAAAGTCTTTCCAAGGCCAAGAAGATGATTGACAATATGAGTGAATCTTGTTTGCAGCTGTGATATATTTTCAGTATTGCTCATCTTGAACATCTCATATTCATGAATAAAGGCATGCTTCCTTGATCTCCTTACTTCATCTGTTCCTTCATGAGTTACCTCCAACATTTCCCACATTTCTTTTACACTTCTACATCTCACAGTTCTAAAAAATTCATCAGAAGACAAAGCAGATGTAATCATGTTTTTAGCTTTAAAATCATATTGCATAACTCTTTTTTCAGCTTCTGTCATTTCATCCCATTCTTTGGGAATCAAATTATTATCAACAGTTTTCATTGGAACCAAAGGACCTTTTTCAATAGCATTTCATGCACCGGGATCATTGGATTGAATAAAGATCTGCATACGATTTTTCCAAAAACTAAAATGCTCACCCTTAAACATTGGTGGACGATTGAGAGAAGCTCCATCTCTAAAAGTTATTTCAGTAGTATTCATTTTCTTTAAAACGAAAGTGATCTTGAATAATTTTCAAGAACCTGCTCTTGATACCAATTGAAAAACAATGAATATACTGTAAATAAACCAAGAGGGGAGGGGGTGAATTAGTTCAAAACGATATTTAAAGAATTTTCTAAAACAACTTGCGGAATTTGAAATCTGGATCGTATCACTCTTTCACCTTTTGTAAAACCAGAACTTTTCTTTCAATCAAGATCCACCTTGCTATGCATACAACGACAGAAATATTTTCTTTTGCTAATAATATTTTGATTACCCAAATACAAGCAATGAAAGAAACACAGAATCAGAATAAAAGACTCAGCAATTTATACTGGTTCACCTCACTAACATGGAGGCTACATCCAGTGTCTTCCAACCAACCAGGTTAGAGTTTTCACTATATCAAAAATATCCTTTACAAGTAATTTACAAGTGATTATCTTTATCAACCCTAGATAAAGAATCTGAATTCTAAAACACTATTAGAAAACAAATCACAAAGATCCTGAGAACCATACTCAGATCTTCAACCCTAGAGAACCCTACTCTAGAAAGCTTGAAAGAATCACTTTGATATATTACAATACAACAAAAATATTAGAACATCTAAAAAAGAAAAGCTTCAAGATAAACACAACCTTTGATCCTTCATGTATGAATGACTGAAATGAATTAAGATTACCAATCAATAAGGTTGTACGAAATTCAATGCTTAGAATCAAACTCTTGATAAACTTTCTTTTCTTTAACACATCTTTTCAAAAACTTAGAAATCTTGATCTCACAAGATGTGTTTCAAACTCAGAATCAAATCAGAATCTTGAACACTTAGAAGACTTAGTATCTTTTGGGTAAAACTCTTATGTTCTTAAATGATTTGTTCAATCTCTATTTATAGAAAACAAACTCACCAAGCTTTATATAAAACTGATTTAACTGACAATAATCAATTAAAACAACAACATAATCGATTAAATTATCATAGAATCGATTAATATGTTCTTGAGCCTTCTGGAAATGTTTTCATGAACAAGATAATTGATTAAACCGATACTTAATCGATTAAGGCAATCTTAGCATTTTTGACATATGAAGAAATAATCGATTACATAAGACTGGTAATCAATTAAACCAATAAAGCTCAAAACAAGAACTCGGCCTGTGCAACACGAGCCCAACCTTTGTAACATGAACCCGACCTTTGTGTAACACGAACTCAGCCTTTGTAATCGATTACAGGAAATGGTAATCTATTATTCCAGTGATGCATGTTTTCACATATAACTATGTAATCGATTACAAAAAGCTGGTAATCGATTAAAATGTTCTTTAAGGCTTATTCAAAAATAGTATGAATATATTAATCGACTAAAGCAGTAAGATTTTATTTTCCAAAAAACCTTAACCATGACTACTTAGTTTCTTTTAAAAACATGAATAGCTTTAAAACTTTAATGAAAACATGTATGCATGTTATTGATCATGTTTATGTAATGCAAGGATCAGAAGATTAGCATGTCATACACTTAATCAAATTATAATTTTCTTGGCATGTGAAAAGCTCAAAACTTTCTTCTAAGGCACAAGCTTCTTCTTTAGCTTCATCTTCTTACTGCTCCCCTTAATCAACAATCTCCCCCTCAGAATCAACACTTAGACACTTTATAGGCAAGTTTGTGGTAGTTTACTTTGATGACATTCTTGTTTTTAGTGCTAATTTAAATTATCATTTAATACATGTTAAAAGTGTCTTGGAGGTGCTTAGGAAGGAAACCTTGTATGGAGCAATTGATAAATGTTCTTTTTTCACGCCACAAGTTGTGTTTCTAGGTTTTGTAGTAGGTACTCAAGGAGTCCAAGTGGATCAAGAGAAAGTGAAAGACATCATGGAGTGACAACCTCCTAAAAGTGTGAAAGATGTTAGAAGCTTTCATGGTTTGGCAAGCTTTTATAAAAGCATCTAATGTAGGAAAGTTGAATGTAGTGGCAGATGCCTTATCAAGGAGGCATTGTTTGATTTCTATGCTTGAAACTAAATTGCTTGGTTTTAATCACATAAAGGAATTGTATTCAAGTGATCATGACTTCTCTAGTATTTTTGCTTTGTGTGAGAATGGGGCTCATCAAGGATATTTTAGACATGATGGTTTCTTTTTTAAAGAAAAGAGACTATGTGTTCCTAAAAGCTCTTTGAGAGAACTTTTCATTAGGGAAGCTCATGAAAACAATTTAATGGGGCATTTTGGTGTGGATAAAAATTTGGTTATTTTACATGAACATTTCTTTTGGCCAAAAATAAGGCATGATGTGCATAAGCTTGTTTCTCAATGTATTACTTGTCATAAAGCTAAATCTAGATTAGTGCCTCATGATTTATATACACCTTTGCCTATTCCTAACTCCCTTTGGGTTGATATTTCTATGGATTTTGTGCTTGGTCTTCCAAGATCCAAGATGGGAAAGGATTCTATATTTGTTGTTGTTGATAGGTTCTCAAAGATGGCACACTTCATTCCTTGTTATAAAAATGATGATGCTTGTGAAGTAGCCAATCTCTTCTTCAAGGAAGTGGTATGACTTCATGAATTGCCTAGAAGCATTGTGAGTGATAGAGACACAAAGTTCCTTAGCCACTTTTGGAAGACATTGTGGGTAAGCTTGGTACAAAGCTCTTATTTTCATCAACTTGTCACCCACAAATGGATGGGAAAACCGAGGTGGTGAATAGGACATTGGGTCAACTCCTTAGATGCTACATCAAGGGTAATTTGAGGACATGAGAGAAGTGTCTACCTCACATTGAGTTTGCTTATAATAGGGTGGTTCACAAAACTACTTACTTATCTTTTTTTCAAATTGTTTATGGCTTTAATCTTTTAACTCTTGTTGATTTATTGCCATTACCTAACACTTCTTCTATGACTAATCATGATGCTTTGTCTAAAGCTTCTTATGTTAGGAAATTGCATGAACAAATGAAGGCACATGTGGAGAGGAAAATGGAACAATATGCTAAACAAGCCAATAAGCATAAGAAGCAAGTGATCTTTAATGAAGTAGATTCAGTGTGACTTCATTTGAGGAAGGATAGATTTCCTCAAGAAAGGAAATCCAAGCTACAACCTAGAGGAGATGGACCTTTCAAGATTCTATAGAGGATCAACAACAATGCATATAAGAATTGCCTAGTGAGTACGGTGTGAGTACTACTTTCAATGTTTATGATCTTTCTTTATGTGATGTAGGTACAAGTGAGGAAGCAAACTTGAGGTCAAGTTCCTTTCAAGAAGGAGGGGATGATAGAGGTCCATTGCAAGCTAAAGGTCTAGAAGATGAATTTGAAGCACTTCCTTTGGTGAGCTTTAAAGGACCCATGACAAGAGCTAGAACCCAAGTCCTATAAGACCACATCAAAGCTAACTTGGACAAGCATAAAGAAGCACACCAACTCAAGGACAACAAGGGCTGGATTTTGTATTCTAAAGTTGAATTTAATTCCATAAATTCTAGCACTTCTTAGTAGCAAAAGTAGTGACAATTAAAAGGCTTTTTAGTGCAATTGTGTAAAGAGGTGTAGATGCACTTGTGTGTAATTTGTGTAGCACCTAAGTAAGCTTGTTGGCTGCACTTAGAGGCTTAAATTACTACACCTTACGCGTGTTGGTTCAGCCAAGGAATCACCTTAGGAGAAGCTTGCATTTCAAGTTTCATTTAGCTTGCATTAGGCTTCTTTAGTTTGCATTACTAGCTTCATTTTAATTTGTCATTTCATGTACATTTGGGTGTAATTTCGTGGCTTTATAAGCTGCCCCCAAAACTGAATGTAATTCTTTTGATGTCATTTTTACAAATCTGAAATTTGTGTAGAGAGTTTTTTCTTGTTCTTGTGCAAGAAACTCTTGTTGCTTATCAATGGATTCATGCTATTGTGGCGATTCTTCCTAGGCTTATTAGAGAGCTTCTCCATGGTGCCATTCCATCTTCATCCCTAACCTTTCTTCATCTTCCATTGCTGCAAATTAAAGCTTCCAACCAGCCTTGCTTTCACGTGAAGTTTGGACAGCATGGGTTCTTGGAAGATTCTTGAAGAGTGGGTTTCATTGCAAGGTAAATTTGGGAAATTAATGGCTAATGGGTTCAGCTATACATCATCATTGCTTCAGAAGTATAGGGTTGTACATAGAGTTGCTACAGAGAGATCAAGCAAGTGTAACAGAAGGTAGTGCAACCCAACAGGAAGGATTGGAGCAAGCTACTTGAAGATGCTTTATGGGCTCAAAGGACCGCTTACCGAACACCTTTGGGGATGTCTCCTTATAGGGTGGTTTTTGGTAAGGCATGCCACCTTCTGTTGGAGATTGAGCACTATGCTTATTGGGCGGTGAAGAGTTGTAACATGGCATTTGATGAAGCGGGTATGGAAAGGAAGCTTAAATTGAAAGAACTTGAAGAGATATGCTTAGAAGCCTACGAGAACTCCAAAATTTACAAGGAGAAAGTGAAGAGATTTCGTGACTCTAGGATTCTTAGGAAGGAGTTCCATATTGGTGTTAGACTGTTGGCAAGCGTACCAATTATCGTTGTAAGTTACAAAATTTATAAAAGTTCGTCTTCACATGGACTTGATTTACTCAATTAATTCAAATAAAGCTTAACAGTTTAATTGTTATGTGCACTGAGTGTGAATGAAATTTCATGTAGTTGTGGATTAACAGAAGTTATGAAAATTTAGAAGAAACGGAAATAATAAATTTAGTGCGGAAGATTACGAATGATTACGGAAAATTACGAAGGATTACGGAAACTAATAAAACGAGTTTGATTAATTCAAGAACGTAGGATTGGATTTCATCGTTCATACCCTTAGTATTCAATTAATATTACCATGCATAAGTTATTTTCTATTATTAATGATGCACACATAAAATCACCCCAAAGCGATCCCTCGTATTTGAGAATCCTAAGAATATTTATCAAATATCGATCCCTCGCATATGAAATAAATACCCCAACATTACGATCATATTTGCGTGCTATTTGCAATCTAAACGTTATGCTCTATTCCTAGCAGCGTAACGTGAAGAGTAAATTATTCAGTTCAAGTTTTAAGAGTACTTTCCAGTTAAGCTTAGAACCTTATTTCATGAAACTATTGATCAAGTAGAATCAAGCATTAAGTATGGAATAAATTTACCAATAATAAATAGAAAAGAATTATGCATAAATAAATATTAAAAGAGATATTTAATGGTAAGAAGATTACATCCAATCCTTTGAGAGAAGCTAGCCAAGCATGGAGAGAATCTCCTTAGAAGAATAGATGAAAGGACTCATCACCGCTGCTTCTCGGTAGAGTTTCCACACTAATCCTTACCTCTCTCACTATCCTAAGCTACCTACTAACAAGATTTAAAGAGCATGAGGCTTAAGCACAAGCTTAGAAGCAAGGGAGGAGGAGAAAAGAGTTGCAAGAAGTGTCTTTGTCCTTGGGGGGTGCATGGCTATTTATAGGGGGCTGGCTGCTCGAGTTCACTAGCCCAAGTGAGTGTTTTTGCCTTTGTTTGCTCGCTTGGGTGAGCTTAAAACCCACTTGGCCCACTTGGAGGCCCACTTGCAGAAGCCACTCGCCCAAGTGAGTGTTTTGCATGTTTCACTCGCTTGGGCGAGTTAAATGTACCATCCAGAAGAATCTTTTGGGCCTTGATGGATTTTGGGCCTGTTTTACTTGTTGTACCTCCCATGTTTACTTTCTGATCCATTTTTGCTTGCTTTATTTGTTCGGAAGTTTCGTAAATCCTTTAACCTATCAAAAAGCTACAAGAAAGGATTTCTTAGTAAAAATAAAAGATAAGTGCCTTTAATGTAATCCTAATTTCACTATGATATGGCACTTATCAATTGGGGAAAAAGTGCTCTTGTTAACTCTCACCTTAAGCTTATTTTTGGTAAACTTCGATCTAGATGGGATGGACCTTTTGTTATTACTAATGTTTTTCCCCATGGTGCAGTTGAGATTAAAAATGAAGTTATCAACAAGGTCTTCAAAGTGAATGGTCACCAACTTAAGCTATTTCATGAGAGTCTGCAAGTGGAGGAGGAGTTTGTGGCAAACCTCTCTTTGGTCTTGCCAATTTTATGTGATGATGTGCCTTGAATGACATTTGGGGAGTTTCCTTTTCCCTTCTTTTATTTGTTGTCTCTTGGTTTGTATTTCATTGCATGCTCACATTGAGGACAATGTGCATTTCAAGTGTGGGGTGAAGGATTACAAAAACTGTTTCTATTTCTATTTTTTGTTCTATTTGTTGTTTCTGTTTTCTGTTTGTTTTTTTTTTGTTGTTTCTGTTATTGTGTTGTTGTATTTGTTGTGTTTTTTTGTTATTCTATTTTTACATTCATAAAATAAAAATTAGAATTTAGGAATTTTTTCATGTTTTCATAGGATTTCTATATTTTATAAATTGTGAGAAATGTACTAAGTTTTGTTGGATTGAAAGGTTTCATACTTGATGTGAATCATTGTTACAATTGTTGAAGTGATAAGTAGGCTTAAGAAATAGAATTTAAGATGGATCAGAATTATGCCTTGTGAGTTTTTGGGCCTTTGTGGATGAATCACATTATTTCATTCATGTTCTTTCATGTGTGATTTCACCCTTGTGCTAGATTACTCTATGTTTTGTCTTGCCTCTTTTGACATTCCTTGTTGCACATGCTTTGATTGAGATGATTTAGGCCTTTTTTTATCCACTAGCCAAATAAACCTATCCTTGCATTGATATCCATTGTCACCCTTTTTGAGCCTTTAACCTTTTCTTTCTTGTGTAGCTCATTACAAACTAAAAAAATGGAAAACCATGCTATCCTAACTTTAGGGAGAAAATGGGCCTTAAAATTTTTTTGGGAGTGAGTTTCAAACAAGTGTGAAATATTTTTATTTATTTTTTGATCTAGGAAGAAAACAAAGAGTTTAAAAAGCAAAAGTTCAAAGAAAAAAATGTATAAACAAAGAAAAAGAAGTACAAGCAAAGCGGTTGAGCATTTTTAGTATAGTATATCTTTACTCTTATTAGATTATTTAAATTCTCTTGAATTCTTATTTTCTCATTTTAACTCAGTTTTAGTCTTAGGCAAATAATTAGGCTTAATTGATAATTGTTGCTTATTTTCAGATTTTGTGCTTACTTGACATATCTTCCTTGTGCAGGACCTATAGGATTCTACAAAACTCCAAATGGAGCATATGAGTATTCTCTGGAAAGCTAAGGAAAACAGATACAATTTTGTTAGAGATAAGTGTGGATCAATTCTACTGTTTTGAGGGTCAAATTAGGCTTGGAAGTCAGAACCTCTACACTTGAGTTTTGGGCTACGAGTTTGGATTTTGATTGATGTAATTAGCATAATTAGTTTGTTTAGATGGGCCTAATCATGGCTCATCCCTTAGTTCTATTCAATAACTATATATTAGTGTAGCTAAGAGTTATTTGAGACACATACACATACACATAGACACAGACACATAGACATAGGAAAGATTCATACAAAAACAAAATTTCTAACTTCTTGTACAAGTTTTCAGAAATAAAATATTTTCTCTCTTTTCTCCCAATTGTTCTTCATTAATGATGATCATGGAAGGTTAAACAATCAATCAATCCAAGGATCCAGTCCAAGCAAGGAGAATTTGAGTTCTGGTTCAGTATTCTAATTTTTGTGTGAATGTTCATCTTCTTCTTCAATCCTCTTTTTGATTTTCATGATTATGAATATGTTTAGGATTGAAAACGAATTAGGTTATAGATTTATTTCCTAATTTTGAATTTTAATTGATTGTTTGAATGATATTTCAATCCGGTTTGTAGTTTTAATCGATTTAGGAGTTAATTCGATTGAACTGCTTCTAATGATATTAAATGAATCTTCATAATATGATCGTTATATGAGAACTATGATAATTTGCATTGTTTGGTTTGGTGAATTAGATTGATATTCTTGAATCTGTTTTTAATACATATTTTATCAATTCTGTTAGTTTCTGCATTTTTCTTCAATTCTTGTTTGTGTTTCTACAATTTTTGTTTATTGTCTGCAAACTATTTGATAAAATCACCCTGTTGTTTATAAGTTGATTAAGTTAGGAACCAAATTGGATTGTATCTCTGAGTTGACATAGGTTAATCATGCGCTACATAATTATCTTAGTTTTATTTGTTTTGTAGTGATTCGACAGTCATTATCACAAAGAAAAAAATGCAATAAAATTTTTATTTAAGTTGATTAGTTTTACTTGTTGGTCTAATGACCTAATATATTTCTAAATAAGTTTTATTATTGTTAATTTTTAATAAACATATATTAATAAGTCTTTTTAAAATACATATCAATTATATAAGTTGTAAACTAATTCATTATACATACTCTGGTCATTGTTACATAATTCATCACTACAAGTCACAAGGTTCATCATACATCACCACAATATCTCACACTAAAACATAGGATTACTAAGAAACCCGTTAGTCACATTATGTATGATCCTTATTTATTTTACATAAAACAAACTACCTTTTTATCAGCTTAGAAATTTCCACCCACACTTTCTTCAGCATCAGATCGATTAACAGGTTCCATGGGAGGATTAGGATAATCGTATGCATACTATAGAAATGGATCATTAGGGTTGAACATATCATTTAAGACAGATACAGGAAAAAGAAGACCAAAATATACATAACACCGAATAACGAAGTGCATGGTAATAACATAGCAATTCCTTTCCTCATCTTGGTACCCTCCCCAATCTAGAGCATTAAGGAAGATGATTACTATTGCCATCTATAAAAAAAATGAAACAAATCTAGTGAGAAATAAAATTTCTCAGTAAGCAAAACTAAACCATCAAATACATTAGTACGTTAGTAACCATCAATAAATTCCAATAAAATCCATACAGTAAATAACCATTCAACAATATGTATGCATGAATGAAATTCCAGGGTGCACATGGCCTCTACATGTTGCACTGTATGTAGCTACATCTCGTACTGGATGTAGAAATGTTGCGGCTATCTTACGCTAATCATGCATGACAATTCCATGTTTTTGCACCTAGTCTCTACATCTCATACTGAATGTAGTATCGGATCCTGTTTCACAAATCTCCTACTGGACTCAGAAACATAAATCAATATATATATCATCGCATCAATCCATCATTCTCATCAATAACACCATCCATGAGCAAATACATACAACCTCATGGAAATTTTTTCATCACAACATCACAATATACCACATGTATGACTCAACCACCATACATCATTCAATCAAAATCATGCTAACTTGTGCATGGCAACATAATATCCTCAAGCTAAAGACAACATGTTAGTAATCTAGCTAGTAAACCATAATATATCTCCCAAATAATTTCTAATTTCTTTAGATCTTCATAAGAAAATATTAGAACTTAGTCTAGCCCTTATTCTCTTGTCAATTTACCACCCTAATACTTAATCCTCCAAAACTGAACCACTTAAGTAATTAAACCATTTGTCCACATACCATTCAACCTCTACTTCTTAAATTTAATCTAAAATAGTCCCAACACACATATATAAGCTAACAGTCCAAATACCATCAAAAATCAATTCAAAGGATCATCAAAATCAAGTCCAAACGTTGCTAATATTTTAGCATTTCAATCATCAACCGATCCTATTCTTAAATCAACATAACCACATCATAAAATAACCTTCAATGATATGAAAATTCAGCCTAAATGATCAACCATAAATCTGCACCATTGCTCGTAAAGATTAGTCCAAATAAACCCTTAATTAAAGATTAAAGCCTAGCCTACCTCAAGTAAATTGGATTTGCAAATGACTAAGTAGGTGGTTGCCCTTGGAAATCTTCAATGAAGAAAGTCTTTATATGAAAAGAAAGAAGAAAATAAAGATATAGGACACTAGGAGTGGCTATGGTTATGAGAAAATGAAAAAGAAAAACAAAGTACAAAGTGAAAGCAAGATACACTAAGGAAAGCAAATGGGCTGTGAATTCTTGGATGTTTTGAACGTGTTGATTTTGTAACACCATTAGCTATTTATACTAATTTAATTAGTTAGGTATTTAGTTAGATTCTAACTGGATTAGTAGTTAGTTTAGTTAAAATGTAACTAACTAATCATTACTTAAGAGATATTATCCTACACTTTTGTCACTATCTACTAGACTTTCTTGGTCAAAGATTCCTTAATCCTTGACTTAGTGCACGTGGAACATGGCTGAGCAGCTGAACTTATTTGCTTGGTTCTTACAATTGTAAAAGATAGGAACACTTCACCCTTAACCAAGAGGGGGGGGTGAATTGGTTAGGGTTGGTAAATTAAAATTCTTTTAGCAAAATCAGAGTTTTCCCTTAGGATCTTTATCACTTTGAAACCAAAAATATTTATTCAATCACTTGCTCAATCCAAGGTATGCAATTTTTCAAAGTTAAATTGATTAGCAAGATAATTCAGCAGTGCATATATGAGGAAGATAGGCTAGCTCGAATTTAAACACAAGACTCAAAAGATTTATACTGGTTCACTTCAAACACTATGAAGCTACATCCAGTTTTCTTCCATTCAACACTAGAATGGAGTTCCACTATTGCAATTTTCTGTCTTACAAGAATTATACAAATCTCTCTTTATCAACCCTAGATAAAGTTCAGAAACCTAAAACACTATTAGGTTCTTAGAGATCAACCCACTAAGAATTCACTCAGCACACCCCTAGAGAAACTCTTCCTCTAGATTACATGCAAGAGCTTAATTACAATAGAAATTCAACCACAAATAAAAATAGAGTACACCTTCAAAGTTAAGGAAAGATATCACCTGATGATCCAATGATTAATGATGCAAATGAATGAATGAATCAGGTTTAAGAATCTACGCAAGACTCAGAAAAGCACAATCCTTAAGCTTTGTCAAGAACTTTCTTGCTTTAAGACACAATCAATAACCCATATGTATTTTGATGTAAGTGTAACGCCCCCTCAGCTATAAGGGTCATTACCAAGCATATCCACTTACAAACAGATAATCAATCAGAGTTTAAGCAGTTTGGAAGCACATACTAAAAGTGACATCATCAAATGTCATCATCATATACACTGTACATATAATATGGTGAATATACATATATCTCTGATTAGATACAAAACTGTACGAATATCCCCTCAGGGTATAACAAAATCAAATCAAAGGCTAAGTACAAAACACCAGAGCCACATGCTCATATCATCTAGCCTAAGGTGTACAAACAGCAGCTATCCCTGCATAGGCTTCTTGCCTTGGGATCTATCTGCTCCTCCTGATGAATCACCTGCAACATAAGTCCCACAAACGGGGTGAGATATAAAATCTCAGTAAACTCAGGGCCCTTGAAGGTATTTCCTTCCCCTGGTTCACTGACAGCCACACATATATATATATATATAGTAATGTAACATAATCACAGCAATGAAACACTCAAACCATCGTCATCAGTGTACATCAATACACATCCACCTACCAAAACCATAGTATAATCATGGCATACAACCATGCATCACATCCATAACTGTCACGCAGAGGCTACATCTAAGTATATAGGAACATCTCCACTCAGGGAGGCTACCTCTATATACTAGGAACATCTCCTGCCTGTATAAACCTAGCGGAGGCTTCCTCTGAATATATAGGAACATCTCTCACACGAGGCTTCATCTATATATCAGGTACATCTCCTTCTGATGAGGCTACCTCTGTGTATATAGGTACATCTCTATTCACGAGGCTACCTCTATATAGCACAGGAACATCTCATCCTCCATCACAATACAACTGCCTGAGGAGGCTACCTCTGTGTATATGGGAACATCTCCATGCGGGAGGCTACGTCCATATCACAGGAACGTCTCTAAACAGGTCTTACTCAACTCAAATCATCTATCCTACTACCATAGGATACTACTCAAACACAGCATGCGTATTCAAGTTTCATATTCAATTAGGCATGCTACTAGTCAAGAAATTCACATCAATTTCCCTATCACAGGGATCAGATCATCAGCCAACAACCATTCACAGCATTATATAACATCCACATGCATGCTTACATGCATAATAAAACCATCACCCCTCTTGGTGTATGGTGAAACACAGAAGGATACACAAACAAGAACCAAGAGCTTACCTGCTCTAGACAGATCACCGGCTCTCCCGGCCTCGTGGTCAACACCACCAGAGCTATCAAGCTCACGTCCTACACAAGAACCAGAACATAACACATCAAATACGGTTCTAGGTCGTTCAAACGAAAGGAAACTATCATCCTCTCTATCTTCATATAATAAATCACTACACAAGCGATTCCCAAACCCTCAACAGGATCCCTCTCGGCCTCATCAAGGCTACAGAGTCTCTACAAAGACTCTGATCAGGCTAATACAAAGCATATCCCTGATTTAACCTTCTCAATATCCAATTTCTCATTATCAGCAGTTCAAGCTCATAAACCTCATCTATACATTCTCATGAGCAACTTTGTCAACTGCTCTAAGGTTCCTACTAGTCATATTACTAGCCTTTTATCTCTGCTCATACATACTCAGAGCCAAAATCAAACTTCATCAGTAATGATGATTCAAGGTTCTAACTTCCTCAGAATACCTTTCTGAGTATAAAACTCTACAGAGTCTAAGCCTAATAACGGCTCTAACACCTCTAAAAATACCTCTCTATATACCCCCATCACCAACAAAATCTAATACACAGAACCAACGGCTAAAGTTCGAGTTTCTTACCTCTGTGCAGTCAAGACACTCCAGGGAATCACTTTCCCTAAGGTAGATCGTTCATACAAAGCCTCCTTCGCCTCTGATTCTTCGATTCCAAAACTCACAAAAAGGGGGTTTTTCTAGAGAGTAAAGGAATGATTCAAGCTTCCAAGGTGTTTTCTTCACAATCAAAGGTCTAAGGGAGGTGTTTTAATGGCTTATAATGGAGATATGAAACTTCTAGGGTGCTCTAATGGCTGCCTGGCTCAAGGAGGAAGAAGAAGAAGCAGTTTTGAAGCCCAAAAACGCGAAAATGGCCTTTTATAGGCTCCCAGCCCGCGTTCCCACGCTAACCGCGCCATTCCCACGCTATCCGCGCCAAAAATGCGCAAGAAATGGCTTTCTGGAGCATTCCCACGCTAACCGCGCCATATCTGGCGCTAATCGCGCCAAATGAGCAAACCTGGGGGTCTCCAGGGCCATTCTGGCGCTAACCGCGCCATAATCCACGCTAATCGCGTCACATGGCCGCGTAGTGGTGCTAACGGCGCTGAATCTCACGCTAATCGCGCGGCACTATTCACACGCAAAATCCGTCACTAATTCTGTCGCAAAATCCGTCGCTAACGCTTTTTCTGACGGAATTTAGCAAATTTAAAACTTTTCTTTCTTTTCTCTTATTTATTAAACCTAGGTTATTATAGTAAGCAAGAATACCCACAACCCAAAGAACCTCATAAAAATATGTAGAGTGCTTTAGTTTAGCTCAGATTTCGAAATTGACAAGTTACTAATCAGGCACAGAATGAGTTCTATTTATAATAAATGTTTCTAACTGCCTGTAATCGATTACAAGCGCCTAATAATCGATTATTTATCATATGTAATCGATTATTTATCATCTGTAATCGATTAATATGTTCTATAGGCTTCTGGGTTATGGCAACAAACTAATTAATCGATTATTCCGTAGTGTAATCGATTATCACAGTGAGCTTTAGAAAAACTTGAAGTTCAGAATACAGCTGAAAAGCACTGTGTAATCGATTACGGTTTTGTGGTAATCGATTATGGCAGAGAGCTTCATAAAATAGGTTTTACCCAAATGAACTATGTAATCGATTACGGACTTTGGTAATCGATTATTTTATAATAGATAGTGAAGCAGTGGTGTATAATGTAATCGATTACAAGTATTGGTAATCGATTAAGGCAGTGAGCTTCATAAACCAAGAGATTTCTATTTGGCCTTGGTAATCGATTACAATAACTTGGTAATCGATTAAAATGTTTCTCAATGTTGTTTTATAAGTAAGCTAAGGTCAAATAATCGATTAATCCGATATGTAATCGATTACATTGTTCTTGATAGGTTTTCCAGAAAAAGCTAAGAACAAAGTAATCGATTATTATGCCTCAGTAATCGATTAAATAGTGTAAACCAGTATTTTTCCAAAAACCTTAGTTTCAATTTAAACACTGAATCAAATTAGCAAAGCCTTGTTAATTTTATGACCCTTTTTGAAATGCTAAATGTATGATATGAATGCTATGCACTTGGATCACCAGAGATGCTTTTTCCTTTACAATTAATTACAAGATTTTCTTCAAGTCTTCAAGGCATGTTGGAAGCTCAAAACCAAGCTTGATCTTCTTGCCCATTCATCAAGTGATTCCTTTGTACTCAACAAAAATTACACATACACACAAGGCCATGATTTTTTTTTCCTTTTGGCCTTCACAAAATTCACACCAGCCTACACATTAAGGTTTGCTTCTAGTTTAGTGTTTTGATGCAAGATTGCCCTCATTTAATGACCCATGTGCATGTGGAAATGGATCTTTCATGAGGAAACCTCTGATTGGTCAAAGCTTGGATGAAACATTTAGCCTTTGTGTCCAATTGCTAAGAGCCAAAAAAAATCTCACAACATATGGTTCGGTTATTCTATAATCTGTATTAATCCATAGGTTATTAAATTACTATCTTTTAGTATGTTAAACTAGACTTCCTAAGCTTTCTAACAAGGTATCACATGCCTCAATTGGAGTTCTAAAACTCTAGATATAGTATTTTAAAAACTAAACTCCAAAGCTGCCAACAGACTCAAAATTCCACACTGACATCTCTTATTGTTTTCACAACTGCAAGTAGTAAGCAATCCAATTTTTGCTAAATTTTTTTTATATGTTAGAGTTAACATATAGATATTTAATTCCATATACCATAAGCCTAATTTGAGTAATAAATTAGAGAGAGATGAATTTTTAAAAATTGGTGGCAGTAGCTATTTTTGAGTGTGGACAATTTTGGACAGCTCAGGTTCAAATAAATTATATCATATCCTTCTTGTATCAAACTATCATTACATATCCATAATTAATTTAAACATGACTATAAGCTCAAGATAAAATTTTTGAGGATATTACATGTCACCCCCTCTAAAAAAATATTTTGGTCAAAATTTGTAAATACCTGAAAACAATTTTGGGTACTTCTTTCTCATTTCTGACTCTAACTCCCAAGTATGCTCTTCAAAACATCCTTGTCCCCATGCCAATTTTACTAATGATATAGACATATTTCTTAATTGCTTTACTTCTCTATACAAAATTCTTGTCGGGATAAGCTCATAGTTAAATTATCTTTTAACTGTATTGATTCAGATTCTAAAACATGACTCGGGTTAGAAATATATTTACGGAGTTGAGAGACATGAAAAACATTATGAAGGTTGGAGAGATTTGGTGGTAAAGCTATTTGATAAGCTACTGTACCTATTCTTTTCAAAATTTGGAAAGGACCAATAAAATGAGGACTCAACTTTTTGACCTTTATTGCTCATCCTATTCCTGTAATTGGAGTAACTTTAAGAAAAACATGTTCTCCTTCTAGAAATTCTAGAGGTTTTCTTCTTTTATCAACATAATGTTTTTGTTTATTTTGAACTATTACCAATTTCTCTCTAATATTCTTGATTTGCTCCGTGGTTTGAGTTACCAGGTCTGGACCCAAGAGACTTGCTTCCCCAGATTCATACCAACATAAAGCAGATTGACATTTCCTACCATACAGAGCTTCAAATGGAGACATCCCTATGCTTATATGATAACTATTGTTATAAGAAAACTCTAGTAATGGAAAATATTTTTCCCAAGAATCCTGTTGGTCAATCACACAAGCTCTCAACATGTCTTCTAGGGTTTCTATGGTTCTTCCTGTTTGTCCATCCATTTGGGGATGATAAGCAGTACTTAAGCATAATTTGGTTCCAAATGCTTTTTGTAATGCTCTCCAAAACCTAGAAGTAAAACGAGGGTCTATATCAAAAATCAAAGTGGAAGGTACACCATGTAATCTAACTATTTCTTGTATATACAATTGAGCTAATCTCTCTAATGGATAAGAAATCTTAGTAGGTATAAAATGAGCTGACTTAGTGAGTCTATCTACAATGACCCAAATTAAGTCGTGACCAGAAAAAATCCTAGATAATCCTACCACAAAATCCATAAATATACTTTCCCATTTCCATTGAGAAATTTCTAAAGGTTACAAAGGGCCAAAAGGTTTCTGATGTTCTATTTTTACCTTTTGACATACTAAGCACTTTCCTACAAACTTTCTAATATCCTTTTTCATACCAAGCCACCAAAACATTCTCTTTAAATCTTGATTCATCTTAGTAATTCCAGGATGCATTGTGAAATTACTTTTGTGAGCTTCACTCAAAATTTTCTCTCTTAATCCATCAATCTTGGGTATACATATTCTCTTTTGATAAGTCAACAATTCATCATTATTCATCTCAAAATCCTGCAATTTCCCTTCTTGGACTTGAGTTAAAATTCACTGAACATCCGAATCTCCCTGCTGCCCTAGCCTAATGCAGTCTTTGAAATCACTAGTGATTTGTATTTGACTTAAAATGATACTTTTAGAATTAACAAAAAATCCTAAATTAAGATTTTTGAAATTTTTTATTAATTCCATTTCCTTAATCATCCTAGATACATGCAGAGATTTCGTACTTAATGCATCAATTGCTACATTCGCCTTTCTTGGATGATATTTTAACTCAAAGTCATAATCCTTAAGGAATTCAACCCATCTTCTCTATCTCATGTTCAACTCTTTTTGATCAAAGAGATACTTGAGACTCTTATGATCTGAAAAGACTTCAAACCTTACTCCATATAAATAATGTCTCTAGATTTTTTAAGCAAAAACTACAACTGCTAACTCTAGATCATGGGTTGGGTAATTGATTTCATGGGGTCTCAATTACCTGGATGCGTATGCTACCACATTCCCATTTTGCATCAACACACAACCTAGACCTTTCTTTGAAGCATCACAATACACTTCAAATGCACCATGAGGATTTGGCAATACTAACATTGGAGTACTAGTCAACCTTCTTCTTAATTCTAGAAAACTCTTCTCACATTCTGGTGACCATACAAAAGGCACATTTTTCCTAGTCAAACTAGTCGGAGGTAAAGCTATTTGTGAAAACCCTTTAATAAACCTCATATAATAATCAGCTAATCCTAGAAAACTCCTTATCTCAGTTACTGTGGTTGGTCTCTCCAAATTCATGTCTATCTCAATTTTACTAGGGTCCACTGAAATTCCTTCTTTAGAAACAATATGGCCTAAAAATTTCACTTCCTTGCCCAAAATTCACACTTAGATAATTTAGCATACAATTTCTTTTCTCTAAGTGTCTGTAGTACTATTCTAAGATGGTCTTCATGCTCTTTTTCTGATTCAGAATAAACAAGTATATCATCTACAAAGACTACTACAAAATTTATCTGGATAAGATCTAAATATTCTATTCATGTAATCCATAAAAACTGTTGGAGCATTGGTTAATCCAAAAGACATCACTAAATACTCATAATGCCTATATCGAGTCCTAAATGCAGTTTTAGGAATATCTTCATTCTTAACTCTAATATGATGGTATCCTGACCTAAGATTAATCTTAGAAAATATTGTTTCTCCTCTCAGCTGGTCCATAAGATCATCTATCCTAGGCAATGGATAATTATTTTTAATGGTTGTCATATTAAGCTGCGTATAGTCTACACAAAGCCTCATTCCCCCATCTTTCTTTTTCACTAACAATACTGGAGCTCCCTAGGGTGAAACACTAGGTCTAATAAATTTCTTCTCCAACAACTCCTCTAGTTGCGTTTTCAATTCTTCCAACTCTAGAGGGGACATCCTTTAAGGTGCTATGGATATTGGTCCAGATCCAGGAATTAGGTCAATAGAAAATTATATTTCCCTTTTTGGAGGTATCCCTGGTATTTCATCTGGAAATACGTCTGGATATTCTCTTACCATAGGTATATTAGAGCGTTCATCAGTTGACTCAGTTACATTAGCTGATAAAAGCACATACCCTTGAATTTCATTTTTATTGGAACAAGAAACAATGGAGTTCAAATACAGACACTGGGTTTGACTGTTTTCTAAAAATTTTGAAGGTAAAACAATGGTTTTATTTGAACAATCCAATAATACATGATTAGCTGCAAGCCAATCTGTACCCAAAATTACATTAAACCCAGTCAAAGGAAGACAAATCAAATTTACAGAAAAAGATCTATTATCAATTTGAAAATCACAATTAAGACAAATTTGACCAGTAGTAATAGGTTTACCTGTATCAGTAGAAACTAAGAGATCATAAGGTAATTGAGATAAAGGTAACCCTAATTGTATAACAATGTCATAAGAAATGAAAGAGTGAGTAGCACTTGAATCATATAATACAGTTAAAATTTTATCTTTAACTTTGCACTTACCCTCGACGAGATTTTCGGATTGAGATGCCTTTGCTGCATTCATAGTAAAAACTCTTCCAGTCTGTTCAAGACGTGTGGTGCCTTGGGGTTTTTCATTTCTGTAATTGCTAGCATAGTGTCCCATTTTTCCACATCTGTAACACTGAACATTTCTGCGACAATGCTGTGTCAGGTGTCCTGTCTTTCCACATTGGAAACAAGTGGTCTGAGCTATAGGGCATGGTCTATCTCCATGGATCTTATGACATTTGTAACATTCCCTTCCTAAACCTTGCTCTGTCTGAAACTTTCTCTACTAAAACTTATTCTTAAATTTAAAAGGCTGAGATCCTAATTTCTTTCTAAAATTATTACTTGACTCTTTCTTTTCAGCAGAACTTCTTTTATATTCTTCTATTATTCTACACTTATTTATCAGAACACCAAACTCCCTAATTTCTAGGGGTCACACTACTTCCAACATATCTTCCCCCAATCCCCCTTCATATTTCATGCACTTCCAGTGCTCATCAGGGTTATACTGATAGGTGGAGGAAAATTTAATTAACTCTTCAAATTTAGCAATATATTCAGACACACTACAATTACCTTGTTAAAGCCTAAGAAATTCAAGCTCTTAGCATTCCTCACTGATATAGGAAAATACTTCCCATAGAATGTTGTTTTAAACACCTCCCATGAGATCTCTACTCCATTACCTGCCAAAATTTACTTGTGACTGTTCCACCAGTACTTTCTATTGGTCAGAACAATCTAATACAATAAATATCTTTTCTATTTCTCTAACCCATTCTTCAGCCATATCTGGATTAAAGGTTCCTTTAAATACTGGTGGATTAGAATTTCTAGTGTTGATAAAGGTGGTCTTTGTAAAATTGTTTGTAAAGATTCTTTGATATAGTGATAACTCTAACCTAGTGTGGGCTGGAAGTAACTGGATGTAGCCTCCAAGGTTGAGAAGTGAACCAATATAAATTGCATTGCCTCTTGTTTCAAATTCTGTATATTTCATTGCTTGTCTTTGTGAAATCAAAATATTATCATCAAGGAAACTATTTCTGTCATTGCATACATATCAAAGGTTGATCTCGATTAAAGAAAGATTTTTGGATTTTCAAAAGGTGAACAAGTGATACGATCCAAGTTTTTAATTCTGCAATTTGTTTTAGAAAGTTTTAAATATCAAGTTTGAACCAATTCAC
>CM023947.1:18208788-18259597 GCA_013407115.1 Glycine latifolia
CCCCCCCCCCTCTTGGTTTATTTGCAGTATATTCATTGTATTTTCACCCATGAGACTTCTTACCATCAAAAGATCTCCCTCTTCCGATTGAAGAAAACAATCATCCTCACCTTCACTAGAGGAACTATGAGAACTCCTAAATGAATCACTATCCACCTCCTCATTCTCCAACACAATTATGGTCCTCTTGTTAGGGCATTGAGATGCAATATGACCCTTACCAAACATTTAAAGCATTTAATGGAACTAGATTTATTGGAAGTAGTTTGAGTAGGAGAAGTAAGATTACCTCTTGAAGATTTTCATTCAACATGTTGGGAAGAAGAAGCATCCTTCTTGGAAGTGTCCTTATCCTTCCAAGATGAATGACCATATGAAGACTTCTTGTAGGCTTGTTTTCTCTTCAATTGTTGCTCCACTTTCATAGCCCTATGTATAAGTTCATCCATGGTGTTGTAGGTTTGAAGCTCTACAACACCTTGAATGTCCCTATTCAAGCCATTAAAAAATCTAGCCATTGTAGCCTTATTAGTCTCCTCAATGTTTGCTCTTATCAAAGAAATCTCCATATCCTTGTAATAGTCATTAACACATCTACTTCCTTGATAGAGTCTTTGTAATTTGTTATGCAAATCCCTTATATATTGAGGTGGGCAAATCTCTCCCTCATTATTCCTATCATTATCAACCATGTGTCTGGTCTATGTCTCCTCAATCTTCCTCTTTCCATTTGCACTTGAGTTCGCCAAGCCATGGCATACCCCTCAATTTCTAAGCTGGCCAACTTCATTTTCTTTTCTTCACTAAATTGTGACAATCAAAAACTTGGTCGACTTTTAACTCCCAATCAAGGTAAGCTTCTGGGTCATTGGTACCTAGGAACTTGGGAATTTTAAATTTCACATCTTTCATTCCATCCCTATTCCTCCTATGCCTATGCCTTTTATCATCTTCATAGCCATGATCACTCCTTTGAGAAGAATGAGGTGACCTATGATGTCTTCTTTTCTCCATGTTTTCCATTCTCCTACTCAACTCTTGAGTGCTTATTTGTATCTTATCAAAATATTCTCTTATCCTCCTTTCAACATTTCTTTGCAACCTATCCATTTGCTTAGCCAATGAAGTCATTAGCTTAGCGGTTCTAGGTGAAGGCGGATCACTATCGCTATCGGACACCATTGCTACAAGAAAAAGGTTAGTAAAACAAAACAATAATGGACCTTACCACTCACTAAGTGTTTACACTCTTCAACACTCGTGTTTCACACTTGTAAGACATTTTCTATAAGGTTCACTCTTATCTTTTTCCACTCTCTAACTTGAAATCAACCAGAGATTCCAATTCAATGAATATCCAAAGTGAAAGATGAAATAAATCCAAACTCAACTGAAGAGGTCAAGGAAGAAAGAAAACTCTAAGACAAAACCTTAGAAATTTAGAAGACAAGCAATAAAAGCTCAACAAGAAAAGCACAACTCAAAAGGATAATCAAAGAAAGACAATTGTAAAAGGAAAAAAAATTGGCTAAATATAAACCACTGTAATTATGCAAAAAGACGGTGCTATAAAGAAATAATAAACACACACTAAGAGAGAGAGCTGTTAAAAAAAAATTGGCTGTCAACTTTTTTTTATATACTTGGGTCCTCATATTTTTTTATATTATCATTTTGACCCCAATATACTTTTTAATAATTCCCTTTTTGCACAAATTCCCTAATGCTCTCTAAACAGTATTGTTATGGATCAAACTCAAAAATTTTCTAGCAGTGCTATAAGTTTCATGAAGAACACGAAGAACATGAAGAACAACCCATATTCAAAACAACTCTGAATTCAACAAAAAGATAGGGGAATTGAAGATAATTGCAAGCTAAGCTTAAAAATCACACAAGAAACACACAATGAACAACAAACAAGCAAGAATCATGAATTTTCACTTTTTCATTTTCTGGAAAGAAAAAAAATGAAAATGCAAATAACATAGATAGAAATCTTTACGAAATGCTCTCTAGAATCAAGCTCTAATTACCACATGATGACTACCAAGACATGAATGCTTGGATTGGATTATTTTCGGATTACAAACTTCAAGACTCCATGAATTGTTGTTTGAAACTTAAACAGAAAAATGGAGAAGATTAAGGAATAACGATGAATGACGCCACGATTCGTAACAGAGTGATAAGTCGGAGGAGGATTCACCACAAAGGAAAACTTCCTTGATAAGAATCAAATTGGTTTCAGTCAAGAACCAAGAAGAGGCTAAGCTCTCAATTCAAGTAAAATGATTAATTTCATTACTCAAAGTTGTCAAAAAATAGTAAATAACTGAGTACTTATAGAGCTAAGCCTCTAATAAACTCCTAAAATCATAAGTTTAGGCCTATTTTTGGTAATACTAAAGCCCATTACAAAAATAAACACAATTATAAAAGGCCTTGCAGAGATGGCGCGTTGAGTGAGCCATTGGGTGCTAAGCGAGCCATTGCGCGCTGAGCCTAAAAACCTATCTGCCAAGGAATTGGGCTGAGCGAGCCAAGGCAACACGTTGAGTGAGCAACGCGCGCTGAGCCCAAAAACCTCTCTGCCAAGGAATTGGGCTGAGCGCGACAAGCATGTTGAGCCTAATTAAAGGAATTGGGCTGAGTGCAAAAAGTGCGTTGAGCGAGCCAAGGCATCGCGCTAAGTGAGCTCGCCCATAATCTTCAAGGTGCTCCAATTAAGCTCCTTGTGTATTCCTTCATTCTTGACCTTGTTAACTAGTCCAACCATGATTCTCTTGGTCATCTCTTCTTGAAAAAGCTTGGTTTTGGACCTTGTCATTGGACCCTTCAATTCATGGAGTGCTTCTAGAACTCATGATCCTTGGATAGTCCTCTATCATTGCACCTTGAATCATTAATAAAAAAAAAAATATGTTGTTTAAATCTTCCTTTGCTTATTTCACTATTGCTGGAATATTTTGTCTTTGATAAGCCAAAAGGGGGAGAAAAATGAACATATGTAGGCTTTTGGGAGAATAAAAGAAAATAAGGGGAGAAAAATAATAAATGAACATATGCAGGGTGGTGGGAGAATAAAAGAAAATAAGAGGAGAAAAATAATAAACTTTTGCTCTGATTTAATTGAACATAAACATTGCTCTTAATCTAACATGAGATGAAATTACATAAGAAAGGGGGAGTAATACATATGCTTATGATGTATAGAGTTTATGCAAAGAATACTTAACACCTGGTGCTAGAAGTTGTTTCTTTTTCAGGTTTCAAGTAAAAGCTCCTGAAAACTCTCTTCTAAGAAGAACACTAAGGATCAAGATGTTTAATTGAAATTTGGCATAATCAAAGCCAAAAATGGGGAGATTGTTAGAGTCAGGGGGAGCTCAAGAGGATCAAGAAACTAAGTCTCTCTTGTGATAATCGATTACATTGCTCATAAGTCTTTTCCAGAAAGTTCAAAAACACTTTAATCGATTAAATGAGCAATTAATCGATTACATAAGTGAATTAATCGACTACTGACAGTTGCAAACAGTTTTCTATAAATAGTTGTTGGGTGTTTTGAAAAAAAACAACGAATTATCAAAGTTTTTTCATAAGCTTTCTGAAGAAAGAAAAGATTCAAAGTGTTATTCTAAGCTAGTCCCACAAATCCTCAAGCTTCAAGATTTCTAAAGAGGATTTCTTTTTGGGCAAAGTTTCAAAAGAAGATTTTGGAAGGAAAGTTCTAAAGTAGTTTTCTTTCACCATTGATTTAAGTCTGATAATCTTTTGCATACATCAGTAGTGGATCATCAAGTGGTTTCTTTCCATACAACTTGTTTGTAAATTCTTTTTGAATTTTTTTTGTGTAACTATAACAATAGTTTTTCTTAAGGCTTTTCTAGAATAGATGTTTCTAGAGGTAAGAGTAGAGATAGGTTTTCTCTATGTCTTGATCACAGAGAATCTATGTGAGTTAGATATCTCGTTCTTGATTTAGGTGTGATTAAGAGTGGTTGTAAGGGCTTGTAAGAAATAAATTGTTATTAAAAGAACTCTAACTTGTTGGTTAGAAGAACTAGATGTAGCTTCTCTAGGTTGAGAAGTGAACCAGTATAAATCTTTGTATTGACTACTTCATCTTTATCTCTTCTTGTAGTTATAACTTGTTATTCGCTGGTGCAACATTTCACAATCAACATAAAAAGTTTTTTATTTCAGTCTTTAAGGTTTGGTGTTTGATTGTTTGAAAGATTTCTTGGACTTTTTTGTGATACTATCTTTTTAACTCTGATTGTTTAAGAATTTTTAATTGACCAAGATCAACCAATTCACACCCCCTCTTGGTTATTGTGTGTTGTTCATATTGTTTTCAATTTTGTGTGTGTACCAAAGTGGAACCTAGTTGTTTATGGTCATTGTGATAAGATAATAACAACAGGGACCAAGACTATCAATTTACGTGATTAAAAATATTTATTTGTTATATATATATATATATTCTCTCTCCCTAACAACTTCAGGTGGGAATCCACGTGAAGGGGAAAAATAAACATAACATGAAGAGATCTAGGCCGTGGGGGCGCCGAGGTAGGGGTGATGGCCCTTGCAGACGTTTAGATGATGTGCGGCGTCGTCGAGATGTGCGGAGAAGAGAAAAGAAAATAGGGGCTCATGGTAGTTGGGGACAAAGGAAGGGGAGGGGGTCATGGTGGTTAGGGGTGGGGGAAAGGAGAGGCATAGTGGTTGGGGGCAGAGAAAACATGAAGGGAGAGGAAGAGAAGGGGAAACGTGAAAGGGGAGGAGAAGAAGAGGAAAGAACAATGTGAAGAGGGAGAGGGGAAAAGAGAAAAGAGAAAAGAGAAAGGAGAGGAGGAAACGTGAGAGGGTATTACTGAGAGTGAAGGGGAAGGGGAAGGGGAAGCGGAAGGGGATTGTGTGGCTAAGAGTGAAGGGAAAAGTGAAAAAAAAAGTAAAAACATTAAAAAATTAAATAAAATGAACATTCTATTTACCATACATTGTGTATTTATTATTTTTTTAAAATTCAAATATTCTAAAAAATAAGTTTGCACTCCAACTGAATCCTATAAATTGAGCACATGGATGATCATATTTTGCACACCAATTCTCCTTATCATCCTTTATTTCTCAATATCTTATTTGCAATCTTAATCTCTTGCTTTAGTTTCATTCTTAATGGGTCCAAATCAATATAATTGACAAGCTTATTACAATTTTTTGAAAAATTATCAAATTCCTCATTCGAACAAAAATTCTCAAAATCCTCCTCCATTTTTTCCTACTTGCCACCAACACCATCCATGAATTTTATGCAAAATAATCAATCCATTTCCATTGAAAATTCTCAAAATCCTCTTCCATTTTTTCCCTACTTGCCACGACCACCACCAATGAATTTTATGCAAAATAATCAATCCACTTCCATCAAAAATTCTCAAAGTTTTTAAACTTTTCCTTCAATGCCACAAAAGAATTCTTCCATGTTTCGTAAGCCTCCCAATAGTTCTAGTGGTCCACAAACTCCTCCTAATGATGACGTTAAAATGAAATTTCCACAATTTTCTACTCAAATTAGGCTAGAAACATCACATTAGTGGATTGAGGAGAGCATTCAACAAAAAAGAAGTCACAAGTTTTCTTTTCTATTTAATAGGATGCACATATTATTGTGGCTTAATGTCTCAATGGATCCAATTGTTGGTGATGGTCAAGCAAGAGAACATTTTTGGGTGAGAGTAATAGAAAATTACAACAACTTCCGTGGCAATCTACTAGAGAAAACATGGAATCAAGTGAAATCTCGATAGCAAAAAATTTATACGGGCGTTCAAAACTTGAAGGGCCATTACAAGCAAGTTGTTGATTTGAAGAAAAACGAGTACACAAAGAACGATGCAATGGTTCATGCATATGTCATTTGGAAGGAAGATGAGGGAAGCGAATTTACTTTAGAGCATGCATGGCAATTTCTGAAAAATCAACCTAAATGGTTAGATCAAATTAAAGAAAGTAGTTCTAAAAGAACAAAGATTTCTACTAAAGGTGATTACACATCATCACCTAATCCGGAGACACTGATTGAGGCTACAGAAAGTGACACACCATCGTGAATCTCTCACCCAAAGGGGCAAAAGTCAGCCAAGAGGAAGCTGAAGGGGAAAAAAGTTGCAACGTCTTCATCGATTGTGAACTTGACGGGCATCGAAGCCACTAAAAAGGTAGCAGAGGCCAAGGATAAGGATAGCGTACTGGTGTTATACGAAATTCTAATGAAAGACACATCTACCATGTATGAAGAGCAACACGAGAAACACAAAATCACTTGTAGTTATATTTTGCAAAATTTTACAATTTAGTTATTATGTTGTAAGTTAGTTTTAATTAGTCATTATTGATTGAGAATTTTTAGTTTAACATTTCCCTATTCTTCTTAGCTTATTTGACCTCTCTTTGACTCTTATTTTCTAACCTTAACTTAGTTTTGGTCTTAGACAAATAATTGGCCTTAATTGATAATCATTGCTTATTTTTGGATTTTGTGCTTACTTGATCTATCTGTCTTTTACAGAACCTATAGGATGCTACAGAACTCGAAATGAAGCATATGAGTATTCCCTACAAAGCTAAGGAAAAATGATACAATTTTTTCAAAAATAAGCTTAGGCCAATTCTTCCGTTTTGATGGTCATTATGTCGTAATAGTCTTTTAAATATGTTGAATGTCAAATTTGGCTTTAATTTCTCTAATTAATTATGATCCACCACCAATTATTAATTTATTATGTAGATTGTCATTATAAAGTATTCGTTATAAAAGTAGTCATTATAAAAGTATCCGTTATAAAAGTAGTCGTTAGAAAGTAATAGTCATAAAAGTAGTTGTTAGAAAGTAGTCGTTATAAAAGTAGTCATTGTGGAACTAGCCATTAAAAACTAGTTGTTGGAAATGATGTTATTTAATTGGTAAATTTTCTTTCAGACATGCAAATTTTGTACAAACTCTGCAATATTCTTCTTTCTTTTTTTATAGCTCCATTCACTCGTAAAATGGATCCAAACTTTGGCTTCGATAGAATTTGGAAAGAAATTGCTGATGAAACATTGGAAGACAACACTGAAGAAGAAATCATGAGGTACTTACGTGAGGTGCAACAACAAGCAGAGAATAGCAGTCAACTAAGACAAAGAAGATGTTATATAAATTTTGATCATGAAGGTGGACATAGTTGCATGTTGATTGACTACTACTTTAAAAATTCTGCATACATGGAGAGGCTTTTTCAACAAAGGTTTTGAATGCGGAAGCTGTTATTCCTTTAAACTGTAGACGCTCGCAGTAATCATGATTCGTATTTCCAAATGAGATTTGTTGCAATTGGTAGAAGGGGTCTTTCACCATTACAGAAATGCACTGCAGCAATTCGTATATTGGCATACGAATCACCTGTCGATAGTGTCGATGAGTATGTTAGAATTGTTGAATGCAAAGCAATTGAATGCTTAAAAGCTTTTGTAAAGGGTGTGAACGAGATATTTAGGGATGAGTACTTGAGAAGCCCAAACAACAATGACATCAATCACCTACTACAAATTGGAGAGGCATGCGGGTTTCAAGGTATGTTAGGTTTTATTGATTGTATGCATTAGGAATGAAAAAATTGTCCAGTTGCATGGCAAGGCCAATATCGTAGAGGTGATCATTGCAAATCCACAATAATACTTGAAGTCATCGCTTCACAAGACTAGTGAATTTGGCATGCATATTATGGAGTTGCAAATTCAAACAATGACATTAACGTGTTAAATCAATCGTCTGTGTTTAATAACGTTTTGTAAGGTCGAACTCCTCTAGTGCAATTTACAATTAATGGAACCCCATATAATATGGGATACTATCTTATAGATGACATTTATCCTGATTGAGCCACTTTTGTGAAAACCATCCCCATGCCACAAGGAGAGAAAATAAAATTATTTGTAAAATGTCAAGAATCTACAAGAAGGATGTGGAGAAAGCATTTGGTGTGCTAAAATCTTAATTTACAATTATATATGGTTCATCACGTAATTGACACATCAATACAATGAAGAATACTATATTGACATGCATTATATTACATAATATGATTGTTGAAGACCAAATGTTGATGTTGATTATGATTAGGTAGACGAAGAGATTTCAAACATTGACATATCTCGTGGTGTTCCTTCAGATTTTGCTACATACCTACAAATAAGACATTATATGCATATAAAAGGAGTTCATCAACAACTTCAAATAGACTTGGTAGAGCATATCAAGGCACGTTTCGATTACAACAATGATTAAATTTATTTATTTTTGCTTAATATCAATGTTTTGTATTTTGTTACTTATGCATGTTATGTATTTTAGGTTGATTTAACTTTAAATCATAAATAATTTTTTTATTAACAAAATATTTATTTTTTAATATTATTTATTTGATAATTAATTAAAATTTTAAATTAATTACTTAAATTTAATTTTAAAATAATAATAAAATATATTTAAGCTGAGATTCATTGTAAGACCTAAAAAAGTGACTTAAGATCTTAAATTGAAATTTACCATTAAAGAAAAAAATATATTTTTATGCAATATAATATTATGAACCTAAAAAAATAATTTAAGCTTTTAAAATGGAATTCATTGTTAAAGATGATATTTAGAGATTGTCCTATAAAATACCAAAGTATAACAGGATAATAATCTCGAAGAACCTTTGCACTTAGAGCATCTCCAATGGGAGATGCTTACAGCGTTTCTTAGGCTAAGTACCCGTATCTTGGGGTTTCGTCCGCGTTGGAGCACTGTGACGTGGCGGAACGCATTTCTTCCGCGGAGCTTGGGTTCCTTATATAAGGAACCGTTTCTTCCCAACCATTTTGCCCCTATTGCTCTTATTCCCAACCGTTTCGCCCCAAATTGATGAATCAAAATAGGAAGATGAAGAACAATTGCAAAAAAAAAATGAAACCAATACTCACCGTGAAGAGGAGAGGAGCGACCCCGACGGCGACGGCAACCCCGACCCCGACCCCGACGACGACCCCGACCCTGTTCGCATTCTCGAAGCCTTTGGAGTGGGTGGAGAGAGACGAACGTGTGTGAGAAGCGGAGAAAGAGGGTAGAGGCTGGTGAACGGGGTCTTGGCACGAGGAAGGAGGGCGTCAGTGTTGGTGGAGGAAGGAGGAAAGCAAAACGGAGAAGAGAGGAGAAGAGAGAAAGAAAAAAGAAAAGGCATGTGTGTGGAGAAAGAAAAGCAGAGAAAGAAGCGTGGAGAAGGTTCTGGAGAAGAGGAGTTAATTGTTTTTTTAATATTATGAAAATAATAATTATTTTTTCTAAGATAAATTTTTTCAAATATATAATTTAAAATGTACCATTTTTTTAATATGCTAAAATGTAAATATAAATATAATCTTAATTACTTCTATTTTTTTTCGAGGTCTATGTTTTTTATTTATTTCGATGTTATTGTGTTTAATTAATTTCTATTATGTAAAATTTTATTTTATATTGTTAAGCATTTCGTTTTATTTATTTTAATTTATATTTATGAAAATTGAAAAAATGTTAAGTTTTATAAAAAAAATATAAATATATGAATTTTTTTGAGTTCCTTGTGATTTCTTGCATTGAAGTAAAATATTGGATGAGTTTGGCGTGACACGGTAGAAACCATAAAAAGTACTACGAAAATCACAAAAAATTACTCAAAAAACCTAATTGAGTTTTTTGCATTGAATTGAAGATGCTCTTAATCTTCTCCATTTGTTGAGGAGAGTACGAATCTAACACTTAGCCTCTGTGTTGACTATCTCAATCTCTTTCCCGAATTAGCCGAAAATTAGAGAGGAGCGTAATTTCTATCTCGTTCTGCTCCTTTCTCCCATTCTTTTCTTGGCTATTACAAACCCTAATTTTTCAAATCACATTCTTTCACTACTTATTTCTGCCTAACTTTCTTCTACCTCCTCTAAATTCACCCCATTTTGCAGCAACACATTGTTATCTCAATGATCCATTTGGTCCATACTCCACTTGGTTTTTTCTCATATTTCCCTTCATAAAAATTTCTCCTCTTTCTTCTGCAGCGATCTATTTGTGCGTTGAAGGTGCGTGTTTTTGTGTTTTCCTTCAACCCAATTGAGGAAATAAAAAGAGAAATTGGGCATTGCGGATTGATGGGGTTGTTCTTTTGAATCTCTATTATTCTTTGTAGGGTTTGTGTTTCTCTGTTACAGTGACTCTGTTGAGAGAACAAAAAGAAAAAAAGAATGGATTCTGTTGGGAAATCGAGCTTTTTGGTTCCTCAGGAGAAGGGTTCGTGCCCCTCAATTGGGTCAGTGTTTGATGGCTATTTGATCAAGAATTTTAGTCGTTTTGGAAATTCTTGCAGCCTGTGTGGTTTCAATGAGAATTTAGATGAAGAGACATGTTTTGAGATGATTAATGCTTTGTTAGGTGATTTGGATGATTCAGAGGAAGTGGCAATTGATGATGATGTTCTTGATCGGTTGCCAATGGATCCCTTTGGAATGAACATTACGGCATTCTCAGATTGGATTGGGGATTTTGAATGGGGTTTCCGACCTGAGGATGTTGAGTTTGGGGTGGATGAGACGCATGAAAAGATTGGTGATCATGATCATCTTCACTTTTTGGGTCTGAGTTGGGCTTGGAATGGCCCTGAGAATTTGCAGCCTCAGACGGTTAATGCTAAGAGGAACAATATGTCAGTTTCTGGTGATGTTTTCAATGGATATCAAAATTTTGATGTGGTGTTTGATGAGGGCATTGTGGCTGATGAAAGCACAAGGGGGTTTCTGAGTGTTAGTCATGGGGACTATAGGGTTCAAAGCAGGGAAGTGGAGGAATCGCGAAACTGCACTGAAATTGAATGTGATGCTGAAGGAGGTGTTCCACATGATGCTTTGTTTTTGTGTTGGGTTATCTAGGTGTGAGGGACCTTCTCTCTGTTGAAGGGGTTTGCAGATCTTTCTGTGATGCTGTTAGAGGCAATCCTTTGTTATGGAGGACCATGCACATTGATCCGCCATTAAACGAGAGGATTATGGATGATACACTAGTAAAGTTAACCAACAGGGCTCAAGGTACTCTTCAGCATCTGGCCCTAGTGAACTGCTTATGGATCAATGACAGTGGTCTTGGACGAGCTTTACAAAGTAACCCAAGATTGATGAAGGTTAGCGTTTGTAACATGATCCAAAACCTAGCATGTATATATTTATTTATTGCTGTTGTTTTAACTTAAGAAATTACGCTAGGATGTTGAGCCATGTTTATTCATATTAATCTCTTCCTTATATCAAATACTATACCAAGAAATATGTTTAAGAACAATGATTTTTGAAAATGTGGTGCTTTTATATTTTAGGTCTGTATTTATTTGTTGTAAATATAATGGTGTCAATATACAATATCTTATCATGCCAAGACCAAGCAAGGTCAGCTGGATTGTTAATTTTCCTTTAGCTTGTTATAAGAAACATAAAGATGAATGTGCTACTGTGCAAATGTGCTCTTCAGCTTCTGGTCTGTAATCAAAAAGTGAATTGGTGTAGACCAGCCTACCATTTCCTTTGCAGTGTTTATAAAAGCATGTTTTAGTCTATGTATATGATGCTTTTATAGCTTAATTTATGTTAAAATGATATATCTTGTAATTGACAGATTTGCATGTACCTGTTTCAGCTAAGGGTGCCAGATTGTATTGGACTCACAATTGAGGGCATCTTATTCAACCTAAGGGCTCTAAATCATCTGGAAAACGTGGTATAAAGCACTTGCGAATTGGTGGGCTTGCTGGTGTGTTTCATGTAACTGACCAGCAGTTTGATGAGTTGAAGGAATTACTGGTTGCAAGCAAGTATTTGCAACAGGGAGACCAGAAGCTGCAATTCTATGGAGAGTATTCACATATCATATGTGAGGATGACCGTGCAATTGACATAGAGGTATGTCCAAGATGCGAGAAACTGAGACCTGTTTATGATTGCCCTGCCGAGAGCTGTCAACAGAAACATCAGGCTTCTCAGCTGTGTAGGGGTTGCACAATATGCATAGCACGTTGCATCCATTGTGGAAGATGCATTGAGGACTTTGATTATGAAGAGACATTTTGTTTGGACTTGCTTTGTTTGAATTGTTGAAATGAGTTCTTGCATTCTCCGGAGAAAGGAGGGAAGGAAACTACAAAGTGTACTATTATTAGTCAGAGAACCATGTATCAGTTTTGTCTCTATGGCTACGAATGCCCCTGATCAGCATGGTCTATTGACATACATTGGATCAGAATCTGCACATTTGGCTGTCTGGTTTTTGATGTGCAAAACTGAGCTGAGTGTGCATGGTATAACATTCGGTTGTGGAGGTATTGAATTTACTCAATTGCTGAGATTGACTTGCATAATGTGTGGCTGAGCTTTCTTAAACTGTGATAAGGAAGAAGAAAAAAGGATTTTGGAGGGGAAAATAATTGGATTGAATTAGAAAAACAATTAAAAAAATACTTGATATCGAATATATGGGTAATGGAAAAAAAGAGGAGGGGGGGGGGGTCTCATATATGGCATTTTCTGACCAAGGTGAGCTTCATGATGTGATGTCTTCTGATCTGAGTTCATTGAAGTGAAGCATGTTAATTTTGCTTCATTTAATAATAGATTTTTCCTAACACTAGTGGCTTTGTGACACGGTGTCACTTCCTCCTGCAGGCTTCAATGAAATTGCATTCGTTGAAGTGAGAACGAACAATGTATTTTATTTGATGTTTGATGTAGTGGTGATCCTGAAGGGCATATGTTGGCGCTTGCAATGGATCTTTTTTCTGCTTTTCGTTGCATTGAGGAAAATGTTGCCATTGTTGGTTAGTGTGCTATTCTGCTTGTAATAAATAATCTCAAAGAGAAGCTACATTGTCAAGCGCAGTGGTGTGGCATATCTTGGGTTCTAGGAGAGTAATTGAAGGTTTTTCTGCAGCTGTGTAATGGCTAAAGCAATTTCAACCATTCTACGATGATTATACACTTCTCTGTTTTTTTGGCTACACTTATGATCTATCAATACACCATTGCCTTGTCAAGTACCATCATACGGAAAAACCAACTGTTTCAATGAAGAAAGATTCCCCTTTCAATAATAAATAAATAAATGCACCTTTTCCCCATTTGAGTCAATGTATAAATACTGGTCTCTGGAAATTGAGCCATTATCCTTGGTAGAAACGGTTGATGTTTGACTCTACGATAAACAAAAGGGGAAGAAAAATTCCAAATTTTAGTTGATACTATTTGTTGCATTGTTTATTTGTTTTAATTCAAGAGTTCTTTGCTTTTCATATAAGTTTCTTGTCTTTTACCTCCTTCATATATTGTCTTCCTTTGGTTCACGTGCATATGCTATACAACATGGGACATTTCTTTTCTCAAAAATGTGGAAGCAGGAAGTATAGCATCTTTTATTTTCCATTTTTCATCAATCCGTGGATAAAGCATGGCCACATGTGTGTGTTCTGTCCTTTTGTTCACATATTCAAAACTTTTAATCAATAATTTATATTTTAGGAATATCAAATCGTGTGTATCAAACACGCAAGATTATCTTCTAATTTGCCATCCAATGATCTTATTGCAAAAAGTTGCATCATCTATGCTACATTAATCTTTTGCGTAAGAGTATGTTTAGATGAGGTAATTTAAAATTTTAAAGAATTTCAAATTTTAAGAATTTCAAATACTTCAATTGAAATATTTTCATTATCAAAATTTTATGTTTAGATAAAGAAATTAAATTTCTTCATTTTCAAAATTTTGTGTTTGAATAAGAAAATTAAATTTCTTCATATAAATTCTTGCCCTTAGAGCTGCGAAAACTCCATGTGATGCGGCCCATGGTAATAAAATGATCCTAACCATTTGATCTTTTAGCTAGAGGTACTCTGCGGTGGAGTTGTGTTCTTCTACGGTGGAGTTGAACCAAAGGTACTTCCCCATCACGAGTCCAGCGTAGAACAGACGAATTGGTCATTGGAGAGGGTGTCGCAGCAAGAGCTCCAGGGGTTGAGGTTGTAACAATTGAGGAGGATTTCATTGTTGAAGGTTTGGGGGAGGTCGTGGACGAAGACCTTGCCGGAACTGCATTGGTCGAGGGTGCAGGTGGAGTGATCTACGATGGTTTTTGACAGCGGCGAGGATGGGAGAGAGGGGAGGGGGAATTGAGGAAGGGAAGATATGGAGGTTGCGGAGGAGGAGAATCTGGATGAAGAAGACGGTGAAGACTGGTGTGGTGCCAAGCAGAATTTCAAATTCTTATATTTTAGAAGGAAATTTAAATTCTATATTTTTAGTTGTTTATATTTCTGTTTAAAAAGTCTAGAATTTTAAAATCTTTCAAATAAAATATCCAAACATTAAATTTTATATTAAAAAAATTTAAATCTCTGTTTAAATTACTTTCCCCATTTTAAATACCCCATCCAAACATACTCTAAGCGAATTGTGAGAATTGGACGATGTTGCAATGATAAACACTCATGCGGCTTTCAAAATTCACTTAAAGAATCTACTATACGTATACTTTTGAATTTTGATATACTGCTTGCTTGTTATGTAATTTGGTTTGATTTTATGCTTTCTACAGGTCCAGAATGATTCTTGCTTAAAAAGATTATTGGAACTTGGAAGTGAAATGTGAGTTTTAAGTGTGTATGAATTTACAAGAGCATTTTGAGTAATGTAACTCATGAGTTGATATACATAATATTTTATATTTGTTGCTACTTGAAGTGTAGCTAAATAGAAAATACATCTTGAGTTTGTGGGGAAGAATCTCTATTTAATCTCCGCAAAATATACTCTTGGAGGAAATGATGAACTTTAAGTGTAATTATGTTTCATACCAACAATTAATTTCATAATCAATTTACATAATCAAAGTTAAGTTTGTAGAAATACCTTAGGATCTCACCACAGAGCTAAAGGTCCCTAATTATGATGGTTAAAAAAACTTGAAGTAATTCAAGTAATTTTTTTAACTCAACTACTCTAGATTCTAAAATGTTTTTTGAGTGAAACCCACAATTTAATTTTTTAAAACCATTTTGATAGAACATTAAAATTTAAGATTTAAGCACACTAAATAATAGAAGTTGTCCTAATAAAACAATACACACATTATTTATACTTCAATCCAAAATCTTTGATTAAATTAAAATAATCCCATACCAGTTAATGTTTGGTGGTAATAATGCACACATTTAATATGTAGTTTTCCTAATTTCTGCCAATAACTTGCACTAATCCCATCATTATTGTCTGCTCAAAAAATGATTCTTCCACAATATCTTTATCTACTTAAATAACATTTGCTTCGTCATCTTTGTTTAAAGCTTTATCACCTTTCCAGTGTTACCAATCATAATTGTTTTCTCTGCACATTGATGAAAAGGATAAAACTTTTCTTCACACCTAAAACACAACCGTTTATTTGTTTTCTCTATCACTTCTTGACATGTTATATGTTGCAAGCCTTTGTGTTTTATTTTATTTTTAGACTTCAATACTTCTCTTTTTTATCTCTGTGGAGTGTAGACATAGTAGAAGAGGATCCATTATGATTATGTGAAGAATTTACCCGTAATTGTATTGATTTTGTCCATTTCTCCAAGTGATTTAGATGAAGCACCTCGAGTATTGGACTTCCAATGTAATGAAATGACACTCTTTGCAAGCCTGGCTGCACCAAGTTGTTGCCAATCATTAGTTGCCCTTTATATTTGGTTGTTGTTTTCTATGTGGGATTCAGCCAAGTCTTCTTCTGTGTCTCTTGCCAATTGCATGGTTTATTGATTCAAGTAGAAAATTTTATTGATTCACGCGAAGTTTATATTTATTGTTTAAAGGAGTATTGATAATTTTCGATGGACTTTGAACAGTAGAGAAACTGAAAACCTACTTATGTATTATACAAAGAAACTCTTGTGAAGTTTTGAAACTTTCAGATTCACGTCCAAGAGAAGAAATTAAGAGTGTGATCACTTGTATTGAGAGTGTCTCTTTTGAGAGAATATTAATCATCCTGTCATTTTTCAGTAGGGTACTTGGATTGTAGTGTGATAGATAATTTGGATTAAGCTTTCAAACTTACAATCTTTTTTGAAATAGTAAAGAATTTTTTAATATTTTCGTGAATGTAGGTAAGAGGTAACAAATCACATAAATTCTTGTATATTCTATTATTTTTTTCTACAATGTATTTGTTAGGAACTTCTTTCTAAAGTAGGAAAAACATAAACCACAAGGAAAAAATCACACACAACATGAAAAAACTGAATTAGTTTTTGTTATGGCTATCCAAATGGGCCAAATCCAAGAGGCCCAATAAGGGCTGATCGGATTTGAATTTCCAGGAATATTTTAGGAATAATCGCAGATTCTGCAACGGAATCAAGAGAAATAAAGGATAATGATTGCTCAATAAATGTGTATTATGTCGACACGGATACGAAGGAGATCTGCCCATGCCCATCCAGGTCAATACTTATAGGTAAAGAATTCCAGGAGAAAGGTACGTTTTCTGGACTCTCTTCTTTCCTTATACACAGTGCACACACCCCACGCCAGATTGTGTTTTCTCTTGGGTGCATTGTGATCATCTTCCCGGGAATACTTCACCACCATAAGTATCCCTAGAAGGAGAGTTCAGATCCGATAGCAATCATCCAACTCCCTTGTTGGACCTCTGTTAATAGCAAACAGAACAGTTTTCTTATTGCTGAAATAGAGAGAACAAACCAAGAGCCAAGGTATACTAGTATACCTCCAAAGGAGCTTTCTTCTTTTACACTGACAATAGCCCATTAATTGTATATTTCCAATCCCCTTCTTACTGAAGAGAAGACTCTTATTATTTATAGGAGTTATAATTCTCCAAATAACATAACTAACTAACTCTCTTATTCCTCTAAGTGTTTGTTACAACTTTTTGACCCTTTCCTTTTCCTACAATAAACCTGCAAACCCAAACTCTTTCTTGCTACAGATTGTTGCTTGGACTTAGTCCTAACAATACCTCTCCATTTCGAAACAACCTTGTCCTCAAGGTTGAAATTGGGAAACTGATTTCTGATGATAGAAATATCTTCCCAGGTAGCTTTTTCTAAAAGTTTGCCTTGCCAATGCACCAAAACTTGAGGGATTTCTATGCCATACTCATTAACTATGTGACTGCAAAGGATTTTGTGTCTACAACTTTGTTGGAAGGTGTAACACCTTGAAATTTTGATAACCTAAAATATATGTGTGATGTATTCCGTGTATAATTTGATTAATTTATTAATTAGGATTATTTGAAATGTTATGTGAATTATCCAGGTGCAATTTCTTGGTGTAGATGTCAAGTTATGTGGAGTTTGGTTGAGTTGCGTTGAATTGCGTGATTTTGAGTTTGATCCGAAAACATATTTTAGTAAAATCACCATTTTGGATTGGTTAACCGTTGGATGGCCTTAAAATTTTAAATATAAACTTCTAATCCATATATGTAACCTTTTACCGTTGGGATTGTCAAAATAATGTCTAAAACGTGAGAAATTAATTTTTCACTGTAGCAGAAATTCTAGAATCTGGTCAGCTCGCCCAGGCGAATTTTGCAGGTACTTTTGCTCGCTTGGGCGAGTGGAGGTGGTGATAAATAGTGAAGCAGAATCCAAAGTCATGAAATCTGGCCTCCATCCTCTTCCAAGCACCCACCCCACCTCCCACCATCATCCTCCACCACCTACGGCCACCGGTGACCACCATGAGGCACCATTGCTTGCCATTGGACCACCGCACGGAGAGGAACATTTTAATCAGAGCGAAATCTTCGAAACTCTTCTCAAAGTTTTGGTAGAGAACAGAGTTTCCAAATCTTTCTTTCTTGGTTTCCTTGAGAACTCTGTGTTTGGGCCAAAGCACGTGAACTTGAGAGATCCCAAAATGACGTTTCAAAGAGATAACAAAGAAATATAGATAGGTAAGGGGAGTTTATTATTTTGGTGATAGTTTAGATACCATAGTTAGGGGCCAAGGAGTCCAACTATGAAGATAACTTCTTGTCCCTGCTGGTTTTCAAGAAAAACTATGTTTTTAATTAATGGGGTGCGATGTATTTATGATTGATGGGTGTTTGTTCCTGTGTGTGCTTGTTTTCAAGAAAAACTGTGTTTTTAACTAATGAGATGCGATGAATTGGCTTGTTGATGGATAAATTGTGAATAATATTGTTGTTGTAATATTTGGATTTTTGGGAAAAGTCTTAATTACAGAGGAGACTCTGCCTAAAATTTTATAATATGTTTTGCTATTTAATTCTTTATTAAATTTTTAAAATGGGCATAAGAGTGTATTTTATATATTGTAGTCTTCCTCTTTAATTTAGAATTTTCCTAAAAATATCAGTCTTGTGATATGATGAATTATGAATGTATGAAATTTTGGATTGTCTAAAGACCTGGGGAATGTGAATCTCAGGCATATGTATTATGCATAGATGTGAAATGTGATTGCTTGTGATGTCATTGATGATATTGAAATTGAGATGTGTTGATGATATTTAAATGAGATAATGTTGATGTAGTTGATGATGTTCAAATGAAACAATGTTGACGTGGTTGATGATGTTGAAATGAGATGATATTGATATGCATGATGATGATATTGAGATGATATGATGTTGAGGTTGATAATGACATTGATGAGAGATAATGTTGATGTGAACAATGTCATTGTGTGTGGATATACATGAATACTCATGGGGGGTGTATGACGGGTTATCCTTGCGAGGAATGATTTGTTCCTAGCCAGGTCATACATTGATGGTACCCATGGTTGTAGGCTGTGTATGTACACATGGGATGCAATGACCGGTTGGTTACTGATGGAGTGCCTTTAGTTAAATATTTTTTCTATCATTCTTAGCTTATTTGACTTCTCTTGGACTTTTATTTTCTCATTCTAATTCAGTTTTTATCGTAGGCAAGTTAGTGGGCTTAATTGCTAATTGTTGCGTATTTTCGGATTTTATGCTCACTTGAGGTATCTGCCTTGTGCAGGACCTACAGAGCTCTATGGAACTCTGAATTGAGCGTTCTTGTAGTCCTTGGAAAGATAACAAAAATATTTACAAGTTTTTCATAAATAAGCCGAGGCCAATTCTGCCATTTGGAGGGTCATTTTAGGCTTTGAAGTCAGAACCACTGCAGTTGTATTTTGGGCTGCGAGTTGGACTTTTATTGGTGTAAATAACATAAATAATTAGAATTGATGGGTTGTTCATAGCCCATTCTTTTCTTCAGACTTAGTCACTATATATTAGTGACATTAGGAGGAATTATTACATTACATTTCATTTTGTAAAAACAGTTTTACATTTCTGTTTTTAAGTTTTTAGAATCCAAACCATTTCTCTTATTTTCTCTCAATTGTTCTTCCTTGTTCTTCATTGTTCTTCATTTTCGTTTTCCCTTCTTCCATTTTCGTGCACTTATTTCATGGGGTTTTCATTGATGATGATCATGGAAGGCTAAATAATCAACCAATCCAAGGATCCAACCCAAGCAAGAGAAGAATTTGAGTTCTGGTTTAGTATTTCGAATTCTGTGTGATTGTTCACTTTCTTCTTCAATTGCTATTATGTTTTCATGATTATGAATGCGTTTAGGATTGAAAGCGGATTAGGCTATGGATTCATTTCCTAATTTCAAATATAAATCACATATTAATGGGATGATATTTCAATTAGGGTTGTGGTTTCAATTAATTTAGAGGTTAATTCGATTGAACTGCTTCTAATGAAATTGAATGAACTTTCACAATAGGATAAATTTCTGAGAACGATGATGATTCGAATAGCTTGGTTTGGTGAATTGCATTGATGCTCTTTAATCTGTTTTGTATTACTTGTTATCAATTCTGTTAGTTTCTGCATTGATATTTAATTGTAGTTTGTGTTTTTGCAATTTTCAATTAGCGCATGCAAACTGTTTGATAAAAATCCCCATTTTATTTACTAGTGAATTGAAGTTGGAACCATATTGATTATGTCTCTGAGTCGACCTAGGTTAATCCTGTGCTATAGAATTAGCATAGTTTAATTGTTTTGAAGCGATACAACAAACGCGTATCAGTTATCCTTGCGAGGATGGATTTGTTCCTAGCTACGGTCAGTGCATCGGTGAGCCCACATTGGTATGTTATGTATGTACATGGGGGGTGCATGACGGGTTACCCTTATGAGTGTAACGACCCGCCACGTCACTATTGTATCACTAACTCTTAAACACATCATTAATGTAATTTTTTTATGAAAAGAACACCCCTTTTTATTTGTCAAAGAGAAGCTGTGGTAAATTTTTTCGCAATCACATGACGATCATGATCATAAACAAGACACGTATGAAACATTCCAATCGCATATATATGTGTGTGTGTGTGTGTGTGTGTGTGTGTGTGTGTGTGTGTGTGTATGTATGTATATACGAAACGTTTTAAAACGTACAAGTGTTTTACAAATGAAGTAAGAAATTAAACGTTAAGGTGCAACTAGCAAAATATGGGTGTAACTATCAAAACTAGGGCTGTAATAAGCAAAACATAACCCCTGCCAAGGATTCATCACATCGACGTCCTGGCAACTCGGCGGCTCCAGTCAAAAGTTGTCATCTTCCCGGTTCACCTACTGTTGTCCGTCTGCTCACACGAACCGGGTTCGCGATCATCACAGATGTCAAACCACACGACACAACAAAGCAATGGTGAATTCATCATATATAAAATAACAAGCAGAGGATAACATTAATCAAGGAAAACTATCCAAGCATCACAATATCACCACAAATTTCAGATATATCCATGCGCAACCAACATGAACACGCATCCAGGAACATTCCACAATTCAAATTAAAGTGCCTAGCATGATGCATGCTCCTACTCAACTCTCATCATGCAATGTGGTAGCATTCCGAAAATGGGCCAAATCCATGGTTCAAGTGATAGCTGTAGTTGACGTCAGGGTCACTTTGTCGTGCACAGGACTCAACCCCCCGTGGTGATCAGCCAAATGAGTGTCATAAGGATCTCCCTACAAACGTGGCCCCCTAGTACTTCTCGTACTATTACAATCAATCATCATATTTCTGTCATGCAAATGAAGTATGTCTCTCATGGGCACCATCAATGTATGGCCTGGCACAGGAACATCCCGTCCTGGCTAGGATCTCCATACCCTCCCATGGTACATACATACTGCCCCAAACGAGGGCTGCCCCAACACCGGCTACAAATGTTGTATGTCTCTCATGGGCACCATCAACGTATGGCCCGGCACAGGACCATCTCGTCCTGGCTAGGATCTCCATACCCTCTCATGTTACATACATACCGCCCCAAATGAGGGCCGCCCCAACACGGGCTCATCGATGCACTGACCGTGGTCCTTGCAAGGTTCACCACTCGGTCCCGGCATCTCACGTATCTATACATGGCCTCTCACCATAGCCCTATCAAGGTACAAAAGTCTCAAGCCATCACATAGGCTGACCTCAATGTAGTCACATACGTCATACACAACACTACAAAAAAGTGAACCAGTGTTAAGTATTAGGTGTTCGGGTTGGCGCTTGGATTTTAATAACTTAAGGTACGAATTCAAACAAGGTCAAATGAGGTCGGTCGAAGTCGGACAAGGCGGTTAAGGATTCAAGGCTTGCACTTAACCTTAAAGAGAATCGCCCAACTGAGTAAAGGACCCGGTGGCTTTCTTCCCGAGGAAGCACGAGTTCATCCGAGTTGGGGAACCCGGTAGTTTACTCTTTCAAGGCGAACTTGAGCTCAACAGCTCTAAGGTATAATCCCGAGTAAGGAACCCGGTATGCCGACGCCCGCCAACAAGGGTTGCCACGTTCTGCCTGCACACATGCATGCTACGTAATCCACTCAACTCGGCCAACCCATCTCGGTAACCAACATCACAAACACATATATATACAACTCGGCCAACCCATCTCGGCAACCAACATCATAAGCATATATATATAACTCGACCAACCCATCTCGGAAGCCGACATCATAAGCATATATATACAACTCGGCCAACCTGTTACGCCTACTTTATTCCATTTATTTACTTACTTATTTTTACGCGTAAAGTTTTTTTTTTCTTTCCTTTTAATTTTCGAAAATGTAGTAATAACCCATAATTGAATTAAAGTTCATTTAATTTTTGAAAAACAAGTGATGAAACGTAGTGAGCTTTATCTAATATCAGTAAGGGATAAACATATTTATGCGTCTAGTGATTATAGTACTGTCCAAAATACATATTCAGACATAATGCAAACAGTCCAAAGTCTTCAAAATACATGTCAAAAACAAACAAAACATCACCAATCTTCCAGTACATCTTTGCAGCACATCCAGATCCTACTGTTCATCTGCTCGCTCAAAATAAATTTTGAGGTCATTGCAGGTGTCAAACCACAGACACAAAAATGGGTCAGTTTATGTTAACCATAATTAACCATAATTAAGTAAAGTATTTAAATCAAAATTACATAGATATGTACATCTATATAAACCACACGAAAATTTTTATTAACCCAGAGTGTTCAACTTCATAACTTTTCAACTTATGGCCATGGTCAAAATAGCTCAACACGGAATCAGAGCGATCGAGTCAGGATAGGTCTGTGTTGCAATAGGACTCACACCTACACAACATGTGATCATCATGGGTAGGTGCTTTCCCCACTGACCTTATCCCCAAGTTCAGCCACCATATGTCTGAACGCTCGTCATAATTCAGCTATATGACATACCTCCTTTGAGGTTTAACAACAACTCCAGTACTACCACAATAATATCATCGTAGGGTAACAACAACTCCAGTACTACCACAATAATATTACCGCAGGGGAACAACAACTTATAAATCATATTTAATTTTCAACACACAACTTTTTCACCTAATCATCAACATATATAACTTTCTTTTAATTAATAAGCTTAACCATATCAATAAAGTATCAAGTTTACAAATAATAAACTCAACCACATAAATGAAATATACATATCACATAAAATTTCTAAATGACCTAACATGTAACTTTTTTTAACTTTAATTATTTTCTTAAAACCGAATATTGATTTTATGACAAATAAATTTAGTGATTGCAGTCAAATCCTTAAGAAAGTATATTCATCATTTTATCATCAAAATCAAGTGATATAAAGATTCATAAAAGACTAGTGTACTTACTTTTAGTAAAATATGTTCATAGGAAAATTAGTATAAAAGTTCCTTTAATTAGTTAACCTTCCACTTATTACCTTGAGTTCCTTAATCAATTACATCAAATTACAAGTCCTTGGTCCTTCTTATCTTGGATTATATTAGGTTAGTTCTTCACTAATCATTTATTAACTAGAATTATGTCACCCAAAATCCTAAACTTTTTACGTCACCATCTTGTAGTCTTTTTGCTTTTCCACCAAATTCCAACTACATAAGCTTGTTTTTAGTTAGGTAATGATTCAAGAAACTTAAACAAATAAATATCTAACTAGGTTAACCATAAACTTCCCATACCTAAGCCTTTTCTTGGATTTTTAAAAGCTTTTCCCTTCCTTCCTTTGGCCTTCACGTGGAAGCTCCCCAAGGTGGTCCTAACTTTTGATTTCTTTGTGCAAGTGGATTTGAAAGTGATGGAAGGTAAATGGAGTGGGTTAGGCACGGTTTTGCTCCTTTAAGGGGGTCAAAATTTCCAAAATCTAAGCCTTTTTATAGGTAATAAATATTAGTTTTTTTACTACATGAAATCCAAAGCTAATTATGGCTACCTTTCATGGTGTTTCATTCTTATTGGCCTTGGTTTTCTATCCTTCCAAGTGGCTTCATTCTCCACCTAGTCTTTTTACTTCTCCCTTGGCCATTTTACATGTGGAAAGGAAGATTAGATTTTGTGATGAAATATCTTAGAAGTCATTAATGGTTAACTTTCTTCTTGGTGAATTTTTATTGGCTAGCTTCTCTAAGTCTTCCAAGTGGCCTAAGTCTTGAAATTTCTACACTTTTCTTCTCCTTTCTATGTGGCACGTTGGAGCTAGGTCAAGTGGAGGCTTGGTTTTTGCTTGCAAAACCGTGGAAGCTAAGGGATGCAAGGACATTCACTTGGTTTCACCAATTTCTAAGTCATCTTCACTACTTTCCACTTTCTTAAATCTTATTGGCTATTAATTCCTCACCTTCCAAGTGTCTAACTTCCACATTCTTCCTCCTCTTTCACGTTGAAAGCTTGGTGGTTTATAGAAAATTTTATCTTAATTCATTTCATGTAAAAAGCTTGTAGTTTAGGACACCTTAAACTTTATTCATCCTAAAATGACTTTTATCTCATTTCCTATTGGTCCTTGTGGCCTTTTATTATTTAAATTACAATCCTAACTTATTTAAGAAATCCATTTATTTCATAATTAAGAAAAACTCCAAAGATCATGATAGTTATTTTCCTATAATTTTCTAATATCCATAATGGCCTTAAAATGGATTTTTCTTAAACTTTTCTAAAAATTCCTAGAAATTTCATTTTATGATTTCTCATCATATACTAACTTAATATTGTCTCATCTAAAGATATTCTATCCCTTTTTTAGGTTTTACCAAATTTTCTGGGTCATCTGGCCAATTTTGCTTGTAAGGGTATTTTGGTAATTTTACCTTTCTCGGGACGTATTGATAATTTTCTATTTGTCCAAGGGCAATTAAGTCATTTTATCCTAAAATATCTTGCTAAAATATCTAGGACCTATTGGTCATTTCTATAAATGTCTAAGGGCAAAATGGTCATTTTCACCCTAGGGACATTTTGGTCATTTATAAAATTATGCAGGGGCATTTTTGTAATTATGATCCTAAGGGTATTTTTGTAATTTCCACTTTATAGAAATGTGTTATCGCTATTTATTCTGTCCATATTTCTGCCATGTTTATAATTTCTTTTCTACAGATTCCTATAAGCATACATTATTACGACTAATCTCAAAATGTCGCTTAATTAATATACAGATAATTAGTTGGGGTGTTACACAACCCACCTCGACAGTCTTTATCACAAGCACATGTATATACAACTGGGCCAACCCTACCCGGTACTCAGCACCTTCATGAACACTTCTACAAAGTGTTTTGGGAGCTTTTCAGCATCAAAATGCCAACTCCACACACATGCACGGGGAGTTCTTACAACATCAGCTCCCCCCTTTTCAGACTACCATACCAGGATACTATTAAACATCAACACAAAACACCAATTAATGAACATAAAGCATAACTCATTCCATTCATTCAAAGACACAACTTTCTGGAAAATAACGCACACACGGACATGCAATCATCGCCATGGTCAGGCTTCCCTGGTCTTCAACCATGCTACCTGAAATTGTTATCAGACATGATAAGCTCCCCTTACCTAACCAGAGGTTCGTTTCGCAGTTGCACGACGTGTTGTCCTGAGCTTTTGTTCCGGCCACGAGGTCCTTCTCAACGTCAGGATATCGTAGCAGCGACTGCGAGTTGAAGGTGGTGTAGAAGGGTTAAGGGAGAGAGGGTTCTGGGTGGGAGTGAGCTTGGGAGGAAAGAAGAGAAAATGCTAAGATTGGATAAAGGAAGAGTAAGCTTCTGTTGTGTCAACCTGCTGCTTATAAACACGGCTGACAGCACGTCCACTTAACATGTACAGCCAGCAACCACAACACAATAGTGTTGACTTACGTCCCATCACCCATCAAGCACGCAACCCAAAACGAAGCACTCAGGATAGCAATAATACAATAAAACATACACCAAAACATATAATTAATTAATATAATACATACATCAAGCATTCACTAAGCAACTTGTAATCCGAGTCGTTACAGCGAGGAAGGATTTGTTCTTAGCCGAGTCATGCATTGATGATGCCCATGTTTCATACTTCATTTGTATGTGTGGAAATAGAATGAAGGCACGCGCATACCTGTGGGTTTCAGTGGGCTGGAAATGCAGGTACTAAGGGGTCATCAGGTTTGGAATTCCTTAGCGACGCTGGCTGATCACCGGGTGGGGAATGGCCAGTGCACGATAGGGTGGCCCTGATAGGCGGTGAATCATTTTCCTGTGAGAGGCTATTTCTGAGATATGGTACCACATTGCATGATGATGGATGAGTCAGGTACATGCATCATTCTATACATGATTATTTGAGTTGTTAAATGCAGTGTATGATTGGTTTGTTGAGTGTGTATTGGAATCATGGATTTTTTTGTTAATGATTGTAGTGGGTAATGTTGTTTCTTTCCCAACTGCTGCTATCTAATGCTTGTTGATTTTATATAATAAACTCACCCTTGCTTTTATTGTACCGTGTGGTTGGTACCTGTAATGATTGCAAACTTTTGTTCGTGTGAGCAAACGAGCAGTAGTAGGTGACCCTGGAGGGAGATTCTTTTTGGTTGGAGCCGCCAAGCCGACGTGATGACATTGGAGTTATTTTTGGGAAAGAGTTGTGTTTTGTTAATCAACTCTTTCTTAGTTAGTTCTTTGACTTTTAGTTAGATATGTAATTTCAGTTGTATTACATGTAAAACTAAAGGAAGTTTTAACATGTGCATGACATGTACCGATTTAATATATATACATATATATATATATGTATATATATATATATATATGTACATATGTGATTAATTATGGAATTGTAATATGTGTATGATAATTATATTATCGCAAAAAATTTACCATCATTTTCATAATCAATTTAATGAAGTTTTCATTAAAAGTTAAATCTTGTGCGGTAAGAGTTGATGATACAGTAGCGACAAGGCGAGTCGTTACAGAAGGTTTGTTTTTACTAGGTGATTGCTGCAGCCTTTTTGAGCTAAGAAGCATGGAAGACAAGATGCATGTGTGCTTGTTCAAGAAGTTGCAATTTGAATGCTACTACTCCAATTTGTTGAAGAACCAAACAAGGCTTATAGTATATGACTGAGAGCTTAGGATGTAGCTTGGTAGGCATAAAGGTTTGTCTATGAGGTCTGATCTTTAGATAAACTCAATCTTCTAGTTGAATCTGAGACACTTTCCTAAGCACATCAGCCTAATGAGCCATCTGATTTTGAGCCTTTTGTAGATGGAACTTTAATTGTTTCAACACTTCATCTCTGTCCATTAAATCTTGAGCAACAGCTTCTACGAGAGTTTCCCTAAGTACAAATTTAGTAAGGGAGGGTGGTGGTCTACCATATACTACCTCAAAAGGTGTGCAGTGTGTAACATTCTGGTAGCTAGTATTATACCAGTATTCTGCCCAAGGAATAAAGTCTGCCTAGGATTTTGGCTATTCTGAACTGAACATCTTAGGTAGGTTTCTACGATTCTATTAAGCACTTTTGTCTGCTCATCTAATTTTGGGTAATAGGTTATGGTCATCTTTAAAGAAGTCCCCTGCAATTTGAATAATTATTGCAAAAAATAACTCATAAAAGTAGGGTCCCTGTCACTAACAATAGATATAGGCACCTCATGCAACCGAATTATTTCTTTAACATCAACAATAGCCTAGCAGAGTATGCGTGCTTAATCACAATAAAATGTCCATATTTGCTTAACCTGTCCACCACTACTAGTATAGCATCAAACCCCTTTTGATTTTAGCAAACCTACAGTAAAATTCGTACTAATTTCTTCCCAAATAGCGTTTGGAATTGGCAAAGGTTGCAGTAAACCTACTAGAGAGGATGCTTGATATTTTCTTCTTTGGCACACGACAAGCAACCATAAACATAGTGATTTCTCCCTTCATTGCTATCCAAGGTGTACTGAGGGTGTGAAGTTGGATTCTGCTTCAATTCTTCTCGGATTTTAGCCAACGTGGGATCCTTCAGAACTTCATCAATTTTTGTTATGTCTTGCCAGAAAGGTCTAGAAATGCCCTGCAATTCTTTGTCTTCATCTCTTCTAGATAAAGCATCAACAACCTTGTTTGAAGCCCCCACCTTATACACAATGTCAAACTCATACCCCAGCAACTTGGTGAGCCAATATTGTTGGTTCTGAATCGTAATTCGCTGCTCCAATAGATATCTCAAACTTTTATGGTCAATTTATACAGTAAACTTATGACCCAAAAGATAAGGCCTCCAATTTTGTATGGCTGAGACAAGAGCCATTGATTCCATTTCATACACAGATTTAGAAAGAGTCGAATCTGCTAATGCCTTGTTGAAATAAGCAATTGGCTTTCTATCTTGTGTTAGAACAACTCCAATTCCCTTCCCTGAAGCACTGCATTCTATGGAGAATTGTTTTGAAAAACCAGGCATGGATAGTACTGGTGTTGTGGTAACAACTTGCTGTAATTGTATGAAAGCCTTAGTACTATCCTCATTCCACTTAAAATTTCCTTACTTTAATAGACCATACAATGATATTGTAAAACTCTATGAGGAGATAGAAACCTTGAGAGATAAACTAGTAAATTTTGTTGATGGTCATGAAACCCTTAACAAGATTATTAAGGTGCAAAGAAACCCCAAAGACAAATATAGCCATTATTTCAAAGGCAAAAAGATTGTACATGGTGAAGAAGTCACTGTTTGTTAATTTTGTGGAAAACTAGGTCATGAAACTCATAAGTGCAAGGGCCTTCCGAAAAAGGGCAACCCATCAAGGGGTCTGTTCAACGCTTACTAGCGCCTACATGCTAACAAGTAAAAAGGACCCAAAAAGATTTGGGTAACCTAAGAGCAAAATAATTCATGTTGCAAATATCCTTGATAGCAGGAAAGAAACACTAGTCATGGTACTTGGACAATGGTTGCTCACGACACATGACAGGCGAAAAGTCTATGTTCCAATCCCTAAGCCCTATGTCTGGTGGAGTGGTCACTTTAAGAGGGAATTAGAAAAGTCTGATAACTAATGTAGGTAAAGTATGTATTCCTCCCTATCCTCCTATAGATAATGTTTACTTGTTAAAGGAATGAAGCAATTTGTTGAGCATAAGTCAATTATGTGGCAGTGGATACAATATCACCTTTAACAAGGATATGTATATCGTCCATAACAATGACATCTCTTCACTCTTCTCTGCTAAGAGACAAAGAAATCTCTATAAGATTAAACTTGGTGATGTATCCAATCAAAAGGTGTCATGCTTACTCTCAGTAAAAGAACATCACTGGGTATGGCATAAGAAGCTTGGACATGCTAGCTTAAGGTTAATCTCAAAGCTTCAAAAGCATAGCCTTGTAAGAGGATATCCAAAGTTTTTGTATCAAGATGATTCTCTTTGTGAAGCTTGCCAGAAAGAGAAACAAGTAAAAAGTTCTTTTAAAGCCAAAAATGTTGTTTTTTTACTTGTAGGCCTTCAGAGCTCCTACACCTTGACCTGTTTGGACCAACCAAGACTACATCCCTCTCTAGATACAAGTATGTTTTGGTCATAGTGGACGATTACACCAGATGGACAGGTTAGGTTCCTAACCTACAAGGATGAGTCTTTTGATACCTTTTATAAATTATGTAAAAATATTCAAAACAAAAAAGGCATTTATATCTCTTCAATCAGAAGTAATCACGAGGGAGAGTTTGAAAATGATCTCTTTGAAAAAATTTGTGAAGAGAATGGTATTCACCATAATTTTTCCACTCCAAGAACACCACAACAAAATAGAGCTGTTGAGAGGGAAAATAGATATCTTCAAGAAATGGCAAGAACAATGCTTAACGATCACTCAACTCCCGAACACATCTGGGCTGAAGTAGTAAACATTACCTGTTATTTACAGAACAAAATTTATATAAGCCCAATATTAAAGAAGACACCCTATGAATTGTGGAAGGGATCTAAGCCTAACATCTCTTACTTCCACCCATTTGGATGTCAGTGTTTCATCTTAAACACCAAGGATAACCTTGGAAAGTTTGACTCCAAATGTGATTCTATAATCTAACTTGGATATTTTGAATTGTCCAAGGCATATAGAGTGTACAACTCTAGAACCTTGATTGTAGAAGAGTCCATTCATGAAAGATTTAATGACAACAAGCTTGACTCTATAATGTCAGAGCTGGATGAGTTTTTTTGCAGAGATAAAACATCATCAATGGATGATTAACCTAAAGAAGTCAGAGAACCAACTGGACGATTGCTAAGGAAACATCATGCAGAGTCCCAGATCATTGGTGATCCTAAGGGCAAAGTCCAGACAAGGAACTCTCTCAAGCATACAACATTACTCTCAAAGATCGAGCCAAAACACATAAACAATACTATGTCTAATGAGTACTAGGTTAAAGCAATGTAAGAGGAGTTAGACCAGTTTTAGAAGAATGATGTCTAGAAGCTTGTAGAACTCCTAAAAAAATCCACTGTTGTAGCAAAATGGGTGTTAAAAAACAAGCTGGACGAAATAGGTAAGGTTGTGAAGAACAAACCTAGACTTGTCTCCAAAGGCTACTCACAACAGGAAGGTATAAATTATACTTAAACATTTGCTCTAGTTGCTCGTCTAGAGGTTATACACATTTTACTATCCTTTTCTTCCCATCATGGTATGATGTTGTATCAAATGGACATAAAGGAGTGCTCCTCAATGGTATTATTAAGGTAGAAGTCCATGTGGAACAACCCCCTGGGTTTGAGATTCTATCTACCCTCATCATGTTTTCGAACTTAATAAAGCCTTGTATGGTTGAAAGCAAGTTCCTCAAGCTTGGTATGAAAAGCTAAGTTCCTTTTTAACTAAAAATGACTTTATAAGAGGAAAGGTAGATACTACTCAGTTTCGCAAACATTATGGAAATCAATTCCTAATCGTCTAGATATATGTGGACAATATCATATTCGGTGCTACTAATGACTTTTTGTGTGATGATTTTTCCAAGATTATGCAGGCAAAGTTTAAAATGAGTATGATGGGAGAATTGAAGTTCTTCCTTGGACTTCAAAGATTATGGAAATCAATTCCTAATCTTCCAAATATATGTGGACAATATCATATTCGATGCTACTAATGACTTTTTGTGTGATGATTTTTCCAAGCTTATGCAGGCAAAGTTTAAAATGAGTATGATTGGAGAATTGAAGTTCTTCCTTGGACTTCAAATCAAGCAAGCAGATAAAGGCATATACATACATCAAATAAAGAACGTGAAATAACTTCTGAAGAAGTTCAAGATGGACAACGCAAAGCATATGAAAACTGCCATGCATCCAACCATTGTACTTAGATTGGACTGTGAATCAAAGAAGGTGGACGAAAAGACATACAAAGGAATGATAGGATCTCTTCTGTATATCACTACGTTCAAACTTGACATTATGTTCAGTGTATGTCTCTGTGCCAGATTCCAAAAGGAACCAAGGGAGTTTCATGTATCTACTGTTAAATGCATATTTAGATATTTGATTGGAACTCTAAACCTTGGTATGTGCTTTAAGAGAGAAAAGGCATACATGTTACTTGGTTACTGCGATGCAGATTTTGTTGGAGATAGAGTGGAATGAAAAAGCACCAATAGAGGTTGTTACTTCATTGGTGGATGTTTGGTTTTTGGGACAAGCAAGAAATAAGGAACAATAGCTCTATCAATGACAAAAAGAGAAGGAGGACGCAGAAGCCTCTCAGGCTAAGAGGAGAACCAAAAAGAAGATGGACACTCATTCATCTAAAGCTGACCTTGTACAACAACATCCACCACCATCTTTGGTTGCTCCCAAGGAAATAGGTGCAATAACCCATGTATCAAGAAGGGAAGCACCCAAAAAGAAACAACAATTGTCCACTGCAGAATGCTTATGGGAGCTCAGTGAGACTGATGATGATGAAGATGGCTTGGTGTTCAGGAAATGAAAAGTTGCACCCCCTTCTAATGAGACTCTTGTGCCTCAAGTGAAGAAGATGAAACCAACACCACAAGCTACTCCTCCCCCAACTTAACTTCGCACCAGGAAGCGAGAGAAAAAAGGTGCTCAAAGGACCAAGCGTCCAGCAGGCAAGTAATCCTCTACTATTGTTGCTACTGGCAATGATTTTCCACCTACAGATATCCCTCCCGTTTGGGAACAGACCTCCACCGTCAGTTAGTTTGAACGAAGCTTAAGAAGAACTGAGGTTATTCACCTTAAGAAGAAGGAAACCGAGTCCATTCTTGATATTGACAATGAAGTTCAACCCCAAGTGCCTCCATCACCCATTCATCTTGATCGTTTCCACCATTAAGGACCACCAATCATAGACCGCAACCTATCCGAAGAAGACATTTCAATGTTAGGATTTCTTGTAGTCTTTATCTCTAAGAATGCTTACAACATTCAAAGAAGATTGGATGTGAAATTCATGTGAAATTCCAACCTTCAATTGATTGAACATAATTTTCGCTAGACGTAGAGAAAGAAGTTGTCACATGCCTCCATCCATGCATAAAGTTGATGAAGTTGCACCATCTTCTGCTGCTTTGGATCAATCTACATGGATTGAGGTCTTTCCTCCACCAAATTGGAAGCGTCTTCACCCTAAGATATCCAAGCCTACATCACCAGTGGCCCTACGTAAAAGTGTTTACAAGATTCCATCTGGGGCCTACAGAGAAGTGGTGAGATACAATAAAGATATCATTGGATGGTGAAGGAAGATTGATGCTCAACAGATTGACCCATCTTCTGATGACTTTCTACCACCATTCCTACGACCAAATCACATCCAACTCTTCACTCCCATGTCCTAGTTTGCTCCTTTAGTCTATGGCCATCAAGTCATTCCCTTGACTAAGGATGACATTTTTAATGTTAGGATGATAATGATGTAGTGTGGTTTAACTGACCAGTGGCCAAGCTACCCTCTAGGTATTCACATTTGACCAACTACTGCCATTAAATTCATTCCAGACAAAGTTGCTCTAAGGTTTCTTGCATTGGACCTTAGGAAAAATAAAGGCTAGGTGTCTCTTCACACCAAGCCTATGCCTCACCTAGTCCCAAAGACAACATTTCCCTGCGTCTAATTCCCTATGATTGGGTTAGGTACTTCACTCGAGATACAGCAACGAAGACTATCACTCTAAGGCCAGATGCTGACTTCGATCAGAACAATGCCATGTTCTTTTACTTCAAAGACATGATGAAAACTCATGTCTTGTGTCCACATCAAAGTACAACAAGGAAGACATATCCAATCATATGCGCATGGTGCAAATCTTGTGTCCATCAAAGATCTATAGATTTAATGATTGGCAAATGTGCTTCCTGAGGTAGGAGGAGGATAACAAGTTTTACCAGCATATCATTCATGACATTCCTCATATTCTCACTCTCTTCATTTTCAACTTACACCGGTATCCTAAGGCTACGATGCAAAGAGATATTGTCACTGCTTGGGCTAGACATCCTGAACTCAAAGACCGCCCATCATTTCCTGATCAAAAACCTTGGGTTCCAGTCAAGGAATGGCTGTGGAATTAAAAAGGAAACAAGACAAGCTCAACCGCTAGGTTATGGAGATGCAAAAAGAGGTTAAGGGAAAGCAACAACAAGAGAAGCTCGAATATAAGGAGTTGTTCAACAACTTACACACTCATCTTGGACCTCAGGTCAATGTAGTTGAATCTCCGCTTGTTGAAGTCACTTCCCTACTCGTAGCTGAAGATGTCCTTGCAACGATCAACACTTGTAGTACTCCACGAGAGATAACTTCTTTGACCTCCCTTGCTCCAATAGGTGTGTCTGAAGAGAGAATTCAAGAAATGTTGTGCCTTTAATAGGCCAGCCTAGAAGAAACTATGGGGAAAAGGTTCCTTGTCGAACGCATGGAGACCAATCTATTGATCAAAAACACATTAGAGGCTTCTCTCAAGTCCTTCAATGACTATGTCCTTTTCAACATGAATATGCTTAAGCAACAGAGGTTGCCTCTCACCGTCCAACCACCTCCACCTTCAATTCCTGCACCTTCCTCTATTGACATTCATGTGCCTAGGCCATCACCACCCAAGTCACCACCATTAAAGCCTCCACCTCCGCCCACTGAGGGTTGACTATGATGTCCATAATCCTTCCTTTTTCTCTTCAAACCCATGTTTTTTGATAATGATAAAGGGGGGAAAGTAGAATAGGAATTTTGTATGTTTAACACACTTGTAATCATATGCCTTTTAATAAAACAAGTGTTCTAGTTGTCACATATGTGTGTCCTTCATGTTTTACATTTTCATACACATATATGCTTTGATTTTATGCATGCTCTATTTAATACATATTCTCTAAGGCAATGAACTAAAGGAGAGTCTCATTTATCCTCACATAATCTGCTCATTCATTCTGATAACATAATTGCTTCAATTATGAAATATTTGCTCTGATTATGTTTTTAGAAAATATCTTTATACTTTGAAAATTAAGAAGTTTGTTGATTGTCAAAGGTATCTTTCTCAGATACATAAACCAAGAGTAAGAGGTGTCTGACAATACATCCTAAATTTCTATGATACTTTGATCTTAATCTCTTTATCTTATCTTTTGAGTATCAAAATTTATACTATTTGTCATCATCATAAAAGAGGGAGATTGTTGAGTTTGGTTGTGTCCAAGTCACATTGGACTGTACCAAACAATTAAATCCCTAAGGTTTCGATGATAGCAAAATATGAATTTTATGTACTAACCTCTCATGCTTGAGCTAAAAGTTTATTTATCTCTATGAGATACAAGTAGAAAAGCATGAACATAAAGGCTCTGGACAATAGACAAAGTATCAATCACTGGACGATACTGCTTTTGCATCCAACCCTGAGAATACAAGTGTTTTCCCACTTGACTCACAATACAAATCTATGGGACAGTTACTCGATCCTCAAGAACTGAAATCAATCACAAAAGTAACATTCATATGCTCAGTAAGAAACTCATGCAAAAGCACACAAAACGAAAAATTTAAATTGTCTTGTCTTGGCATTTTTAATTCCATTTTTCTTATGTTGTTAATATTTCTTTTGATTTGTACGCTAACAGTCAACTCTGAGCACTAGGCGACATTGGAAAACTTTACTTCTCTGAAGATATGTTGTAGAAAGTGTTTCTGGTCCCCACTCTCTACATAATAGCGACCCCATGTCAAGCGCCAAGGCTATTAGACAACGGCTAGCTGGGATCTCTCAATGATCGAAGCTCGAAAGTCTCTATAAAGCTTGAAGATGTTCGTGTTAAGGTTGTCGAATTACAAGAGAATATTTTGAGACAACAAAAAAGTGTTTTAATGTTGTCAGTTAATTAGACAAAAGAAACTTGAGCAAATTAAGTGAATCTTAGCTTTGCTAAGTTAGCAAGTTTCATTGGATTCAAGCTTACTGTGTAAACACTCTTTGAGTGATTAGAATACATTTCTTTCAAACATACATTGTTTGTGAAAGCCAGGAGTGGCTTAGTGACAAAGAATACTTAGATCTTAATCTCGGGGGAAGATTAAGTGTAGTGTTAGGAGTGGCCTAGAGAGTACTCCTTGTAGCCAGAAGTGGCATAGAAAATACTTGGTTGTAATCAATGATTTGATTAGTGGAATCCTTCAAGGTTTAAAGGAGAGTTGGACGTAGTCCAAGAGTTGGGGTGAACCAGTATAAAACCTTTTTGCTTTCATTATTGCTTCTATATAACATGTTCTTTTCTTTAAGTCACTTATACACTATCATGTCCATGTTTTGTGAACAGGTTTTCTAAGCACAAAGTAATTTTGAACCCCTTGGACGAAACCCTTCGTCCATTGATATCTATTTGACAAAAGCTTTTAATAGTTTTCAAAAGTCTAAGATTTATCCTTTACACTATTCAATCCCCCTTTTAGTGTTTCAAGTACTTCACATGTCATGATGCAGAGTTGGCTCAACAACAGCAGTAGGTAGCAGAGCCTGAAGGATAGCTTGAGGTGGACATAACCACAACCACAACCATAGCTACAGCCTCAAGCAAAAATACTACATGCTGATCATATCATCGAACCCCATTTGAGGAGGCCCTAGGGATTTAATGTTGCTTCGATCCTATAAGGCCCACATAGCTAAGCATGTTTGCATGATGAGCTTAGAGCAAAGATGAAGTTGTTCATCCATGGTGGCAATGTTATTCCTTATCCTGCTCATTCATAGGTGAAAGGGTACATGGATAGGTCAGGGCTTAAGGGCCTATATGATGTGCGGTACACGTTAATGAATAAAGGCATAGTCAATGCCTTTATTGAGAGATAACACAGTGAAATCTCCTCCTTTCACCTTCCAGTTGGAGAGATGATCATCACACTCGATGATGTTTCGTGTGTTTTACATCTACCTATCACAAGCTAACTCCTTGGTCACACAAAGATGAGCTACACCAAGAAGGAAATCATAAGTCTGTTGAGGTCAGAGGTTGGTATTATGACAGACCAAGAGGTAGATGTTGTGATACTAACATGCAATAGGGTGCAACTAAGTTTGTTAGCGGGGATATTTCACACCTATATTGCTAGTATGTCATATGTTTGGGCTGTTAGGGCGTATTTGCTATATTTTATTAGCAATACCATATTTTCTGACAAGAACTCAACACATGTAAACATTTGCTACCTACAGTACCTCAGTGATCTAGATCACTAAATCGAGTATGCTTAGGGAGTAGTTACACTTTCATTTCTTTATGACCAATTGTTATATGTGAGCAAGTATGACAAAAAGCAGATGATAGGTTATATGACACTACTCATGGTAAGTATTTTTTGTATGTACTTAATTTTTCTTTTTTTGTTGATATTATATGACAATAAAAATTCTTTTTGTTTTTATAGGAATGGGTGTTTAAGCATCTATTGACCATTCCAGCCAATGAGAAGGTGTTGGGGTATGACCGTGAGCATCCGCTTACGTCTAGGTGGTTTCCGTTGAGGGGTACTGACAAGGTTGCTACGATCAGGGAGGGGTTGGATCGATTGGAGATGGTGGATGTTGTCTAGTCCCCATATGCATCCCATAGAGACCTCAAACCTTTTGAGGACCAGACATACTACTCTGGCTACATCAGAGTTGGGACAAGCATATGGCTATATCTAACAGAGAGGGTTGAGATAGTTCAACTATTACAAAGGATTCCCTTGGAGCATCCTGAATATGAGAAGTGTACTGAGGCATGGGATGAGTGGGAGTAGCATGTGGTGGCATCGGGTGATGTTGTTCCACATGGGGCTCCATGGGCCTGGACTATAGACTACATGCCTTGGTATTATGAGCATTAAAATCCATATCTGATTCTACCACAAGAGGGAAAGGCACCATGTAGTCTTATACGTATTCCACCTCTGCCTCAGTCATAGTTTAGTGGTGGTGGTCAAATACTAGATTATGTACTAGGTGCAGACTACTAGTGTTAGGGAATGCAAACAATATTGTCATCATTTTGTTTGAATTTTTTATTATAAAATAATTACTAATTGTATTGTCAAATATTTATATAGGATTGGTTCCAGATGATGTCAACGTCCATGCAGAGATTGTTGGACATGAGAGTTGCACTTGAAGGCACAGATAGTCATAAGTTCATACAGTAGCTTCTGCTGATGGCACAAGAGGGTATTGCAACTAGAGGTGTAAATGAGTCGAGCCAAACTGAGTACTAGAAATTTAAGCTTGGCTTGTGAAAAAAAATGGCTCAATCTTGACTCATTTATTTAAACAAGCCTAATTAGAAGTTTAGGTTTGACTTGTTTAAAAAAACTAAAGCTTGAACTTGACTTGTTTAACTCATTTATAACTTAATTATTTTTTAAGGATTTAATTGGTATACACTGACAATGTATAGAATTTTTACATCATTAACCAATCACAAAATGTCACATCTTTAAAAAAAAAAATGAGTCTTATCCCAACTACTTTCAAAGTCACACATGTATGTATTATAATTGGTTCATAATGTAAAAACTTTACACAGGCAGTATATAACATGTGATTTAATATTGTGGATCGTATATGTAATTTTAATTTTTCTATGATTTATAGAAGCGACCAATTCACGAGCTATTAATGTTAAACTAGTAAAGTTTGGGCTTAGCTCATTTAAATAGTCGAGCTCGATCTCATATTTGAGTTTGTTTATTTAATTAAACAAACCAACTTGATTAAACATTTAACGAGTTGAGTTCGAGTAGTTCACGAATAACATGACTCATTTACACCCATTCTTGTAGCTAGGTCCAGCTTAGCCTAACAATGACTAAGGAAGATTGCCAAAAGAGTTGGAAAAGGTAGCCACGAAGGTGGTTAATCGTTGTTCAAGACATGTGTCATTTATTATTATTATTATTATTATTGTTGTTGTTATTATTGCGTATTCAACTTATGATGTTATTTGTACAATATTGTTTTAATGTTCTATGAGCTTATATTTAACAGTTTATGTTTGCTTTGTTTTTATTTTTAAACAACACACGCTTAGTAATGTAATAAAGAATGAAATTTTGAGTAAATTCATAAAACAAACAACAGCTAACATAAGAGTAGTGATCTCTTCCACATATCTTGGTTTAAGCAACAAGGCAAATATTTCTTCTAGAGATTGGCCAATCATTGGATACAACTTGATTGACCCTTTAGAACTAAACTGGAAAAAAAAAATGAGAAACGTCTTCCCCACATCATTATTGTCATTAAGCTCCATATAGTCATACTCAACACTACCATCCCCTATATATACAGGTTTACAGTAAAAAATGTCAAGTAAGCTTCTTCCACCTCTGATGACATTCATAACTACTTTCCCCAAAGAAGCAAGTGACATTTCCTCACTAATTTTAATGAATTTAAGACCATTAGGACATTCAAACAATACCCCCTCAAAAGTTGGTCTCATATCACCATCATAATACACAACAATAACGACTTCCTCCATCTTCAAACCAATCTGCTGAATATCTTCACAATGCATTAGGCTATGTCAGACCACCAATTGTATTTATTAGCATCTTGTACTATTAACCAATATTATTAAAACCAGTCTGGTCATTGACCCAGTCGAGGTAGTGGGTCAGTGGTCCAACCGGTGGGTTAGTAATTGGACTGGTTTGACCCAATATATATTAAAAGTTTTAAATTATATATGTATTTATTATGTATAAATATATAACTAACATTATTTGAGTAAGAAAACCTCATTCATACTCCAAAATCTGAAATAACTATTGATAATAATCTAAAATTTTAAAAAAAATCCCCCCCAAAAAAATGAATCCACTTGGTCCGGACCGGTCCAACCGGCCGATTTTGGCTGGGTTTGACTGATTTTGACTGGGTCCATTGCATAACCGGTCCAATAGCAGAATTGGACCAGTTATGCTACCGGTTCCTAGTTTGATTCGGTTTTAATAACTATGCTATTCACTCATGACTCAATTATCAACAACGGCCAAGATTACACAGACAAAATAGACGATTTAGATTGCATCGAGCTCTACAAGGACACTATTAGTTTGTCAAACCATCACAAATATGATTGTTAAATCATAATATAAAACATTAAATTTTACTTTTTAAAAATTAAAATACTTTCTATATAAAAAAAAATAAAATCATGATTCTATTACACAGTGGGGGTGAAAATAAAATAACAAAATGGAATTGTATTTCTGTTACACTTTTAGGGGTGAAATCAAATCTCACAAGGAATCATGATTCCATTGTGATATTTGGGGTAAAAAAAATTTTATAATGAAATCGTGATTCCATGGTGCAATTGGGAGTAAAAAAAATAACAATGAAATCACGATTCCATTATGATTCCTTCCAAGGGGCAATTTCGGGATAAAATTAAAAGACACCCACGAGGGTAGTGCTAATAGCAATGTAGTACTGCAAATAGCAATATCCATGATAATTGGGTTTATAACGGGTTCTGCATGTGCGGTCAAACAAGGCCCAGAGAAGTGTAGCGGTTCAGTTTTTCGGATTCGGGTTTCGTTCCCACTTTGGATCCCTGAGTGATCACTACTGAACCACACGCCGTTTCCGAGTTCAAAAGTATTCACTTTTCTTTCTTCTTTGTAAGGGGTTGAATTTTTGGGGTAACACCTCTGATCTGCCATTGCTTTTGTTTGTTTAATTTTGTTTATGAGCCTTCTGGAAACTCTGATTGCTAGTGATGTGTAAGTGTTAGCGTTTACTCTATTGTGTTGGAATTTGCATTCTCTTGTACAGACCTGAAAATAAAATTTGAAGATATTCACTGGTAACTTAATTCTAGAACAATATGTATACTGTGGTTTTTCATGTTCAGAAATGCTGCTGTATTATTTATACGGGCAAATTTTAGTTTTGGTCCTCAATTTTTGGTCAAAATTGGTCATAGTCCCCACACTTAAAAAACGATGATTTTTGCTAATTGATGAATCTTGTCGTTTTAAAATATAGAGATTAAGAGCAATTTTGACCCAAAATTGAGGGATGTAAAACACATTTGGCCGTGTTGTTATTTAAGAGCATGTTTGGAATATATTGCCTTTTGAGAAATAATTGTTTTTTCTGTTATAAGGTTAGAAAAAAGAAGCAGTTATTCCTCCTTGAATCAAAACACACTAAGATGATATTGTTAAGCAGTCATTCGTTTGGATAGAATATAGACATTGCAGATGTATGCATGCCAACATACTTTTGGCAGATTTATGTCAAAATCAATGGCAGATGGTGGAATATGGCAGAAAGGCAAAATTCTGCCATATAAACATGCCATTGCAGCCTATGGCGCTGCCATAGAAGGCCTCCCTTCAAAAATTGCCTATGGTGGTTGCCAAAAAATCAGGCACACCATTCCACCAGGGAGCCCATCGCAATGCCATTTAACAACATTGGTCAAAATCCGTAAAACAATAAAGTTCTGGAGGTGTTTGGGGTTGGGAAAGGAGAGGAATGATTCAATGTTCTTATAATTGCAGCTTTGTTAGTTTCCTGTTCTCTTTAAGCCTCAATAATTGATAGCTTTATTTTTAGTAAGCTCTTAGGAAGAATTTTTAAAAGGGAAGTAGAAGTTCAGATTGATGTGTTGTGCTGCATCTTATTTATTAAGTATCTGAACTCTAAGCAATCAAGGTGTTGAATTGAAATTGGAAGAGAATCACTATTCACCTCACACAGAGTAGAATGTAGATCTGTACATGTATTCATACTGAGGTTTTTTACTTTGATATTTATGTTCCACCCTGAAGTGAAATAAAATTGTTTTTCAGAAGAAAGTCATGGCAATGAACCATGCCAGGTCTATTAGACACATTCTTACCACCAAAGAGGTAGTTGGGGTTGCATGCCAACGAACTTTTGCCACTGGTAAAGCAAAGAAAGGATCTAAAGGGGGTGCAGCTGCTGATGCACCCAAAGCATCAACTCTTAGCAAGGAAGTCAAGTCAAGTACAGTTGTAGGTGCCAACATTCTCAAGGAAGGATCTGATCCAAAAGTCCAGCCTGATTCAGAATACCCTGACTGGTTGTGGCATCTGCTTGATAAACGTCCTGCACTTAGTGAATTGCGTAGGAGGAATATTGATACACTATCTTATGAAGATCTTAAACGTTTCGTTAAGCTGGATACCTGAGCAAGGATCAAGGAGAATAACTCTGTCAAGGCAAAGAACTGATTCAATTGTTGATAGAGGACTATCTAAGGATCATGATGATGGAGGTTCATTCCAAGCCAAAGGTCTAGAAGAAGAGCTTGAAGCACTTCCTTTGGTGCGATTTGAAGGATCCATGACAAGGTCTAAAACCAAGCTTCTACAGGAAGAGATGACCAAGAGAATCATGGTTGTACTATTTAACAAGGACAAGGATGGAGGGATACACAAGGAGATGAATTGGAGCACCTTGAATATTGTAGGAGAGCTTGCTTCAGAATTCCTTTCGTAGCTTTCGTAATTTCGTAGTTTTCGTAATTTTCGTAATGTCGTAATTTAGTAATTTCTTATTTGTGTAATAGGTCTCAATGTGGACTTAAAATAGGCCCAAACTATGCATTTTTAGGCTTAATCTATAAGTACTCAAATATTGATATTTCCAAGACACTTTGATGAATAGAAATTAAGCATTTGCTTGAATTTGGAGCTTAGCCTCTTGTTGGTTCTTGATTGAAACCAAATTGATTCTTATCAAGGAAGTTTTCCTTTGTGGCGAATCCTCCTCCGACTTATCGTTCCATTTGTGGATCGTGACGTCATTCTTAGTCATTCCTTAATCTTCTCCATTTTTCTATTTGAGTTTTAAAGCACCATTCATGGAGTCTTGAAGCTTGCAATTTCGGAAACGATCCAAACAAAGCATTCATGTCTTGGTAGTCATCAATTGTCAAATGAAGAAATTAGGGGGATGGAGGTTTGAAATAACAGTGTGGAATTTTTCCATTTCTTTTATTATTTGGTGGTTCTCAGTCTTCTGGGATTCCTTTGAGTAATTAGCATACATGTATGCAAATTAAGCGGAACAAAAACAAAAGAATTGCATGGTTTAACACTTTTGTTGTTTCTTTTCTTTCTACTACTTTTCTGTCTGTTTTTTTTCCCTGGGATGCTTGGTAGATTAAATATGATTGCCTTTGTTGATTGAACAGAACCTTGTCAATAATTTTTTTTTCTTTCTTTTCTTTCCTTTAGCTTTTGAAGACTGATTAGACATTTATTATAATGTCCACAAAACGGTAATTGCTTTCATTCAAGAATCACATTGCCTAAGTAAAAATTTACATAAAAATTCCCATTACATACTTATTTTGTGAAAGATAAATATGGAATTTTTAATTTTTGTAATCATTTCTGATAGAAATGCAATGAGATTTGTTATGATTGACATTGCTCCCATTATATGATTCTTCTTACAAGAATGGTATATTGTACTTTACAAACATAAACTAGTACCACATAATGCAATATGTATTAAGTTATTTTTATTGCTTCATGTGCCTGGGGCCATAGTTTTGACATTGCTATCGAGCTTCATGGGTGTAAGCCACCATCTCTTGTCCCCCAGCCAGTGAACTTAACTGGTGGGTGATCCAATGGGTATCTCACTTTTGGAGGTTTACTAAAAATGCATATACTATTTCCCTTTTCTATGATTGACTTGGTGGAGCCTTCTGTTGAGGGATTAGTCATATACCCTAATGGGTTTGATGAACTTTTAATTGCTTTACCTAAAAAGGAATTTACCCTTCTAAAGTGGGACTTGTTTTATGTTTTCCTTTATTTTATTTTTAATTATGAAAATTCACTTTATTTTTATTTTGTTATACAATCTATGAACATAAAAATAATTTTTGTTTCAATGTAGACAGTCCCTAAGTGTGCATATATCTTTGATTTAATGAGTTGAATATACAGAGTACTTTAATTAAAATAATAATGATTTTTTTATCTTCTCAATTTATACATTATATCAAGTTAGAAGAGTTTAATAATTTTAAGATCCGGGGATGTGTATTGGTCATGGTTCAGTGGTCCTTGACTGGCTCCCTACATCATTAATTTTTTTATTTTTTATTTTTCTTGATTGTGGTCCCTGTACTGTATCTACTTATCACATAGGAAAATGTTTAATGTTTTCTAAATGCAAAATTGGGACAAGGAAAAGTTCTCTTTTAGTTTAGAATTTATTTTCGAGATGCATGTATATATAAAAACAATAAAAGTGACAGATAGAGATAATATTATACCACATTACATATGGTATTAATTATTTGATGTTCAATCAAATAATTGAACTGTAATACTGAATCTCCATATGTTTAGATGGCATAATCTGGTGGTAAGAGCATATCCTTGACAATGAATCAATGTTTATAATCCAACCTTGTTCAGTGAACAGGATATTGTGAAGTTGTTAGTGAGGGTTGTCATGCTCCTAGAGCCCATGTGAGGGTTTGGTTTTTCTGACCCCTCACTAAAGCAAGAAAGAGACTAGCTGAAGTTAAAAGAGGAGGCAAAGAAAATAATACTAGTGGAGGGTGGAATTGGACATGACATGCATCATTGTTGTTAAAAGCAGGCAACCTCCTCTATACAGCTTTTGGATGTAATACCTGTATGTTAAAAGCTGCCTTTCTCACATGCTCACTATTGCTTTTGAGAGTTGTGATTCCAAGATCAATGAACATGAGTGGTTTGGTTGGACTCAGGTCACTGTTGAGCACCTAGCAAAGACAGCTCACCAAGATCTTTAAACACAATCCCTGGCAGCATATGTCCTAAGCAAGGTGAACTACCACTGTCTGAAAGGATTACCAACCCTCATTAACTTGCATTAAGGCCATTGAGTGTCATAATAATTGTTCACCCCCTCAGTTTGTACATTTCAGTTGTGGTGATAATAATTGTTGGTTTAGGAGACCTTGATGGCTTATCTGCAAGCATGAATCATGTATATTGAAATATTGGATTTCTTCTGTTTTTTTATCTGTGGCTTAATTGCATTCAAAATTTGACTTGTGCCTCTTTTTTCTTTTTTTTAATGAAAGACTAATGTTAATTGTTAATTTATTAGTGGAAGATTTTCGAACGCATAACCTCTCCCTCCTCCCTTCTTCCTTCATCTATCAAGTCAACCTTATAACTTCTTTTGACCTGTGTCTCTTAACTCTCATTTTTCGTGAGACATAAGAGCTGAAAACTAGGATAATATGTTAGGATCAAAGAGGTTCGATATTGATAGCACAAGATAGTAATTGATGATGGTAATAAGAAAGGAGTATCTCTCAAGTCTCAATTATTCAACCATTATTACTTTTGTTGTGTTTCGGGAAAATGTTTCTGGTCAATACTGGATAAGATCTTTGTGGAAGGGTAGAAACTTTATGTAATGGTATATTCTCATGAGGGGCACATCAGCCATTTCCACCACGCGTGCTTGCTTTCTTGTTATTTACATTTCTTAAATATGATAATGTCAAATTACTTCATTACCTCATGTTTACATGCTCATCGTACATTGATTTCTATTTTCTTTTGTTTCACCTTAGCATAAGTCCTAATACTCATAGACTCATTAATTGACTTTCTAAAGAAAAAAATTGACATGAGCTGTGTTTCTCTATTTGTCGAATTATATGTGAGGAAGAAATGTACAATTTTTGTGGTAATAAAAACATTTGAAAAATAAAATTGAAACCAAGAATAGGAATGTATGGGATAAGAAAGTTCCAATAACAAAAGTTTCAAAGTAGTACTATTTCTCACGGCATAATTTCACATACAAACTTTTATCTATGAAACATTTTTGTTTGGGAAAAAGTCCATTCATGGTGGTATAAGTTATTGACAAAGTATTCATTAGCTTGATTAATGATTAATTTTTGTCAAAAAATTTGAAAATTTTTAGTGAGTTTTTTTTTTCAATTACACGTTTTTCCTATTTATAAAACAACTCGAACTTCAAACTTTATTTAAGAAGATTAAATGATCAATTAGACCAACAATTTATTGGCGTATAAAATTTCAGTTTATGTAAATATATAATAATTGACGAGACTGAATAAAAAATTTCTAGCCTGTTCTTTTCATGTTGTCACCGCATCAAATCATTGGTTAATTAGGCCGACAAATTTTGATTTATTTGTTTTAACTTTTCTTTTTTTGACAATTTGTTTTAACTTTTAAGAGTTGGACTTTTAGGCCAATTGCTAAATTTAGGTTCACAAACACAAAAAATTCAACTACTTTTAGAGAGGGCGGTGGGTTAGGGAGACTATTACTCAGAAACCCCCAAACAATATGTTGTTGCTAAATGAAAGTTAATATTTTTGCACACTTAATTTTTGAAACTTTTTTTCACCTGCACTCCAATCACATAATATTCTTTTCTACTAATATATAAAGACACATTTCTTTTTGGAATAAAATATATTTTTAATTTTTATAAAATTTAATTTTAGTCTCTAAACTTCATCTTTAATTAATTTGGTCCTAAGCTTTATAAAATAAGTGATTTTTGTCTCTTCTCATGATAAAAATCTTGAGAAAAACACAAATAACTTTTTTTTCTAAAATTCATAAACCAAATTATCAAAATTAAAATATGAAGATTAATACTAATTTTTATCAAAAATACAATAATTAAAAATATATTTGACTTTTTTACCCTCCTTTATGCTAGAAGTAGAATTTAGGGTTACGGGTCCTTCAAACTCAACGAATTCTTATAATAATAATAATATACATAACCTACCAATAACCGACTTTGGTAAGATTTAAATTCAGGTCAACTCAGTTAATGCATCTGCCAAGGTAAGATTTATTATACCCCCACCTCTCTCTGATGTAAGGCCTACCACTTCAGGCCATTCATATATGCATAATATTTGTTTATATTAAATTAATAAATGAGAAAGAAGAATAACAAAATTTGTTCAGTGAAAGCAAGTAGAATTTCCTTTAAAAGATCGCGCGAACCGACAACCTACCATTTTTATTTTCATAGAAGCTATATTCTGTATTGCAAACATGTGGCTGTATAATATGCTGCTAAATTGTGATAAAGGAAATATAGAAAAGGTCAATTTCAATAAACTTTGCCAAAACATTCGGGAGGAATGAGTATGAACATTATTATTTGGTTAAAATTTGTTTGGGAATTTATAAATTTTTTTAAAATATTAATTGTATCCTTATAAAAAAATTGCATTAATTTGGTCTAAAAATTAAGACATATATATACTGATCTTTAGTGATAATTTCATTATATAGTATTTTAACATGATTAACAGACTTAATCGTGTAATTTGATTACAAATAAATTACATAATTTGTGACAACTAAAAACTCCCAAAATAAATTAAACAATTTCTAACAACTAAAAGTCCTCCAAAAAATGCAATTTCTTGTCACTTCCAAGGTGATTTTCTCATAATTTCTTATGAGATTAGGGGGAAGATAAAGTAACAACGGATTTTGATTCTTCTGAATGAGCTTGGAAAGATAAAGAGAATATAATTAAGTTCATTAAGCATGTCAAGTAACTCTTTAAAGAGTTATCATTCACTACTAATAAAAATATGTTTTATTTTTATAAAAACTAAATTAATATGAAAAAATTTATGAGAACAAAATTATCAGTTTCCAAAAAAATTTAAGTACCCCAAACATATTTTATACTTGTTATTTTGGTTGAACAATCGGTTAGGGCTAAGATCAGAATTGTAGAACTAAAGTATCACTTTAACCACATCTTTATTGAATATAATTGACTGTCCAAAGACAAAGACTGATAATTTATTTTATTACAAGTTGCTCCCAACATTTAATGGTCATTGGTCACACGAGTTCTGTCTCTGAAAGTGTGAAGCAAAAGCACCCTGCTTCAGTTTAGCCTCTATAATTACTTCAATACCTTTGTGAACAGTGAAATCTCATTACCATTGGTTCAACTTCCCTGCTTCTACCGTCATTGCATCCAACCCTTCTTTCATTATTATTATTCATGTCCTTTGCATCCTACAAAGGGTTCACTGTTCTAAACCATAATCATCAATGAGATTTTAATTGGCATCTTAGAGTTCCCTTTTAAGATTCCAAGTTGAACAATTTTTATTTTTTCCTTCAGGAATAACAACATTCCTTTCTCATGCTATCTTCTACAAATGGTCTTGTGATCACTTTCATAAACAATATTCCTCTTTGAAGTGCCTCTTACCTTTTCTGTGTTAACATTGTCAGAACAATTATGGCTGTTTCCATTCTCATACTATTTACTTGATATTATTAATTATGATCACACCACCAACCCACGTAGCCAACCTGAAGGACCCTTCTTTTGCCATGTTGTGTGCTTGTGATACTTATCATATTTGATTACTCAATGTTCTAATGGAATTTTGCAACTAGTACAAATCAACCCTTTAATTAGTCTCGTGTGTTGTCTTCATATGTATTATGCTTAAGTGCTTTTCTACATTTCTCACGTGAATATTTTGGCTCCCTTTATACTCACTTAATTACTTGTTCATTGCCATAATTCCCATGTAGGCTTTCTTGGGCTGTATCAGTTTTCTATATTCCTCACACAGGTCCAGCTTCCATACTCTTGTTTTGTGCTATATCAGTTCCATCCTCAATTACTTTCTTTCTTTCTTTCCCTTTCCCCTTTTCAATCATTAGTTTCAGTGTGAGGTTAAGTTGATTTTAGTTTGTTCTTCTCATTTTCAATTATTATCTGCTTTCCTTTTGTTAAAGTTGTTACTTGTTAAGAGTTTTCAAATCACTGGGGTTTTTTAGCCTTGTCAATCTTGTCAATGCCTCCTACATACTTTCCTCTTCGTTGGGAGAGCACTGGGGACCAGTGGTGGTATGCATCACCGATAGATTGGGCTGCTGCTAATGGCCATTATGACTTGGTTCGTGAGCTGCTCAGAATGGATAGTAATCATCTTTTCAAGCTCACTTCCTTGCGCCGAATCCGTCGTCTAGAAGTGGTATGGGATGATGAAGAACAGTTCAATGATATTGCGAAGTTTCGTAGTGAGGTGGCACAGAAGCTGCTTCTTGAATCTGAGTCCAAGAGAGGGAAGAACTCTCTCATCCGTGCCGGCTACGGTGGATGGCTAATGTACACTGCTGCCTCGGCCGGGGACTTGGGTTTTGTTCAAGTCCTTCTTGAGAGGAACCCTTTGCTGGTTTTTGGTGAGGGAGAGTATGGTGTTACTGACATACTTTATGCTGCTGCAAGGAGCAAGAATTGTGAGGTTTTTAGGCTGCTATTTGATTTTTCTGTTTCACCAAGGTTTTTGAGTGGCAAAGGTGGGACAATGGAGGAGCATGTTGGGGACATTCCTTCGGTTTACAGGTGGGAAATGACCAATAGGGCTGTTCATGCTGCTGCTAGAGGAGGAAATCTGAAGGTTTTTGAGGAGCTTCTTGCCAATTGCTCTGATGTTTTGGCTTACAGAGATGCTGATGGATCTACTGTTTTACATGCAGCTGCTGGCAGAGGGCAAGTTGAGGTGATAGTCTTGTCTTTCATTATGAGTTATGTTTCATTTTTATGCACCAAATGTTTGAAGCTATTGCTACTCTTTTGCCTTCTGTCTCATAACCCCTTTCAGATTACTATTCTGGTGTACTAGTAGAGGAATTCTAAAAGTTCTCAATATATTAAGTTTTGTTTGGTGTTGATTGAACATAGATTATTTCTTGATATGTACAATGAAGAAACCCTTCACAGAGAATATTTGGTACGGAATATCAGATAGCCGTAGAATTATTCTAATCTTAGTCAGATCCTTATTATTGTGAGTAATTTTTGCATGATCACATAGACTATATCCTCAGGCACAAGTAATTAAAGCTGAAGGTAATATTAAAATACTCTCTTTGGTCCTGGTCCTGTATATATATATATATATATATATATATATATATATATATATAAGATCCTTTTAACCACTTTATAAAGAATTAAGGAATGTAGTTACTGGTATTAAATTTATCAACAATTTGTGTAAAGATCCTAGAGTCTTAAATTATTAAGATCTCATTCTTTAAACATTTTTGCAGTAAAATATCTCATCTGATGTAATAACTTTTGCATTATATAGGAAGAGGAAAAGTGAATGAGAGAGTTAGTTTGTCAAGTGATCTTCCCTTATCCTCATGAGAGGAGAGTCCAAGAAATTAATATATTATATTTATTTTTTATTGACCAAAACAAATTGTTGAATAATTAAGGGTATTTTTGTAAAAAAAAAATAGTAATACAGTAGACAATCTTGAGGTTCCTTATAAAAAGAGACTAAGGTAAACTTTTGAAAAAAGGTTTCCATAAAAAAGGATTGGAAGGAGTAATTTTACCATAGACTTTTCTATCTTTTTTATTATTATTTTAATGCATTTTGAGCTTTTGATTGGTTGTGCCTATAGGCACTGTTCAAGAATTACTCTATTGTTGTTGAGCTTCCCATACTAATGCAATTATGATCTCACAGAGGAAGTCAACCCCTTGTTTATCTTTTCAATTCATTTTCTTGTAATGATATGACATTAAATTTGAACTAGTCTTGCCTCTTATGCTGGTAGTTAAATATCTTACATCATCCTTTGACATGATCAACTCCACAGACCATCAGGGTAACACTGCTTTGCATGTGTCTGCTTCCAGGGGCCAATTTCCAACAGCTAAATCTCTAGTCTCAGCATTTCCCTCATTGACCTCTCTGAGAAACAACTCTGGAGAAACTTTTCTCCACAAGGCTGTGTCTGGTTTTAAATCTCATGCATTCAGAAGATTGGACAAGCAGGTTGAACTTTTGAGAAACATGCTGAGTGGGAAGAACTTTCATGTGGCAGACATTATCAATGTCAAGAACAATGGTGGAAGAACTGCTCTTCACATGGCCATCATAAGCAACATTCACACCGATCTTGTGCAGCTCTTGATGACTGCCCCATCAATAAATGTGAATATATGTGATGTTGATGGCATGACCCCACTAGATTACCTTAGGCAACACCCCAAATCTGCATCATCAGATATACTAATCAAAAAGTTGATCTTAGCTGGGGGAATGTTTGGCTGTCAAGGCCATAGTTCAAGAAAAGCCATAAGCATCACACTTGAGAATGCAAAGCATTGGAAGCAGTCCTGGGACATCATTCAGAATCTTAGACACTGAGATATTTTTGTACACTGGCATTGAGAATGTGTCAGATG
>CM023947.1:18275767-18301276 GCA_013407115.1 Glycine latifolia
TCAATTCGGAGTTCCGTAGAGCTCTATAGGTCCTGTACAAGGAAGATACATCAAGTGAGCATAAAATCCGAAAATACGCTACAATTAGCAATTAAGCCCAGTAACTTGCCTAAGACAAAAAGTGAATTAGAATGGGAAAATAAAAGTCCAAGAGAAGTCAAATAAGCTAAGAATGATAAAAAAATATTTAACTAAAGGCACTCCATCATTGGACTGGCGCTTCTTACCTCTAAGGTTGTTAATGAGGCTAGAGAACCGCTTCTCAAGCTCTAATGTCCTAAAAGTCACCTTCTCTTTCTTAAATGAGAAGCTTTCTTTGTTCGCCAATGGAAAAAATGGAGAAGGAAGAGAGAAGGAATGCCTTTTTGGTGAAGGGAATGAGGAAGAAAATGAGTCGTGCACGAAATAATCCACACGCACGCTATATAAATACTCTGAGAGTTAACGCACGTCGCATACGTCACTAAGTCAACACGTGTTACTCCAGTGACCTGACAGTCAGTCCGGATCATGTGCATAGGTTAGGCTTGTGAAAGCACCAACTACCGAGCTTGTGAGTCAAGCGCATATGACTTCCCATTGGGAAGTGTAGCTTAGATAACCTTGTCCGGGTTCCCACCCTGGCCGTCACTACTCGACCTTGTTCGAGTTCCTTTCTGTTCAGCGCTTATTCCCAAGATACATATGCAATAACCCAGTCACACTCTAACCTGGTTTCCTTGTAAATATTAACACTCTCAGTACGAACCTGGCTTCAAAAGGTTCTATTTACACCTCTTCCTTATCCGAGTTCCAAAATTACACCTCCCCCTTATATGACACCCCGGTCACACAAATCCGGATTAGTCACAGGGTCATTACCATAATTATTATTACTACTACGTAATTACGACATCAAAACGTTAAAGTGCCACATGGACACCCAAGACCTTACATTCGCCCCACCTGTCAAAGAATTTTGTCCTCAAAATTCGAAGAATCTTACCCGTCAAGCAACTCGGGATATAGCTGCACGAGCTCCTGTTCTCGCTCCCAAGTTGCCTCCTCGGGAGTCCTTCCTTCCCATTGTACCTTGACTATGGGAATCATCTTACTTCAGATGTTCTTCTCCATTCTATCCAAAATCCAAGCCGGTCGCGTGGGGCAGGTCAGATTCTCCTTAATCTGCACCGTGTCCGGCTCCATCACATGCGAAGGGTCTGCTACATACTTCCATAGTTGAGACACGTGAAACACGTCGTGCAGCCCGAACAGTTGGGGAGGCAAGGCTAACTTGTAGGCCATCGGGCCTGCTCTTTGGAGAATTTGATAAGGGCCTATGTATCTCGGGCTGAGTTTCCTTACTCCCAAAGCCCGTCTAACCCCGGTGACTGGAGATAGTCTAAGGAATACATGATCGCCCTCAACGAACTGCAGTGGGTGGTGCTTGCTATCATAATAGCTTTTCTGTCAACTTTGGGCCCGTAACAACTTATCCCGGATCATGCGGATTTGCTCAGAAGTGTCCCGTACCATCTCGGGTCCAAGGAGTTGACCCTCCCTTACTTCAGTCCAGCACGTAGGAGTCCGGCACCTCCGCCCATATAATGCTTCGAATGGTGCCATGACCAGACTAGCATGGAAGCTATTATTATACGAGAACTCCACCAATGGGAGGTACCCATCCCAACTCGTCCCTTGTTCCAATGTGCAAGCTCTCAGCATGTCTTCTAGAGTTTGGATGGTCCTTTCTGTCTGCCCGTCCGTCTGGGGATGATAAGTCGTGCTGAGCCTCAGCTGGGTTCCAAAGGCCTCTTGAAGAACGCCCCAAAACTTTGAGGTGAACTTCGGATCTCTATCGTTGACAATGCATTTTGGGACACTATGCAATCTAACTATCCCTTGATGTATAACCGAGCCAACTTCGCTATGGTATAGTCAGTCTGGACAGGTAAGAAGTGAGCCGATTTGGCGAGTCTATCAACAATTACCTAGATGGAGTCGTATCCGGGTTGAGTCCTTGGTAGCCCGACTACAAAGTCCAAGGAGATACTATTCCACTTCCACTCTGGGATCGGCAAGGGTTGTAATAGGCCCGTCGGCTTCTGATACTCGATCTTAACCTTTTGAGATACCAGACACTTAGTCACGTGCTCGGCTATGTCTCTCTTCATTCCTGGCCACCAAAAGTTCCTCTTAAGGTCCTGATACATCTTGGTGGCTTCGGGATGAATACTAAACCGACCTTTGTGAGCCTCGGATAGAAGCGTATTCACTAACTCCCCCTTAGGTACCACAATCCTTCCTTGGTATGAAATTAAGCCATGGTCTTCCCAGGAAACGCCTCTTTGTCCCAGCAGGGACTTCACATCTTTGTCACTTTCCTGGGTTTCTCGAATCCTTCTAATCAACTCGTTATTCACCCTGATTGCTCTCAGTTCGAGACCCTGGTTACCCTCGATTACAGTCATGTGCATATCCCGAAAATCCTTTATTAGCTTGTATTCCGCCATCATCAAGCAAGCCGTGCTCATATGCTTCCTGCTTAGGGCGTCCGCCACCACATTGGCTTTTTCGGGATGGTATTTTAACTCAAAATCATAGTCCTTAAGGAACTCCATCCATTGTCTTTGCCTCATGTTCAGCTCATTCTGATCAAATAAGTATTTGAGGCTCTTGTGGTCACCGAACACCACGAGTTTGGCACCATACAGGTAGTGCCTCCATATTTTCAGAGCAAAGACCACTGCTGCAAGTTCTAAATCATGTGTTGGGTAGTTCTCCTCATGTGGCTTCAGTTGACGGGAAGCATACACAACCACCTTTTTCTCTTGCATCAGAACACATCCCAGTCCTTGCTCGGATGCGTCACAAAAGACCTCGAAACTTCCTTCCGGGTCAGGAGGGGTTAACACGGGAGCCGTGGTCAATTTTTCCTTTAGTCTGTGGAAGCATTCCTTGCACTCATTGGTCCAAACAAAAGGATTCCCCTTTCGGGTTAGACGAGTCAAGGGAAACACCATTTGTGAGAACCCTTGAATGAACCTTCGATAGTACCCAGCCAGTCCCAGGAAACTCCGGATCTCAGAAACACTCTTGGGCCATTCCCAAGTCATCACGACCTCAATCTTACCGGGATCAACTGCTACCCCAGTTACTGAGATCACATGGCCGAGGAACCTTACCTCGGACAACCAAAATTCGCACTTAGACAACTTGGCATACAACTGGTCGTTCCTTAGAGTCTGGAGAACGATCCGGAGGTACTCGACATGCTTCTCTTCATTCTCAGAGTAGACCAGTATGGCATCAATGAACACCACCACGAATTCATCCAAGAAGGGTTTGAACACCCTGTTCATATAATCCATGAACATCGTCGGGGCATTCGTGAGACCGAACGAAATGACTTGATATTTATAATGGCCATACCGAGACCAAAATGCGGTCTTAGGTATGTCCTCGAACTTAATCCGAATTTGGTGGTATCCGGATCGCAAGTCTATCTTAGAGAATACCCGGGCTCCCTTCAATTGATCTAATAAATCATCAATCTGGGGTAAGGGATACTTGTTCTTCACAGTGACTTTATTTAATTGCCGGTAGTCCACACATAACCGCATACTTCTGTCCTTCTTTTTCATGAAAATAACCAGGGCTCCCCATGGAGACACACTCGGCCTAATAACCTTTTTGGATAATAAATCCTTAAGTTGTGCCTTTAGCTCTTTTAATTCCAAAGAAGCCATACGGTATAGGGATATGGATATGTGTCCTACGCCCGGGATCAAATCAATGGAGAACTCAATCCCCCTATTTGGTGGGAGTTGTGTGATCTCTTCCGGGAACACATCAACGAACTCGTTCAAAACCGGGATCCTCGACAGGTCGACGCCCGGCCCGTCCTCCACTACATTTAGCAAAAGACAGCCTCGTGCTCTTTTCCTCATTTCCTTACGAGCTTATAGGACCGAGCAAAGCGAACTGGAATCTGGCCTCACCCCGTTTGAAGGTGCCACGACCTTTTTGTTGTAGCAATCCAACATGATGCCATATGTAGCTAACCAATCCATTCCAACAATGATCTCAAGAGTGGGCATCGCAAGGCAGTATTCAGATCAACATTGTACTCCTTGCCCTCAAAGAGAAACTGCACATCCCGACAGTACGTATCAACCCAGCACTGCTCCTTAGAAGCAGTGGTAACCTCCATAGGAGGGGAAAGTCTGAACACCTGAAGGTTCAATCCAAAGCCCATACTATCCTTAATGAAGGAGTAAGTATCTCCAGAGTCGAACAGGACTCTCACATCATAATCATTGATCAAAACCGTACCTCGGATCAAGTCAAGAGCTCGGGCTGCCTCTCTGGCATCCATTGTGTAAATTCGGCCTGTTGTGAGTGTGGTAGACATCACTAGAGCAGCCATTGCCCGGATGTTTGTCCGTGGGCACTCTCTGGCATAGTGGCTGGGCTCGCCACACCTAAAGCATATCAACTGACCTGAGCGGCACACTCCCCAATGATCTGCCCCAGAAGAGGTACACTTAGGAGGTTGGGTCAGTCTCCAATATGATCCATATTGATTCAGGCTCTTCTTAAACCAATCTGTTGAAGACGTGACCCTCAAGTCCCGGCCCTTGCCCTTCCCAGTTGGACCTGCATTACTGGGCTTCCCCCCTTCCGGTCTTACTGAGGGACTCAGATGGCTTCCACTGCACCTCCTAATCATGTCCTCTACCTGGCGGCACTACCTCACAGGCTGCCCATATCTCGGGATCCATTCCCAGCAATTTTCTCTTCAATGATTTCCTTAAGTCCCCTCTGGAATTTGGCAGCAAGGACCTCGGCATTAGGGAGAGCTCTTCTGAAATGAGCATACTTAGCCAACTCATTGAATTTGGCTAAGTACTCGTCCACCGACATCTGTCCCTGGACGAGGCCGTCAAACTCGGCCTGCTTCTATTCCCGGGCATCCCTGGGGATATACCTGTCCAGGAACTAGGCTTCAAAGGTCTGCCAAGTGATGCCCTCATCTCGGTTTCTTAGTAATAGGGAAGTGTTGACCCACCACTCATGCGTGTCACCTTGAAGCAAATACGTAGCATAGAGGAGCCTCTGATGGTCTGGGCACTCCATCACCGTGAAGATCTTTTCTAATGCCTACAACCATTTGGCGGCCGCAATGGGGTCGTTGCCCCCATGGAAAGCCAGAGGATCATGCTTGCGGAAGGCGATAAGCATTCTCCCTCTGGCCGCCGTGTTCTCTTAGACCTCAGCTCGGGGAAACCGGCCTCCTCTATGGTGACGGGGTCCATCAGAACGAGGGGTACCTTCCACGTGATGGCGACTACCTTCGCCCTCGTATGTAGGTGGGGGAGAGGGTGCTCGACCTTCCCTCTGAAACGACCTCAGCTTGGCCATCAAGACTTCATTGGCCTGCATCAAGGCCTCGTTCTCTTGTTAGTTTGCGACCATCTCTTGCAGCATAGCTGCTAAGGCAGCTGTCACCGGATCCGGATGGGCGTTGGCATCCAGCATGTCACTATTGTTTTGGGTTCTCACCATGATACTGCACATGTTACACGAAATGGTGAGTTGATCATGCCCACACTTGTGATCACACATGCAATGATCATAACGAACACCAAAAACAATATGCATCACCCACAATTTACCATGCTCCCCTATGAAAGACCGCTCTGATACCATTAAAATGTAACAGCCCGTATGCATCCAGGTTGTTAACATTCCATTATGGTCGTTAAGCGCAGTAATTATCTTAACAAAATATAATAAGGAAGCAACTAATTAAATGACGTCATTATACGTCTGCAACAAGATAAAAGTGTTGCATTATGTATGGTAACAATTCATGAGTTTATAAACTTATAAGACCAAAGGTACAATACCCTCTAGGGCAGGGTTACAAACATGCAAAAATACATAACAAAATATAGAGCCACATGCTCCAAAAATAGACTAAGGTTCACTAAGAACTCGTCCTGGCTCGGCCTCTCGTCCAGAATCTCTTGGACTGCCTCGCTACCCGGACCTCTTGCCCTGGAATCCGCCGTCCTCCCCGTGCTCATCACCTGCAATAACATGTAATCCCCAACAGGGGTGAGACAATAATCTCAGTAAACTCTGGGTTCTGGAGGGCTTCTCCTTTCCCGGGTTCACTTCCATGACACAAAGCATCAAAACGGCATTAAACAAGCTAGCCATCCCGGCTTACAAAAGAACACATCACATGTATATAATCACACATATATAATAAGAGAGATCATCCAATTAATGGGCACATTCCCTTGTATGTCTTTGCCTGAGGAAGATCATCCAACTTAATGGGCACATTCCCCCAGGACTTCGGGCAAACACCCCCTGAGGAAGATCATCCAACTTGATGGGCACATTCCCTCTGGGTTCCATGTGGACGTCTATGGCTCTAAGTCCATATTTGTCCATTCTACTGGCCAGAGAATCTCAAATATCACAACAAAGCAATCACAATGCAATTCATATACATGTTCTCAAACAGAAAGCAGTAACACCCTATCTCAATACATGCATCATGACATATAACAACCATCACTCCCTTGGAGTATGGTGGAACGCGGTCCAGAGAAGGACTCTTAAGAACAGGGAGCTTACTTGTCCGGCGTTCCTCACTAGTTCGTCCACCCTCGTGATTTCGAACACCACGTTCTTCAGCATCACGCCCTACATGCATGCATGCAAGAAATCAATAATGGTTTTCACCTGTTGCATGTAGAGGAACTCAATATATTACGAGGTTACCATCATTAGTCACCCACAGGCAACATGCACGGCCCCAAAAGGGTTCATCACAATTAACCCAAAAATGATAACAGTTATATTTTAAGGTTGGACCAGTGCTTCTTACCTCTAAGGTTGTTAATAAGGCTAGAGAACCGCTTCTCAAGCTCTAATGTCCTAAAATCACCTTCCCTTTCCTAAACCAGAAGCTTTCTTTGTTCGCCAATGTTGGAAACAAAGAAGGAAGAGAGAAGGAACGCCTTTTTGGTGAAGGGACAGAGGAAGAAAATGAGTCATGCACAAAATAACCCACATGCACGCTATATAAATACTCTGAGAGCTAACGCACGTCGCATACATCACTAAGTCAACACGTGTTACTCCTGTGACCTGACAGTCAGTGCGGATCATGTGCATAGGTTAGGCTTGTGAAAGCACCAACTACTGGGCTAGCGAGTCAAACGCATATGACTTCCCATTGGTAAGTGTAGCCCAGATAACATTGTCCGGGTTCCCACCCTGGCCGTCACTACCCGACCTCGTTCGGGTTCCTTTCTTTTCAGCGCTTATTCCCAGGATACATACGCAATAATCAGGTCACACTCTAACCCGGTTTCCTTGTAAATATTAACACTCTCAGTACAAACCGGCTTCAAAAGGTTCTATTTACACCCCTCCTTTATCCAAGTTCCAAAATTGCACCTCCCCTTTGTATGACACCCCAGTCACACGAATCCGGATTAGTCATAGGGTCATTACCATAATTATTATTACTACTACGTAATTATGACATCAAAACGTTAAAGTGCCACATGGACACCCAAGACCTTACACCAGCGAAAACTCACACTTCATATACTCAGTCTTACTCTGACTTATCGTGAATCCTTTAGACTCTAAAGTGTTTCTCCACAATTCAGGTTTCCTATTAACACTGTCTTTGGTCTCATCAATAAGCACAATATCATCTGCAAAAAGCATACACCATGACACTTCTTCTTGAATATCTTTTGATAATTCATCCATCACTAAGGCAAAGAGATAAGGACTAAGAGCCGAACCTTGATGTACACTTACCGTGATAGGAAAATCCCTTGATGTTCCATTACAAGCTTTCACACATGTGATAACCTATCATACACATCCTTGATTGCATTAACATACTTTAATGAGACTTTTTTCTTCTCAAGAGTCCACTATAAGACTTTTCTTGGGACCCTATCGTATGCTTTCTCAAGATCTATGTAAATCTTTCTTCTTTTCTCGATATCTTTCCATTAATTATTGCATCAAGAAAATAGCTTCCATGGTACATCTTCGTGGCATAAATTCAAATTGATTTGCAGAAACCTTGGTCTCCCTCCTCAAGCGATGTTCAATAACTCTCTCCAACAACTTCATAATATGACTCATGAGCTTAATGCCTTTATAATTAGAACAATTTTGGATATCTCCCTTGTTTTTATAAATAGGCACAAACATACTTTTCCTTCAAGCATCAGACATCTTATTTGTTTGAAGAATCTTATTGAAAAGATTAGTCACCATTTTATTGTCACATCTTTCAGGCATCACCTCACTTCAATAGGGGCGTCATCGGGTCCCAAAGCTTTATTATTCTTCATCCTCTTTAAAGCCTCCTTAAATTCATGTGTATTAATTCTTTGCACAAATCTTCTATTCAAATCATCAAAAGTGTCCTCTAATTGCACCCTACTTTTATTGTCATCCCATTAAAAAGTTTGTTGAAGTAGTTTAACCATCTTTCATTTACATCTTCAGCTCTTACCAAAAGAGTTTGATTTTCATCCTTGATGCATCTAACTTGGGTGAGGTCTTTACTCTTCTTATCCCTCATTTTTGCAAGTTTGTATATACTTTTTTCATCATTCTTGCTCTCAAGATTTTTATACAAATCGTCAAAAACATTGCCTCTAGCTTCCCGCACTGCTTTCTTTGCATTTTTTCTCGCTACTCTAAACTTTTGCAAGTCTTCTTCATTGTGATTTTTATGCAAAAATCTAAAACATTCATTTTTCTGTTTAATTGTCTCCTGCACCTCTCCATTTCCACCACCATGTTTTCTTTGTAAGAACTTTGTTTCCTTTGCTTTCTCTCATCACTCTCCTTCCCACATTTTGGACACACACAGTTATCTTATTTCATATTTCATTTGCTTCTTCAATAAACTCTCATGATTCTTCACGCAACATGCTTTCCTTGAATTCAAGTTGTTTTTCCTCCTTTAATATATAATATAATACATCTTATATATACGATCAAAATCTTTTAATATATAATACAATATATCACATTCCGTGCATTCTCACACAACTAATTTTTGTGTTATCATTATTTCATATTAAATTATGCACAATGCTTTTGTAGTTAAACAATCTCAGGATCGATCTTGACATTTTGTAGATCATGGACAAAATAATACATCAGACCACTTATATATAAGTATTTAAAAATTTAAATATATATTATATAAAAAGACAAGCTTGTAATTTCAATTAAAATAATGCTTATTACATTATGTGAATAACATTTTAAAAAAATCTGAAAAAAATGTTTTACAATTTTTTTTCCAGTAAACTCTTTTATAATTGATAAAATATTGAGTTCCGTTCCGGTTATTGATTTTTTAAAGTAAGATAAATCACAAATTTGCAACAGAAATGATGCACACACCAACATGCCTAGTCTGAGTTCCGTTCCGGTTATTATGTGCCTCTCAGCTCCCAATCACTATTGCAGACAACTTGGACTGCTAGACAACAAACTTATGATCTAGCAAAAAGAAAGTCTTGCAAACGGTGAGCTAAGTTAGCCAATAGCCACTGAGCATACATTGGGAACTTGGGCAATTGGCTTTGCAATCAAATATGTTATTTGGCTTAATTGCAACGGTATATCACTAATAAGAATTACCTTCTTTCACTGACTATATAAGTAAAGCAATTCTGTACAACCCTCTTCCAATTATCTGCGTTGCCACAAATTTAGAAAATGGTGAATTTTCATTTAATATTTTGGGGAAAATTGAATGTTTTAATTCATTGAAAAAGCCCCACAGGTTACTTCCTGAAAGAATTGACAACAATTGTCTTGTCATCACCCAACATAAAAATGTGAAAGATGCAAACTACACAGGTTATTATATATCCAGACAAGTCTATATACCCAACTTTAACATCAAGAACAAATTTCGTTATTATGACAACTGTTTTTGAAATACTAATATCCTGATGAAATTCAATAATCACAATATATCTTGCTAAAACTGAATAATCAAAACTTATCCACTGACTTTCTTTATGCGGTGTGTCGTGGTATTGCAATCTGTGTTGGGCTTCCTTGGACCAGCAAAAAATGTTGGGCAGGATGTAAGCCCAGACTCGATCCAGAACAGTTTCATTAAACAATGTGACTACTAGGGCATTACGAACTTTTACATTTTTATTAATAAATCATAAATACACATTGAAAATAGTAAAATTATTTTTGGAAAAATATACTTTTAGTCTTTATACTTTCAGTCAAACGTTGTCAATATTACTTTCATATTGATAAACTTGATCATTAAACTTTAAAAACACGTAAAATTAGTTTTCTCTCTCAAAGAATTCAATGTATTTTTTAAAGTTAGAAAGGACTAAAATCATATATCTTTTAAAGTTTGAGGATAAAATCAATTATATAAAAATATAAGGATCTTGACCATATTTGACTAAAAATATAAGAATTAAAAATACATTTTTTCCAATTATTATTTAGCGCCTCACTATCCAGTTTAATATTCTTGTTTATTTTAATAATATTTTTATTATTAATATAATAAGATAGTTTTAATAGAAGGTAGGTTATAAAACAATTTAATATATAAATATAATATAATGGCGAATTCATAACAAAGGAAGATAAAGTATTTTTAAGACAAACAATGGGAGATTACATCCTAATGATAAGTACACCATAACTCACGTAAAATATTGGTTAAATTAATTTGTAGGTTTATGAACTATTAAACAGTTTTCTATTATATTTTTGAATTTTTTTAATGAGGTCCCTGAATTTATATTTGTTTGTTAAATATGGTCAACATGTAAAGATGTTATAAACTTATGAGACCACGAGTTTAGAACCTAATTAAAATTTATTAAGTCTATGTAGCTCGGCAAGGTTATAAACTCTGGTCTCAACATGTAAAGATGAAAGATTGACATGTAGAGACTAGACAATTTTTAATTTAAGTCCCTGAATTATTTTTCATTTTTAAATATATTTCTGAAATTTTTTTTTTCAATTGAGTCATTAAACTTGTATTTATTTTTAATTATGTTCAAATTGGAATCTAATTAAAAAATAAATATAAGTTCAAAGACTCAATTTTAAAAAAAAAAACTTAAGAGATCTTATTAAAAATTATCAAATAATTCATTACCTGCATAATCTAACCTAAAATTTGTATCCACATTCTCTTGAAAGCATTCAATTAATATTATAAAAGTTTGCAAATACTCAAGCCATAAACATATAAACAATATGTAAAATCCATGATTTTTGATAATATTATTTCTTAATTATCACTAAAACCAAACTCAAGTATTATATAAACACTTTAGTAGGGGTGTGCACGGATTGGCTTGGGCCGGTTTTTGTCAAATTTAGGACTCAACCTAATCAAATTTGATCGATTCAGTTTGATTCGATTTTCACATTTTTTTTTCAAACCCAACCAAACACAACTCATTCATGAACGGTTTGATTTGGTTCGGGTCAACGGATTACTCATTTAAATTTAATTTAATTTTCTTAGAACTACTATTTTATATCATGATTCTTCTAAATATCCAATACAATTAACACAATATTATCAAATGTATGAAAGTAGTAAAATTAATTAATTTAATACCATCAACAAAATATTCTAAAATAGACTAATAATATAAATTAAAACAAAATATTTTTCAACAAAATTTATTATAATAGTCTGAATAACAACTATTTTTTACAAACTAATTTCTTGCAATAAGCTTTGCTACAACCACATTTGCTGAAACAAATGAACAAAATATGATTCTTTAATATTATAAACATGGTAAAAAAAATATGAAAAAGGGTTGAAACAAATAACAATATACCTAAAAGTAATACATTAAGAAGTTTCAACACTTGCAGTTTCAACACCTGGGGACCTAATATTAACAATATTTAAAGCCAAACCAAACAACTCTAAAAATTTAAACACAACCCCGTTAGCACAAAAATTAATTGATATTTTATACAAATATGAAAAATGAAATAAGAGATTACACACCTGATTCAATCTTTTTCACTTCATTTATTTCAACTTGCAAGTCATTAACATTTTGCTTAGTAGATCTAAGCCAATTTTGGGCACAAATGAGAGCTTCAATAATTAGGCTCAGATTTATGAGTCTTCTCACTTTATATGATTTTCAACCTTTTCATTTCTACCCGATGTGGGATTTCACCTTACACTTGTACTCCCAATATCTCTTCTTTAAGTTTGAGTCTCTTCCACATGGTAGTCTCCCCAAGGGATGACAAAGTGTACTCAGACCCTACAAGTACTCACAAAAATATCTGCAAGTGGGGAGGGTAATTACGTGCAATATTGGGACTGGGTATGGGGCGGGTATATAAGTGTAACCTGATGACCAACCCAATTCAATTAAAGTTGAGTTGGGTTGGATTTGGCTGCAAAAATAAAAAATAAAGGTTTAACCTAACCTTACCCAATTAAGTTTAATTGGAATGAGTTGAAAAATAGACAAAAATCAACCCAACCCGGACAATTTACATCCCTACAACTTACATAGTTGCAATAGCACACCAGTAGACCTTGAGAACCAATCAAGTGGCAGGCCCACTCGCATCATTTTTAAACTTGGTTGGCTTAGAGGATTTGTTTGAAGCCCAAGCTTTTTTATTTCAATTCCTTGAAGTGGCAGATGTTGTCATGTGTCTGTAAGATATGTGGATCAGACCTAGTCTATTAATTGTATTTCTGCTAAACTTTTCATCATGAGATGAAAATTAATGAATTTAGTTTATCAATTTTAGTTGCTATGGTAGCTTAGAACCCTAGTTATCTATTTTTCTTCAATAGAATCCCATCATACGGTGCTTTCATCGATCTTACTCCCATGGCTATGCAAACCAAATGCTCAGGAAGAGATAGATGCATTGGATGTCATCACTGAGAAGTTGGGCACTCTTCATGCTCAAATGGACCTTCAACAACAAATGTTCAACACCTAGATTGAAAATCAATAGTCTATTATGGATAATCGTCACTTACTTTTGCAGCAACACATGGATTCCAAGTATGACTTGAAAATACTATGAATACACTGCAAATGAACCAAGAGGGGGGGGGGGTGAATTGGTTCAAACTAGAAATTTAAAACTTTCTGAAACAAATTGCGGAATTGAAACTTAGGATCGTATCACAAATTCACCTTTACCAAAGTTAGAAATCTTTCTTCACCCAAGATCACCCTTAGTTATGAAAGCAATGACAGAAAAATGTTTCTTTGATAATAATGCTTGAGTTCACAAGGACATGTAATGAAACATACAGAAATTTAAACAAAACACAAAGCAATTATACTGGTTCACCTCTCAACCTTGGAGGCTACATCCAGTTGCTTCCAATACACACTAGGTTAGAGTAATTACTAAATCAAAGAATCTTTTATAAGTTGTTTACAAGTGATCTCTTTATCAACACTAGACAAAGAAATTGATTCTAAAACCCTATTAGAATACAAATCACAAGATACTGAGAACCCTACTCAGAATCCCAAACCTAGAGAACCCTACTCTAGCAAGCTTGAAAAGAAACCAATGATATACCACAATACAACATAAAATGTTAGAACTTTTAAAAAAGATGGGTTCAAGATAAACACAACCTGAGATCTTTCATGTATGAATGAATGAAATGAAATGAGATTACCACACTTTTCAGGTTGTAAAGCATAATAGCTCAGAATCATAATCTTGAAAACCTTCTTTCTTTAAAACATCTTCTCTAAAAACTCAGAAATCTCGATCACACAAGATGTTGTTTGAACTTAGAGTAAAACAGTAATTTGGACACTTATGAAAGCTCAGAAACTTTTGGGTAAGTCACTCTTGTTCAGAGTAAAACGTTCAATGTATATTTATAAGAAAAAGACTCACCAAGCTTTATATAAAACAAAATTAACTGACAATAATCAATTAATTCGCTAGTGTAATCGATTAAATTGCCATATGTAATCGATTAAAGTAACTAGATAATCGATTAAACTGTTCATCAACTTTCTGGAAATGGTTTCATGAACATTATAATCGATTAAACCGTTCAGTAATCGATTAAACCAGAACAGCATCATGAAAAAAGAATTCAGATAATCAATTACAGAAGGAGGTAATCGATTAAACCAGTGATGCATGGTTTTTTCATAAAACACTATGTAATCAATTACAAGAAACCAATAATCGATTAAACTATTCTTCAAGGCTTTTTCAGAAAAGTTTGAATGTCTTTAATCGATTAAATTGATTGTGTAATCGATTAAAGAAGTAAGATTTGCTTTTTAAAAGAACTTAGCCTTTGAGAACTTAACTTTTTGTAAAACCATTTGATTTCTTTAAGATTTAAAAACCATGTATGCTTGATCATGAGAATGCACATGCTAAAGAAAAATCACAAGGCATTTAACTTGAACCTTTTACACAAATTACAAATGCCATCAAAATGATTGGGCATGTAAAAAGCTAAAACGTAATCAAGTCTTCAACCTTGGTTCAATTCCTCTTGAAGCTTCCTTTAAACTCAACATGACTCTATGACTACACTCATTGTCGGGTTGCAATAGCAAATGCAAAACCTAACTGGCCAAGGACCTTCTTCAATTACCGCCCAACCTGTGATCTCATCCCCACCCCTTACCTTATCTTCAACTCCAATTACTCCAGTCCATGTATCCACTCCAATTCCCACTTGCCTCATAACCATGACCTTCATTACCCCATATGTGTCAGTTCCATTTCCCCAACCTTCAAACCCTTGCATCCATAATTTACCAATTTTCGCCCCCGCTATAGGCACCCCTCAATTCCAATACAACCCTCCCTTTAATCATACAACCCCAACCTCCCAATTTACCCCACCATTCCCACTCCTTTTCTCTAACACTTTTCAACCACCAAAATTACAATTCTGAACCCTTGGTCTGGTTTTCCAAATTGATCAAGTCTTTCTTTTTTACCAAGTTCCACTCGATCAAAGGGTAGCTATGGCTGCTTTCTATATGTGTGGTGAAGGCTTAACTTGGTAGAAATGGATGGCACTGAACACACAGGTTTTCGATTAGTTTAGCTTTACTAGGAGTTTTGAGCTACATTTTGGCCCCTCCACCTATCAAAACCATTGAGTGTAACTCTTTAAGTTACGCTAACACGGTGCATTTTCTAACTACCATAGTGCTTTTGAGAAGTTGAGTAATAGAGTTTTTGACCTGTCTAATGAGGTTTTCTTAAATTTTTTGGATCCAGGGGGAGCTGGAAAGAAGATCAAGACAAGGATGAAGCCCATTGGTTATTAGATTTTAGCTTTTTACATACCATTCAATTGAAGACATTTGTAATTTGTTAAGTTGTTTAATAGGCTTATCTTATGATCCTTGCATTGCATAAACATAATCATAAACATGCATACATGATTTGATAAAAGCCTAAAAGGTTTCATGTTTGCATATAGAAAGAAATTTCTCCTAGTTAAGTTTTTGAAAAAACCCATCTTGCCCTGGTTTAATCGATTACCAGCATTGGTAATCTATTACTTAAGCCATGAAGAACATAGTAATCGATTACCATTCACTCAATCGATTACACAGTACAAAAACTCAAAATATGTCTGACTACTTTAATTGATTACCATTCACTAGTAGTTGATTACACAGTACAAAAGCTCAAAACATGTCTGACAGCTTTAATCGATTACCATCTAATCGTAATCGATTACATCAGCTTATGTCTGAAACTAGTCTGACTGCTTTAATCGATTACACATTGATTTAATCGATTAAATTAATCATATGTCTTTTCCAGAAAGAGCTTAGAACATTTTAATCGATTATTTTGGATATTAATCGATTACATTAGTTAAAATAATCGATTACATTGATGATTCAATCGATTACATGCAGTTATTTCTGTTTCCTATATAAAGTTGTTAGGTCTGAGCTTTCTATATACATCTCAATACATATCACAAAATCTGAGAACTTGTGTTTTACGAATTTTCATTCACTCCCAAAGCTTTTAAAGTATGAGAAAAAGGTTTTCTACATCTTGCTTCAAAAATCAGAAACCATGCATCAATGATCATGTTGTTTTGAAGAAGATTCAATAAGAGTTTTCAAAAGAGCTGTTTTCAACAAAAGCATTCATTCAACCTGAGTTTGTTTGGTAAAATTCATTCACTCATCCTCAAAGGATCATAAGGTTGTATCTTTCTTGAACTCTTACTATGAATTGATTGGTTACATTTAATTCTTGTTATCTCTAAGATCAAAGAGTTTCTTTGGAGCTTTTTTTGGAGTAGTGTTCTCTGGTTCTTGGTCATTAGAAATCTAATAGCGTGTTAGATTTCAGTTTCTTTATCTAGGTTTGATAAAGGTGATCAGTTGTAAAAGCTTGTAAAGAACAGATTTTGATTTAGTGGAATTCTAATCAGGTTTGGTTAGAAGACACTGGATGTAGCTTCTCTTTTGAGAGGTGAACCAGTATAGATTTGGTGTTCTCTTGATTCTTATCTTGCTATCTTAATCTTGCTTATCTTATGGTTAATCTCTTTCAAGATCAACTGATATATTTTCTGCAATTACTTGAAGTGAAGGGTGAATCTTGATTGATTGAATGTTTCTATTTTTTTAACAAGGTTAAACTTGTGATACGATCTTTACTCCGCTGCTAGTTTTCAAAGAAATTTTTAAAGTCCCTATTTTAACCAATTCCCCCCCCCCCCTCTCTTGGTTAATTTTGTGTGTTCATCTTGTTTTCAAAACTGTTTTCTCTTTGGCCTAGTCCTTGAAATTCGAAGAGAGCTTGCTCTTATGCAACCCACTAATATCACCAATGCAATTGATATGGCCAAATTAGTGGAGGATAAAATTAGAGACTCTAAATCCCAATTTTTTGAGTCCACTTTCACTATAGCCACCCATAACTACACTTATAACAACCCTTTTACCCCAACACCAATACCCAAACTACACCTCAAACCACCCCAACCTCGTCTTCCCTACCCATTAAAAAGATGACCCACAACCAATAACAAGAGTGTCGTGAGCTTTGGGCCTTTGCTATTATTGTGACGAAAAATTCATCATTGGTCACGAATGTCAGGGTGGAAATATTTTGTTCTTGTAATTGGATGATGATAATCCCTTTTTGGATGATGCCTCAGATTCAAGAGACCTCTATACTCCCCTCCCTAAACCAACCTATTTTCAGCTTTCCTTTCACACTCTTATGGGCCTTCCTTCCCCCCCAAACCCTCAAATTCCTTCAACTGCGCATTGCTTCCCATCTCCACCTACCCGTTTTCCCTACCCCACCTTTCCAGGTTTTGGTTGGCAATAGCCAATATATCACATGCAAAGGCCATTGTTCTTGAGTCCCTATCAGCTTATAGCAACACACCTTTGACATTGATTTCTACTTGTTACCCATTGAGGGTGTTGATGTAGTTTTAGGAATTGATTGGCTTAGCTCTTTAGGCCCTCTACAAGCTAATTTCTCCACTCCCAACATATCCTTCCTGCATAACAACACACCCATTACCCTCCAAGGCTCACCTACCCTTTTTCCCACCCCATCCACTTATCAGCAGGTTTGTCACCTTATCCATATCAATTCAATTGCTTCCTTCAAACTTTTAACCTTTCAACCATTTTCCTCTTCAACAAATTTGTCACCTTATCCATACCCATTTTGTTATTTATTTCATGACAATCACAAATCAAAAATACAAAAACCTAGTTCTTAGTTAAATAATTAGATGAAATCCCTCCTTTATTCCTCTGGGAGACGACCTGGACATTAGTTCAGTTACTACATCATGATTGAGTTACACTTGTCCTATAAGTTGAATTTAACGTGAAATAAAACTCTAACATGCCCCTTCCACCTTTCAATCGGCCATGAATGATTTATTACAACCTTATGTTGGCTGATTCTTTTTAGTGTTTTGTGATGATATTTTAATTTACAACCTTTCTCTTGGTGGTCATTTATGCTTGATTTTAGATTTAGTTGTTGTTAGTCATTATGTGGCCAAGTTATTTAAATGCATTTTTGCGGTCTCTATTATTCACTATTTGGGGCATGTCATCAGTGCTTCTGGAGTTTTGCCTGACCTTGAAAAGATTTAGGCCATTTTAGATTGGACCATCCCATAATCTATCACTTCCTTACATGTTGTTTGGGACTCACAGGTTTCTACAGACGCTTCATTCATCACTTACTGCTCATGCAGAACTCCTCATTGATCTACTTTGCTCCAACAATTTTTTTTGGTCTACAAAAGCTGATAAAGCTTTTAGAAAATTCAAAAACAAAATTACAACAATTTCGGTTTGAAAATTTTATTTGCTCAGACCATACACACTCCAGAACAACAAAAATGGTTTGCCAAATTTCAAGGCTTTGATTTTGATATCTACTACAAACCTGGAGAGTCCAATGTAGTCGTTGGTGCCTTGTCGTGCAAATTCTTCACTCCTTTCCTATTTTCCATCTTTTCACCTATTCCCCAATTCCTTCCCTAGCTTCAAGATTACTACAAGAAAACCACAAAAAGTAAGCTTCCCTTCGCTAACCTCATACAACTTGATTTTTCATTTTAGTGATGGGCTCATTTATTACAAATTCAAGCTCTTTATACTTGATATTTCTCATTTGCACAAGGCCTTTCTCCATGAGTTCCATACTGCCCCATAAGGTGGCCATTCGGGTATCAAACCAATTATGGCCTGCCTCACGTCTTCCTTCTATTGGCTTGGGCTCTATACTAATGCAAAGAAATTCATCCAAGCTTGCATAGTTTGCCAATAAAACAAGTATATGCCAACAAAGAATGTAGGGTTATTACAACCTTTTCCTATTCCAGCACAAGTATAGGATGATTTGACCATGGACTTTACCACTCACCTTCCCTTTTCTAAAGGCCCATTGTAATTTGGGTAACTTGTGTCCGCCTTTCCAAATTTATGCATCTGATACCCTTACCTTCGAGCTTCTCTTTCCAAATTTGAAATTTGCTTCCTCCATGGCATTCCACGATCCATCATCTCTGATTGCGACCCTCTAATCCTAGCACATTCTTGAAAAAGCTTCATGTTCAAGGAACCTTGCTTCATTATAGATTCTCCTACCATCGCAAGATGGACGGCCAAACCAAGGTGGTCAACGGCAGCATCAAGGCCTATCTTCGTTGTTTATATAGCGACAACCCTAAATAGTGGTTCAAATATGTCCACCTCACTTAGTTTTGGCACAACTCTGATTTTCCCTCTTCCAATAACATAACCCATTTTTAGGCGTTGTATGGCTGATCACCAGCAACCATTCTTGCCTAGGTTCCTAGCACCACTTCCTTGAGTTCATTGGATATCTCCCTGCAAACAAGGGAGAAATTCTTCAATAACTTAAAGATAATCTACATTGTACAAGACAAATGATGCAAGACCAAGCCAACCTTGATAGGCGTGATGTCAATTTCTTACCTGGTCACTACAAGAAAACATTGATTTTTGACAAAAATAAATCATCGATAAGGTTCAAAATCTGTTGGTAAATATGCATTTTCGACAAACAAAAATCTATCAAAAATGTTGGCGCAGGAAAAAGCTATTGTCGGAATTCCATCAGTAATTTTTGACGGATTATCTGTCAGAAATTACTAATGAACATACTTCATTGGAAATTAATGATGGATAATTCATTGATAATGATGACGTTCATTAGTAACCCCAGACGAAAAATCCATCTAAAATTACTAACGGGCATTCTGTCAGTAATAGTGTATATACGTTTCTCAATGAAAATCCATCGATATTGTTAATGATATATTTCGACAGATCATCTGTTGGTAATATTACCGACAGATAATCCATAAAAAACAAACAATGAATGCCTTTATTTTGTTACCCATTACCGATAGATTATCAATCAGTAATTTTGTCATTGATATTTTTTTATATTTAACATATTATTTGGTTATTATATTATATGCTAGTATATATTAATATTCTACAATGATGACATGTACAAAACAATAATAAATTTAAAAGATCATAAATTTTATAATAATTTAACTAAAAAGTTATTGCATATATATTAATCATATATAACTATTTTTAACAAGTCAAATAATTCATAAATTAAAACATACCACAATTTTAAAACAACATTCTAAAAAGGACAAGTAATAATAAATCTTTTAATAGAATCTACTAATTATCACAAACTAGAGTTTGGTTGTTGTTGATTTTCCTGTTGTTGCTCCTATTGATCATTTTGTTGCTCTTGGTGGTTGTTTTGCTGGTAGTTTTGTTCAAAGATATTTTGTGCATCAGGTGGTAGGAATTGCATGACAATTGATTAAAACTGTTGAAATTATTGTTGAAATTGAAGACTCATCCACTCATTTTTCTCCCACGTTTGACTAATCTCCTTCTCACTTTGTGAAAGTTGTTGCCTCAGCTGGATAATCCCTTTTGAATCAAGTGAACAACTACTTGATGCTTTCTTTTTTTGCATGAGGCTACTATCTCCACCTTGATAATAAAGAGCAAGGTCTTCAGTCTTATAGATTCGTCCCTTGGTCTTTCCACAATAGCTTTGGCCCAACACTAAGACCTAATACTCTCCTCCAAAGTAGGGTCAAAAGGGCTAGTCTCTGATTCGCTAACAGATGATGCAACCTCAGACCAAGCTTGAGAATATATTCTTTTAAAAAATTTCCTGTTATTTAAGCAAAGACAACTTTTAGTAACATAGTAATGTGAATAAAATGAAGAACAACAATAATTTAAAAACTTGACATGTGTTCTTCCAGATCTTTCATCGACAAATTCACCTGTATCCTTTCTTATATGGGTCTGTTTAAAGACCTCATCAATATGTACAGAACAAATAATTCCGCTGCCTGCAAAAAAACATTTATGGTAACTAAATAAACATTTAATCTTAAAATTATTAAGTTTTAAACAAATATCAAACAAGTTTAATGTACTCACCATGTGCATGGCATGATCATGCATGCTAATAAAGCCACATGTATGAAGGGTCCCACCCTTTTCAAACGCTCGATTTATTATGGCTTGTGTAGACTTTGCTCAGTAAGCTTCTATATTCCAATGTGCTAACAAACAGTTCCACATACCATCTCCAAACCATCTTGGCTTCTTACGAGTCTTTTGAGCATTGCCAAATATATAAGACAATCTATAAGAGACTTTAGTGTGAAAATTTCTCCTAATCCTATCCTCATGCTCAGATCTCCACATCACTAACCTCTATATGAAGAGAAACAAATGTTGGTATAGGAAACACTAAATAATCACCATAGTATGTTATTTCTTCTATAATCATAATGTAACGTCTCATATACAATGATTCAATTGAAGAAAAAAAATGAAAGCTAGCTAGCGTTGCACAATCATAGGAAAAACAAAATGACAAGAAATATCAATTTAGTGTGTCAAACACAAAAAATCCAAAAATAATGCAATTACTTCAATATATTTCAAGTTGTAACACCCCGTAGGCCTCCGGTGCGTTATCATTAATTGTATCGAAGAGCGTCTTATAACCATAAAATATTACTCAGCGAAAGCATAGAATCGTTTTTTTTTTTCTTGATTCATTATGTATGGAATTCATTTAAAACAACAAGCATATATATATATATAAGGCATGTAAAACACACCCCTGCTGATCCAGTATCTCACAGATATAGATATAGACAGATCAGATACATAAATCATATAGTCAGGAGGAAATGATCTCATATAATATCATCATGGTTCTGTACATTCATATATCTCAGAGTCTCCACCACATCAGGGTGATACAAAAGAATAGTTGCCCTCATCGAGGGTATACAAAACTAAACAACCCATAATAGGGAACAAAACGTAGCAAAACACAAAATGAGCCTTTCAGCTCCTTCTGCTACTCTCAGCCAAGCAAATGTCTCTACTCGGGCCTCCTGCCCTGAGACTGCTCTCTTCTATCTGAAGAGTCACCTGAAATCATAAATCCCCACACGGGGTGAGATACATATCTCAGTAAGCTCAGGGTCCTTGGGAAATCATTCCCACCCTGGCTCACAATTCATAGCACAAGCATCAGAAAAGCATACAAATCAAGTCAATATCTCATCCATGGCAGAGTTACACTCAATGCCCACAAATCTAGCAGAGTTCCACTCAATGCTATCAACAGATGGCAGAGTTACACTCAATGCCCACAGTATATGGCAGAGTTACACTCAATGCCTACGGTATATGGCAGAGTTACACTCAATGCCCTGGCAGAGTTACACTCAATGCCCACAAATCTAGCAGAATCAAGTACATTTATACAGCATCATATCAGTATGCAACAACCAATGCATGCAGTATGAATATGACCATCACTCCCCAAGAGTGTGGTGTGCAACCAAATGGGAATCAATCCCCAGGGACTCAGAACTTACCTGGTAAGGTCTCAGCTAATAGTTCCTTTCCAGGTCTGTTGCTCTTACCCCCAACAGTCTCAGAATCAATGCCTAATCAAGGCATAAGTAATTTCATATTAAACTAAGCACTCAGGCATATAATTCACAGTACATATCATGTCAGAAATCCCCTATCCTAGGGTTTAATCAATGTCTGCCCACACAAGGCTTTTTCTCAGACTCAATATAAGCATAACTAAGGCTCTGGCATATTAACAGATAATCACAAGTGACCACTACACAGGTCACACAGATAACACAGCCAAAATTCAAAGTCATCAGAATCAAAAACTGAAAGTTAATCCTTCATCATTACATTACCCTGAGTAAATTTCTCTACAGGACCCTGGGCTAATTCTAGCCCCATTTCACTGTGGGTCACATTACTCAGGAAATCCCAAATTCACAATTACCCAAAGAAACTTGAGTTTCTTACCTCAGCGGCGACTCAAATGACCTCAGGACAGCTTCCTCAAGCTCTATTGTCCTTTTCCCCAAGCTATGAGTCCCTGCCCACTCAAGTTCTCTGAGTTTTCTCTGAGGGAAGAGATTTTCTCAAATCTAGGGAATTGATGAAGGATTTCCGTTTTCAATCGGTTAAAACTAGTTTCTAAGCCACAGGGAAGTATTTAGGCTAGTATATAAGGCACTAGGGAGCTTGAAACATCCATTAATGGAGGTTTGGAGGTCCAGGGAAGAAGAACCATGAGTTTTGGCCAAAAATTTCGTGAAATGGCCTTTAAATACAAGGTCTGCCGACCTTCCCACGCTAACCGCGCCATATATGGCGCTATCAGCGCCAAAACAGCGCAACAAAAAGTTTCCTGGGCACTTATGGCGCTAATCGCGCCATTTTCACGCTAATCGCGCCAACTGGCCTCATCTGTGGCGCTAATCGCGCCATTTTCACGCTATTAGCGCGGTGCTACAGTAACTGCTACAGTACATTTGTTTTTTTTTTTTTTTTTTTTTTTTTTTAAACCCAGGTTATTATACAAGTCAGAGATTAGATGAAACATTGACATTTCTCACGATGCTATTGTTGTCTATATTATGCTAACTATCAGTTCTCAGTCTGAGAAAATATGAACCTGAACAGAATAAACAACAACTTTGCATGTACGGTCTTTTATCAAACAAAGACATACACATTTAGAATGTATCAAATAGATTCTCACATGTTAAGTCCAATAATTACAATAATTCACTGTCCTTGTATATAATTAGTATAGAACCAAAATATCAAAGAATATGCATAATTTGATTTTGTTCAAGTGCATTCAATCTCGAAAATGTTCGTTACTTTATACTATTACTATAAACTCAAATGAGATTATATATATACATATATATGAAGATTAAATAATTTATATAATTTATTTATAATTATAGTTAACATTAGAAATTTAAAATAAATTCTTATACATAATTATCAATTTATTTGAATTTTTATATATTATATTAATATATATTTAAATTTTCATTTTTAAATATATCTTGAAAACCTTTTTCAATCAATAATAAGAATAAAATAATAAAAAATTATATATCATTATATTTAAAAATATTGATCATTAAAATCTGCTTATGTATTTAACTATTTAATGGGTCATTTTTTATTAGCTTATGTGTTTAATAACATTTAATGGATCATGTTTCTTCTTTTGACAAAATTTGTTTATTACCAACGAATTTTATTATTGACAAAAAATCCATTGGAACTCTCCGTAAATAATGCTAACTTTTCTAATGGATATTTATTCGTCAGTAGAGTTCTATGAAAAATACATATTTTAAAAATTCATTGAAATTCCATCAGAAGGTTCCATTGAAAAAAAGTTCATATTTTCTACATAGCATAATCCGTTGGAAATGTTGACATTTTTTACGGACATATATCCGTCAGAAAATATGTCAATTTTAAGATTGATTTAGATCTGTCGAAAATCAATGCTTTTCTAGTAGTAGGTGATTAGGTTTATCTTTGTCTCTACCCCTACCGCCAATATTTCGTGGTGTGTCGACCCTCACAGAAGCTCACCAAAAGATTTTTTGGCCCTTTTTGCATCATTAAGAAGATCAACACCATTGCATAGAAGCTCGACCTCCCTTCAGCAGCTTGCATCCACCGGGTCATCCATGTTTCTCAACTTCGTGCCTACAAAGGCCCTTTACCTCCCACTGATTCTCCAGTTCTCCCCCTTTCTATCTTCTTTCCCCATGACAATATCAACCACTTTGAGTCAAATGCTTTAGATATTTGATATGCACCTAGCATATAAGGTTCCCTAGGCTTTTAGAAGCAAGAATTTGAACATTAAGCATTGATAATTGCCCAATTTATGTGAGATTATGTTGATATTGAAATTGCCAGGGAATCAATCAAATGTATCAAATTAAGGCAAGAATCAGCATAGAAAACCAAGCTGTAAAGAAGAATCTGGCACGACCAGTGCCATGAATGGCGCCACCAGCGCCAAGAACACTGGAAGCCAGCGCCAGGGGCGCCATCAGCTCTGGAACCTGGCGCCATTAGCGCCAGGATGGCGCCAAGAGCGCCATAATCACTGTCATTTGGCGCCATGAGCGCCAAGTTGGTGCCATCAGCGCCACTCATTCTGCAAGTTGGCGCCATCAGCGCCAGGCTCGCGCCATCAGTGCCACAGGTCGATAGAAGCTCTGTAATTAAAGCTGTCAAGGGCAAAATAGGGACTTCACAAGCTGGGTTATAAATACAAAACCCTCAGCATTGAATGCAGACTTCTTGGAGGGAAACAACACAAAATAGGTTTTTAGAAAGCTTGGGTGCCTTAGCTAGGGTTTAAGGGAGTTGGAGGCTCAAGTGGAGGTTCTTCTCCATCTTCTTCTCCTTGCACTTCAGCTGCGTATGCCATTTTTTGTAACACAGCCACCCACAATGAGGTTTGGCTAGTTTCATA
>CM023947.1:18311276-18347430 GCA_013407115.1 Glycine latifolia
ATCCAACCTATCGATATTAATTATAATTTAATTGGTCAACAATCCTCGTGGGAACAATATCTTTCTTATCACTTATTACTTGTACGATCGGTATACTTGCCGAATCCGCAACAATATTCCCCTAGATTCCCCTTCTAAAGTCACTTTTGACAACCTCTCTCCTCCAACCCTTCTTGTCTTGCTTGCCTCACTAACACACAACCCCTTCTGCACTCTTCTTTTCCACCTCCCAACAACCCAATGAATGTTGCTATCCCATACTTATTACCTATACCTACCACTTTGGACCCTCTATTTTTGCTTGCACTGTTTGATCCACCCACCAACCAAATCTCAACCTTCCACTAATAGCACATTGGCCACAACTTGAGGACAAGGTGTCAACTGAACCTAGCAGTTTTGGTAGTGACATTTTCTTCCTACACTAACAAAATTTCTAATACACCCAGCACTAAATAGTGAAATTCGATAATTTCCCTTTTCATTAACCTTAAGTACGGACTTTTGGATTGCACTAGCTCTTTTTCTTCTTCTTTGTTGTTCTCTTATTTTTCTTTGGCTACATTGTGAAAGAGGCAAGGAGTGGGTCATCTTCATCCTTTCTTCGTTAACCTTTCAAATTAAGGGAGGTTCTTTCATCGCCCCCGCCATGAGTTTTTCATTCGCTTCCTGCAATCTCTAATTTTTCTGTGATACGGATTCATAAATTCGTAAAGATCATATGAATTGGGCAATCTGTATGAAGCTTAAGGACTTCATACAGATTGCCCAATCCGTAAGCTTCACACGGATTGGACAATCCATATTTTATTTTATTTTTAAATTTCAATAATTTAGTTTAAATTATTTATATATGTTATTAGTATCTAAAATAGTTATTATTATTTATTAGACACATTTTAGGTTCTAACCAAAATATTTACATGTACATTAACAAAAGTAATTAAAAAGGTATAGTTAAATTGATTACCACATGTGTTATATAAATTTTATGATATTTATTTTTATTCTTATATCGATAAAAGAAAATATTGTTCAAAAATAAAATTAAGAACTTGAACATTAATTAAGAAAATTTAATAGTTAATAAATTAACAAGTATGTGTCTTATTTTTTATTTAAAATTTGAATTGATAGTAGTAAATAATTACGTTTGTTTTATAAATTTAAATTGATAGTAATAACATAATACGTATGTGTTTTTTTTTTTAATATTTCAATTCATAATAATAAAATAATGTGTGTGTTTTATTTATTTTTTAAACTTTTAATTCATAATAATAAAATAATATGTGTTTTGTATTTTTTAAAAATTGAATTGCTAATAATAAATTAATATGAATGTGTTTATTTATTTTTAAATTTCAATTGATATTAATAAATTAATACGTATGTTTTTTTTAAAATATTTCAATTCATAATAATAAAATAATGTGTATAGTTTTATTTATTTATTAAACTTTTAATTCATTATAATAAATTAATATGTGTGTGTTTTTTGTTTTTGAACCTTTGAATTGTATGAAAATAACTTAAATTAAAAATTGTAAATTTTTGTAATTGAACTTTCTTGAAGTTTTGGGTTGCTTTGAAGTGTTAGACTAAGAATTTGAAAAATTTGTAAATTATGGTTAGAACAAGAGGATTGTGTTGGACTTTAGGCAGAGCTGTAGACAGAGACTTAGGTAAAGATGTTAGCGGTAATGAAGAAGAAGCCCCTGAGTGTCGAAGGCCGACAACATCTGTACGAAGACAACGAGTAGGTGTTACTGTTGCTGAGGATGTTCCTTCTCACGAAGCTCATGAGAATCTCACATTCCAGTTATGGAGGATAAAGGTACTGATTTAGAGGGTTTTCTAGGCAGGCTACAAGATACATCAGTGTTGACAATGTATGCTGACCATGTGGCAGCTACAGTATGGGCAGGAGATGTATTAATGTCTTTAAATAGTTCTCTATTTACATATTTTGGTCATTTTAATTGTTGTATTTAATTATAATTATTTGCAGGAACGTGCTGAGTTGAAGTTAGCTTTTCATGGAAGGAAGATGCAAAAATTTGGAAGACCTGCACCTAAAATTGAAGGTTTAGTAGTTGGTACGGGCTTAAGCCCTCTGAGTAGGTGCTTAGTGGAGACAAGAGACGGGGGATTGTAGTTTACTTTTGTCGAGAGATGACAAAGAAAACCAACAATTTCCATCTGCCAGTAGGAGAGGTGACAATTACCTTGGATGATGTGGCATCGTTGTTGCATCTACCAATTATAAGGGCCTTCCAAATCTATAATGTAATAGATGTACTATTAATGTATGTTTTGTCATTGTTGTATTTGTAATTGTAGTGTTAGATCTACGAGCATTTCCCAAGTATCAGGAATGTCATATCAAATGAGAACTACCAGGAGAGCCAACCACGTTTCTGCCGCTGGAAGGCATTACCAGTGACAACCTATCGTGGGCGATTAGATAGGTTGACGGTAGATGATGTTTGTTGGACACCATATGCTAATCACCATGGGTTCAAAGAATTTTAGATTATTTCTCTATTTTCTGGCCAAATTAGATGGGGTCCGTACATTGTTAGACACTAACTAGAGAGGGTGCTAAGACAGTTTGGATTTGTTTAGTCGATTCCCCAACTCCAAAGCTCTCCATCCCCATCCTCAGAGGAGGTTGATGATAGATGGATCAACTTTTCACAATACCTTGCATTGATTGGACACTTGGTTACTTTTCCAAGTCAGTGTGTTGCAGGTATATGGAGTGGTTTTATCAAATATCTCACCCATTGATGAGTCTGCCACAGCTTGGGGAGTCTCTTAGACATCCTTCCATGGTGCATCATCCATTACTAGATCCACCACATGTGTTTCCTGATGTACAACACCTGTGCCACCTCCATCTACAGTAGCAACTATTGATGCTGACATGCCTTGACATGCAGTGGTATGATACACTTATATTTCAGTTACACAATTTTTAAAATGACTTGCTCTTATATGTAATATTAAATGCTGTTATCATTGTTTCAGGTTGTGTGCCAAAAGATAGCAGAAAACTTGTAACACATGATAGACATGAGGATGGTTACTACTGGCACATATGCATACATTATAACTAACTAGTATATAAGATTAACACATGGTATTACTGAGCACATAAATGTTTATGTCTGGTCTAGACGAATGAGGGATACACAAGGGAGAGATGGTGGTGGAGGAGCTTGAGGATGGTTGTATTATTTTGTTAACTATATATTCATGTGGTCCAACTATTTATACCTAAATATTATAATTTTATGTGTTTAATTTAAATGTGACTATTATAATTGTTGTCTAAGTTATAATTGAATTCAAAAAAATTGTCACCATTACGTATATCCAAGTTACAAACATATAAATAATAACAAATGTTCAATCTTCTCCTAGATCAACATGTTGTGTGTGCAACCTCATGAAATTATTATACTGGTGCATTCGACTAATATAAGGAGTAGGCCACTGTTTTGCTTGATAATGACAATGTCTTGACCATAACAAAGCTGATGGAGGTCCATTACAAGCTCAAGGCCAATAAGGAGAACTTGAAGAGCTTCATTTGGTTAGCTACCCATGACAAGAGCTAGAACTCAAGCCCTTCAAGAGCACATCAAAGTTAATTTTCACCTCTTAGACAAGCATGAAGAAGTACACCAACTCAAGAAGAACAAGGGATGAATTTTGTACTCTTAAGTTAAATTTAATTCCATCACTTGTAGTGGCAATTGTAGTGGCAATAAATAGACCTTTAGTGACAATTGTTTAATAAGTGTAGGTGCACTTATATGTGAATTTTTAGCACCTATGTAAACTTGTAAAAATTGTAATTTGCACGTGGCTGACTCAGCCATGAATCATCACATGAATAGCTTGCACCTCAAGCTTCATTTCATTTACCATTTCATTCCACTTGCATTTAGCTTACATTTTTAGCTTAGGTAGCTTACAAGACAAGATTTGGGACCTTGGCTATATAAAGCCAACAAAAACGTATTGTAGAGACTTTTGGTTAAATCAATAAGAAATCTGAATTTTCTTGTGAGAGTTTCTTTCTTGTTATTGTGCAAGAACTTCTTGGATCTTATCAATGGCTTCTCAAGGCTATTGTGGTGATTCTTCCTAGACTCATTGGAGAGCTTATCCATGGCGTCATCCATCTTCGTTCCTTGTCTAATTCCATCCTCCATTGCTTAAATTCTTGGACTTCATTCGCACCACTTCTTTCTCCAAATCTTGAGTAAGAGTTTGAGTTCTTGAAGATTGAGTTTCATTGCAAGGTAGATTGGGGAAATCAATGTCTAAAGATTTTAGGCATACTTCAAAAGTAGTTGATGGCATAGGACATCCATCTCTCAGAAAAACTTGTTACAGTGACCAGTACACATTCAAATATTAATAACACGTTTGTATGAGGTTGTTAAAGTAAAACAATCATTGTTTTACCTAAACAAAATGACCAATACATAAAATGTGATGAACAACACTATCCCTAGGTGGTTGGCTTCTAAGAGGGAAAAACATCATGCTTTGTTGGAGAGAAAGAGAAACAAGGATGACGTTATACCTTGATGTAATTACATAACTCATATCGGTAATATCCATCCACTTATCCATGGTTACCTACACATAAAAAATTGTATCAATATTATAAAAAAATTTATCCAAGGTAGTGTGACAATAAAAAATTTTACTATTGACAATTCATCAACAAGTAGGGACCGCTTTAAATGCTCAAATCTTTGAATGCCACAAAACAAGGCTATATACTTATCAGACCATTGTGCAAGTTCTTTGAGCAAATGTTTGCGTACCACAGACCATGAATCTTCACCATAACCTAATAAGGCAGCAATTACACAATATCATAATTACAATCAGCTTTAACATCAACAATGTTTTGAATGAAATCTTGCATGCATGGATGAAATTGATCCAGCATTGGCATGTTCTTATTCGATTTTGTTTGTTTAGACGCTGATGCAGGCCATTTTTTGTGTAGTAGTTATTTTGCACAGACTGTAATGCATCCACATACTTAAAGTAAGACGGATCACGCTTGGTTGATCTTTAATGTTTGACAAGTTGTTTCTTTTGAGCACCTTTTGTTTTGACCTTTTCAAGAGGAGTACACATCGAAGTTAGATCAGGATATGCAAGTTCTTCCAATTTAATCTTTAGAGTCAATTTGCCACACATATCAAGATTTTCAAACCGCTTGGATATGGCTTCAATATCTTCGGTTATGTTGGACTTCACACTCATCTATACCTTGGTCTGAAAAATTTAACCTCGGCTAAAACATATGGACGATGTCAAGCGGTAAGTGATGTGAGTGGACCTACCACTTGATTGGGCCTCAAGGTTTGCTGGTGTGCTATCAATGGTGTTTTCTTCCTACACCAAATACACCATTCATATTTCATTTATTCCCAAAATACTCTTCCTTGTTTCTTCTTGTATTGTGGTTTGTGTTGTTCTTTATTTGAGCTTCTTCATTTTTGCTTTTTCCTTTTGGCTTGTAATTCATTTTTTTATGGCATTCATATTTCCTTATTGGCGGAGCTCCTTTTGGATGGTGGTGGTCTCCTTCACTGTGTTTGGCTCCGTCGTCGCGGTGGTTTTCGGGTAATCTGTGCTTCTAGTTTTTCAATTTTTTTATAACTATTTTTTTACCATAATGATTTTTGTTACAAAAATAACGATATAATACATAAAATATTGATGTTATTATGTCACGATGTGACATTATTATTAATTTGTAAGAATAAAAATAAAATATATAAATTTATAGGAAAAAATATTTCAGCTTTAAATTAATTTTTAAATAAAATGACAAATTAAATATTAAAGTTCATGCAATTATTAATGTGATACATTTTTTACTAATATTTTTTTGTGAAAATTTTAATGATAAAAAATTATTTGTCATTATTGTTACCACCTTTTACTATAGGTTAAACTGGTTACTTAGTCCTCTAATGTATTTTTTAGATTCCACTTGGTTCTTTTATTTATTTTTTACAAATTGGAAGATTTTTTTAGGATACTTTATTATTATTTTTTTAATGAATAATTTATTGAATTTGTTGTATGAATCAAACGGATTCCCAATTTGAGACAAATTTTAAATGAATTGTATTCAAATAATTGTATTTGGTTTAAATTTGTAATAGTCCTGCTAAAATAATGTATTGAATTTGTATTGTATTAACACTTTAATGTTTTTAAATATTATTATTATGTGTATGGTTTGTGAATGAGTAATTTTTTACTTGTTTGTTAAGATGGACAACGATGAGTGGATGTACGACAATATTATGTCTGAAAAAATTAATATGAATGAAGACAATGGAGAGGAAGCTGCTGCGTTTGAAAATATTAATTGTGAGATTGATTATTTTGATTCCTTCAATACTTATGAGGTATTTATATGATTTTGTATTTGGTTAAAGTTGTTAAATGAATGGTTTAAGATCATTAAACATGTAATATCCTTTTTGTAGGGGTTTCATTACCGTGAAGAGGTGTTGCAATTGGCTCATAATGTTATGTATGATATTGGTTTTGTAGCTGTGATAATGTGGTCTGACACATCAACTGAAAAGAGGGGAAGGATCTCATTTGTTTTAATTGGTTGTGAAAGGAGTGGAAAGTATAAAGTATTCAACAAAGATTTGGTACGAACAGTGACTAGCACTAGAAAATGTGATTGTCCTTTTAAGCTGCGAGTCAAACCAGTCCCGAGAGGTGAAGGGTTGATGGTCAAGTTAACATGTAGGACTCATAATCATGTTTTTTAACAATAGCATTCATTCAACCTGAGTTTGCTAGGTAAAATTCATTCACTCATCTTCTAAGGATCATAAGATTGTATCTATCTTGAACACTTATTGTGAAATGATTGGTTACTTTTAAATCTTGTAAATTCTATGATCAAAGAGTTTCTTTAGAGCTTTTCTAGAATAGTGTTCTCTAGAGGAAAGAACAGAGTAGTGTTCTCTAGTTCTTGATCATTAGAAGTCTAATAGGGTTTTAGATTTCAGTTTCTTTGTCTAGGGTGGATAAAGGTGATCAATTATAAAAGCTTGTAAAGAACAGATTTTGATTTAGTGGAACTCTAATCAGGTTTGGTTAGAAGACACTGGATGTAGCTTCTCTTTTGAGGGGTGAACCAGTATAGATTCGGTGTTCTCTTGATTCTTAATCTTGTTATCATAGTCTTGTTTATCTTGTGGTTAATCTCTTTCAATATCAACTAATATATTTTCTGAAATTGTTTGAAGTGAAAGGTGAATCTTGATTGATTAAAAGTTTATGATTTTTTTTAAGGGTGAACTTGTGATACGATCTTAATTCCGCTGCTGGTTTTCAAAGAAATTTTAAAGTCCTTATTTTAACCAATTCACCCCCCTGGTTAATTGTGTGTGTTCATCTTTGTTTTCAACTGGTATCAGAGTTGGTTCTTGAGTGTTATTCAAGTTCACTATCTTTTTCAAAGAAAATGAATACCACACATATTACCAACTCTGATAATCTGTGTGGTATTCATTTTCATTGAAAAAGTAACCAAGTGAACTTGTGATTCATTAATCAAATGACCCCAATTCTTGGAATGCTATTGAAAAAGATAGTGTCCTCCGATGTTTGAAGGGGAGTATTTCAGTTTTTGAAAAATAGAATACAGATTTTCATTCAATCAAATGACCCCAATTCTTGGAATGCTATTGAAAAAGGTCCTTTGATCCCTACAAAAACTATTGATAATGAAAGGATTCCCAAGGAGTAGGATGAGATGATAGATGTAGAAAAAAGAGTTGTGTAGTATGATTTTAAAGCTAAGAACATGATTACTTTTGCACTTTCTTTTGATGAATTCTTTAGAACTGTTAGGTGTAAAAGCGCAAAGGAAATGTGGGAGATGTTGGAAGTCACTCATGAAGGAACAGATGAAGTGAGAAGATCAAGGAAGCATGCCTTGATTCATTAATATGAAATGTTCAAAATAAGCACCACACAAAACATTTCTCAGCTCTAAACATGGTTCGCTCACATTGTCAACCATCTTCTTGGTCTTGGAAAGATTTTTTATGCTGAAGAATTGAACATCAAGATCTTAAAATGTCTCACAAGACCTTGGCAACTAAAAGTTACAGCAATCAAGGAATCAAAAGATCTATCCAAGATGTCCATGGCTGCACTTTTTGGTAAGCTTCTTGAGTATGAACTTGAAATGTCACAGCTAACACATGCAGAGGATGCAGAGAAGAAACACAAGAGTATAGCCTTGAAAACTGCATCATCTAATGTAGAAAAGGAAGAAGACTCAAGTGAAGATGAAAGTGATGAACATATGAACTTAATAGTGAAGAAATTCAGCAAGTTCATGAGTAAGAACAAAAAAAATAGCTGTCAAATTTAACAGGAAAAATGACAGCAACAACAACAACACCACCACCAACTTCACTTGCTTCGAATGTGGTAAGCCTGGCCACATTAAATCTGAATTTCCAATCTTTTTGAAGAAGCAATTAGGTGAGAAGAAGACAAAGAAAGAGGGAAGCCAAAGAAGGCATACATAGCATGGGAAGACAATGATTCAATAACTTATGAATCAACAAGTGAGAATGAAGAAGCAAATGTATGCTTCACTTCCACAATAAGTGATGATGAAGATTTCTCAAGTGCTGAATCAGAGGTAAATTCTGACTATAGTAATGTTGTTGATGTTTTCCATGAGATGCATGAAGAGGCCCAAAAACTTGCACAATCCAATAATAGGCTGAAAAGTAATCCTAAAGGGCATGTTAACTAAATTGCTGAATTGCAATCTGAAGTTTGCAATTTGAAAGAAGCAAATGAAAAAAATGTTTCAAGTTACAAAGCTAATGGGTGTGTATGTGCCTCATCATTTTCAAATGTTGATAAATGCAATGTTTTACTAAAAGAATTTGATGATTACAAAAAGAGTCAAGGTGAAAAATATATGTTATTGCTTTCAAAAAATTCTTACTTAGTTGATCTTTTGAAAAGACTCTATAGAAGAAAATGTAGTTTAAATCAAATGCTAAGTGTATAAAAGTATGTTGGAGATACTTCTGGTTTGGGTTACAAACATGGAGCAAAATCTTTTGGAAAAACAAATTTTGTACCACCAAAATAGAAGAATCAAATAGGCTTTTCAAAAACTAAGTATTATCAATTGACTCATTTTAAAAGAGCATCAAAATCTATAACTTGCAATTATTTCATGAAGAAAGGTCATACATCCCATAGGTGCTATGCTAGAAGATATGTGCCTAATGGTGAATGCATTTGGGTGCCTAAGAGAAAAAGTAAACCAACTAACCTTTATGGACGCAACTTATGGGTACCTTTCTTTGCTACTTAATTTGATTTTTGCAAGTGTTTCTAAGAGCAAAATCAGCATTATGGTATCTTGATAGTGGATGCTCTAGACACATGAAAGGTGACAGGTCCATGCTCACAAACTTTACTCTCATAGATGGAGGATATTTCACTTATGGTGATAATAATCAAGGAAAGATCATTGGAGAAGGAAATATAGGAGACAACTTCAAAACAAAGATAAGAAATGTGCTTTATGTGGAAGGTTTGAAGCATAACCTCCTAAGCATAAGTCAACTATGCGACAAAGGACTCAAAGTCTCCTTTAATAACAATTGTTGTTTGATATGTGATGGTCAAACCGGTGAGGTTATCCATGTTGGTAAGAGAAAGGGTGACATCTAAATTCTCTCTATTGAACATGCATTCCTTCATTACACTAGCTGCCTAGTAAGTAAAATTAATGACACATGGATATGGCATAGGAGAACTAGTCACATAAACATGCATCATATGAACAAGCTTATAGAAAAGGACTTAGTCATTGGCTTACCTAAGCTTAAGTTTGAGAAGGACAAAATATGTTATGCTTGTCAAAAGGGGAAACAATCTAAAATTTCTTTTCAAAGTAAAAATGTTGTTTCCACCTCTAGACCCCTTGAATTGCTTCATATGAATTTATTTGGTCCTTCTAGAACTATGAGTTTGGGAGACAATTTCTATGGGCTTGTTATTGTTGATGATTACTCAAGATTCACATGGACTTTGTTTATAAGATCCAAGAGTAATGCTTTCATAGCATTTAAAAAATTATCCAAGATCATTCGAAATGGAGAAAAGCAAGGATGCTGCAACTCCAACGGCTACATCAACCTATCTTGACTCAGATGAAAAAGGGAAAAGTGTGATGAGTCAAAATACAGAGGAATAATTGGATCCTTGTTGTATTTGATTGCAAGTAGACCAGACATCATGTTAAGTGTGTGCTTGTGTGCTAGATATCAAGCAAATCCCAAAGAATCACACCTCACTGCAGTCAAGAGGATTTTTAAATATCTCAAGTGAACACCAAGAGTTAGACTTTGGTATCCTAAAGGTTCATCTCTCAATTTAATTGGATATTTTGACTCTGACTTTGCAGGGTGCAAATTGGATAGAAATAGTACTAGTGGAACTTGCCACCTATTAGGCAGCTCACTAATCTCTTGGCACTGCAAGAAGCAATCTTGTGTTGCTTTATCAACTGTTGAAGCTGAGTACATATCTGCTAGAAGCTGTTGTGCTCAAAGCCTATGGTTGAAGCAACAACTACAAGATTTTGGTGTAGAGTTAAAGGAAATACCCTTGCTCTGTGACAACGCAAGTGCCATCAACATATCCAAGAATCCAATTATGCATTCAAGGACCAAACACATTGAGATAAGGCATCACTTCCTCAGGGATCATATCCAAAAGGGTAACTGTTCAATTGAGTTTGTAGATACACTTAATCAATTGGCTAATATATTCATAAAACCCTTGGCAAGAGATAGGTTTTATGCACTTAGAAACATGCTAGGTATACTTGATGAATCTAACATATGTTAGCATGCTATTAAATTTCCTTTCTACATGATGATTCACTGAATGATTGACCATCTATCAAAAATGTATAAAAATAAAAATCTTGTTGCATAATCACTGTATATTCTGCAATATTGACTGTAATAATCGATTTTTTGATTATTGAATGCTTTTTTAGAAACAATTTTATGCTTAAGTAATCGATTACCAATACAAATTAATCGATTACTTATCATACAAAGCTATTTCTGAACCAAAAATCACTCTAGAATAATCAATAACTAAATATGGTAATCGATTATAACACCCTAGGTTTTAAGACTATGATTATGTTGGATGCAAAGGGAGCTGGAAGGAGATCAAGACAAGGATGAAGCCCTTTGCTTAAAGAATTTTAGCTTTTTACATGTCATTCTATTGAAGGCATTTGTAATTTGTTAAGCTGTTCAAGAAGCCTATCTTGTGATCCTTGCATTGCATAAACATAATCATAAACATGCATACATGATTTAAGAAAAGCATAAAAGGTTTCATGTTTGCATATAGAAAGAAATTTCTCATGGTTAATTTTTGGAAAAAAAACTCATCTGGCACGGATTTAATCGATTACCACCATGTGTAATCTATTACTTAAGCCATAAAGAACATATTAATCGGTTACCATTCACTCGTAATCAATTACACATCACAAAAGCTCAAAACATGTCTGACTGCCTTAATCGATTACCATTCGCTCGCAATCGATTACACAGCACAAAAGCTCAAAACATGTCTGACTGCCTTAATTGATTACCACTCAATTGTAATTGATTACATAGGCTTATTTCAAATCTAAGGCTAACTGCGTTAATCTATTACAGGTCATTTTAATCGATTACATTGATCATAAATCTTTTCCAGATTGTTTTAAGAACACTTTAATTGATTATCTTGGATATTAATTGATTACATTAGTTAAAAGAATCAATTACATGGACGATTTAATCGATTACATACTGTTAAAACTATTTTCTATAAAAAGCTATTGGGTCTGTGCTTATGGAATAATCTTGAGAACTGACTATTACAAATTACCCATCACTCCCAAAGCTTTCAAAGTCTGAGAAAAAGATTTTCTGAGTTTCATACATCTTGTCTCAAAAATCCAAAACTCATGCATCATTGATCATGTTGCTTTGAACAAGATTCAACAAGAGTTTTTCAAGATAACTATTTTTTAACAATAGCATTCATTCAACCTGAGTTTTTTGGGTAAAATTCATTCACTCATCTTCTGAGGATCATAAGGTTGTATCTCTCTTAAACTCTTATTGTGAATTGATTGGTTACTTTTAAATCTTGTAAATTCTAAGATCAAAGAGTTTTTTTAGAACTTTTCTAGAGTAGTGTTCTCTCGATGAAAGAACAAAGTAGTGTTCTCTGGTTCTTAATCATTAGAAGTCTAATAGGGTTTTAGATTTCAGTTTCTTTATCTAGGGTGGATAAAGGTGATCAATTGTAAAAGCTTGTAAAGAACAAATTTTGATTTAGTGGAACTATAATCAGGTTTGGTTAGAAGACACTGGATGTAGCTTCTCTTTTGAGGGGTGAACCAGTATAAATTTGGTGTTCTCTTGATTCTTAATCTTGCTATCTTAGTCTTGCTTATCTTGTGGTTAATCGCGTTCAATATCAACTGGTATATTTTCTAAAATTGTTTGAAGTGAAGGGTGAATCTTGATTGATTGAAAGTTTCTGATTTTTTAAGGGTGAACTTGTGATACGATCTTAATTTCGCTGCTAGATTTTAAAGAAATTTTAAAGCCCCTGTTTTAACTAATTCACCCCCCCCCTTTGGTTAATTGTATGTGTTCATCTTTGTTTTTAGATTATACCTTAATTAATTCATTTCTTTATTTTATAAAGTGTGTTAATCCATTTAATTTTCACAATCAAATAAAACTGAGAAAGCATGAATGAGAATTTTAGTGAATTTTTAAAACTTTCATTAGTTACTTTCTAAGATCAACGTCACGCAATCAATAAATTACTTATTCACATTTTCAAAAATAAGTGATTTCACTTAGAAACTTACTTCTCAAATAATTAAAATAGAAAGAAAGAAATAACACATCTGAAGTTCATAAAATATATACAAATATGCATAAGTGTTTCCATCAAGTTAAGTAACAAGCACAACCTCAGGATACAACTATATGAAAAAGAAAGTAGATGATTGAATATACACATGAGAAAAAGTACTAAAGCCTAGGCTTACCCATATCAAATACATATAAAATAAAAGGTCCTAAACTTAGAGCAGTCATCTGTAACACTTACCCGATGTGAAAACTACACAAAAGTATAAGTCAACATGCATCACATAACCAGGATACCCCAGGAAATGATCCACACCTCTGATCACGTCAGGTATCTGCGGCCTCTAAGTGCACTCATTCTCAAGACGGAGCGAAGGCTCTTCGTCCACTGATTGAGCATTTTTAGCTTAGTATTTTTCTATTCTTCTTAGCTTATTTGACTTCTCTTTGAATCTTATTTTCTCACCTTAACTCGGTTTTGGTCTTAGGAAAATAATTGGGCTTAATTGATAATTGTTGCCTATCTTCCTTGTGTAGGACCTATAAGATTCTACAAAATTCCAAATAGGTCATATTAGTAGTCCCTGAAAAGCTAGGGAATAGAGATACAATTTTCCAAAACATAAGCTTGGGCCAATTTTGTCGGCTTAAGGGTCATTTTAGGCTTGGAAGTCAGAATCTCTGCACTTGGACTTTAGGTTGCAAAATTGGGCTTTGCTTGGTGTAATCAGCTTAATTAAATAGATTAGATGGGCCTAATCAAGGCCCATCCCTTCCTTCTGTTCAATAACAATATATATTAGTGTAGTTAGCTACTTCATTTTGTACAAACAAATTTGAGAAGCTTGTTGTGCAAGGTTTAGGATCAAACTCTTGTCTCTCTCTTTTTTTTTCAATTGTTCTTCATTTTTCTTCTTCCTTTCAACTTTGTTCTTCTTTTTTCTTGCACAAAATTTTTTGATCTTCCATTGGTGATGATCATGAGGGCTAAACAATCAATCCAAGGATCCAACCCGAGCAAGGAAGAATTTGAGTTCTGGTTTAGTATTTCTATCTCTATATGAAGGGTTCATCTTCTTCTTCAATCCTATTTTTGATTTTCATGATTATGAATGTGTTTATGATTCAAACATATTAGGTTCTGAATTTATTTACTAATTTCAAATTTAATCATAGATTTTTTTTTATGATATTTCAATATATTTGTGATTTCAATTGATTTAATGATTAATTCGATTAAACTACCTATAATGACATTGACTGAACTTTCACAATAAGATCATTATCTGTATATGATAATTCAAATTGCTTGGTTTGGTGAATTAGATTGATGCTTTAAATCTATTTCACAACCTATTTTATCTATTTTGTCAGTTTTTGAATTTCCTGTATTTTCTGCATTTCTGTTTGTGTTTCTACAATTTTCGTTTATTGTCTGCAAACCGTTTGTTGAAATTCCCCCTGTTGTTTATAAGTGGATTAAAGTCGGAACCAAATTGAATTGTATCTTTGAGTCAACCTAGGTTATTCCTGTACTGCATAATTGATCCTAGTTTTATTTGTTTTGTAATGATTTGACAATCGTTATCTCCCGCCATCTGGTCCTAAAATAAAAACATAAGAGGTGGGTCTTCCCATTTCGTCAGCTAGACAAAGAAAGACTTAACAAGAACAAACATATACAATCTATCAACCACGACCATGTGGTTATCTACCAGATCTTACTCATAAAATATTTCTCTTAATATCTCAACATATGTTTCGTAGTGGCCATCTGCCATTGGAACTCCCAAAATTCAATGGTCATACACAATTTGGTTTTTGAATGACTGTTGGGAGGATACCTTTACACCATGGTACAATGGCAGACTCTCAACAATTGAAAATTCCTTGTCGTCAATCAAGGTTGCCAACTTGGCTCAGTGACATCAATCATACCTCGGGGCCTCACCCCTAAGGACTATTCATGTCCTACGATTATTTTCCAAGTATCAACCATGGTCATCCAACAATAACAGGGATGGTTTCCTCAGTGAACCTTCATATTTGGATAGTGCTTCCTTACAGTCCTCACTGCATCCATTTTGTTTTGCTTTGACCTTTTAAATTCAAAAATGAAACCTACAATTTTTTATATACATGTTTGAAAATAACTTTCTCTCTAGTTTTATAAAATGTAAGCACCATTTTTGCATATCACAAATAATCCCCAGACTGACATCATCTCTCAAGGGTTCCAACATGAAAGTTTTTTAAAATTTTGTATAGAGTAAAACAATACAAATTTCATGAAAAAAATGAGTATATTTTATTCTAGGCTCAAAATACCGAGACTGGTCTAGAGCACAAAGTCTTTCAGCTAGCCTTTTCCTTTTCATGACTCATATTTCGAAAATCAAAACTTGTTTTTCTATTCTAAGAAAATTTGAACAGAGCCCCCTCTATATTAAGAGCTCTTCCAAGGCACCAAAAAGAGAAAATCAAAGGTAGAAGACATGCATGCAAAGGAAAAGTCCACAGCTTTCCAAAACAGTTTGCATAAAAACTTCTAAAAACCCATTTTTTTTCAACATGCATGCATTGGAGGTTCATTCCACCATGGTTTCCTCCTCCCAAAGGAAACCATAGGTTGAGTCCATCAAAAAGGACTTCCCCTTACCCTTGAAGAGTTGGACACAAAAATTAGGAGAAGAGGAAGATGAAGGTGCAAGCTGTAACGACCCGCCACGTCACTACTGTATCACTAACTCTTAACCATAATATTAATGCATTTTAATAAAAAGAACACCCCTTTATTTTATCTTGAAAACGGTGGTAAATTTTTTTTTTCACGAGCACATAGTAACCATTAACACAGGAAATGCACGTGATCAAAGGTACGCATGAGGCATTTCAAATATACATATGTACGTGTATAAAGCATAATTTAATTACAAGTACAAAAGGCTATATCCAAAATATATCATGTATTTTTACAAAAGAAGTAAGGAATTTAAACGTCAGGGTGCAATTAGCAAAACACGGGTATGACTATCAAAACAAAGGGTGCATCTGGCGAAACAAGACCCATGCCTGGGATCTATCACATTGACACCCCGGCAACTCGGCAGCTCCAACCAAAAAGTTTTCATCTTCCCAGTCACCTACTACTGTCTGTCTGCTCACACAAACCGGGTTCACAATCATCATAGGTATCAAACCACATGGCACAACAAAGCAAGGGTGAGTTCATCATATAAAATAACAAACAAAAAATAACATTAGTAAGGCAAGACAATCCAAGCGTCACAAAATCATCACAAAGTCCAAATATATCAACACGCAACCAACAAGAACATGCATCCAGGAACATTCCACAAGTCAACTTAAAATGCCTAGCATGATGCATGCTCCTGACTCAACCCTCAGCAATGCAATGTGGTACCATCCCGGAAATAAGCCAAATCCATGGTCCAAATGATAGCTGTAGTTGACGTCGGGGTCACTCTGTCGTGCACAGGACTCACCCCCCCATGGTGATCAGCCAAATGGGTGTCATAAGGATCTCCCTACAGACGTGGCCCCCAGTACTTCTCGTACTATTACAGTCAATTATCCTATTTCCGTCATGCAAATGAAGTATGTCTCTCATGGGCACCATCAACGTATGGTCCGGCACAGGAACAACCACGGCCTGGCTAGGATCTCCATACACCTTCCATGTATATACATACCGCCCCAAATGAGGGCCGCCCCAACACGGGCTGCAAAAGTTGTATGTCTCTCATAGGCAGCATCAACGTATGGCCCGGCACAAGAGCAACCCGTCCTGGCTAGGATCTCCATACACCTCCTATGTACATACATACCGCCCCAAACGAGGGCCGACTGATGCACTGACCGTAGTCCTTGCAAGGTCCACCACTCGATCCTGGCATCTCATGTGTCTATACATAGCATATCATCGCGGCTCCAGCAATATGTACACCATCTTAAGCCATTACATAGGCCGATCTCAACTATTATCAACATAACCACATACGTCCCTTATACATCATTCACAAATACTACAAACAAGTGTGTCGATGTGAAATATTAGGTGTCCGGGTTAGCGCCTGGATATAATAACTTAAGGTACAAATCTGCACAAGGTCAGATGAGGGCGGACAAGATCGGTCAAGGTCGACAAAGGTCGATAAAAGAGGCGATCAAAAGGGGTAAAGGTTGGACAAGGGAAGACAAAGATGGACAAGAACAGACGAGGTCGGAAGAGGTCGGTCGACGTCGGACAAAGGCGGTCAAGGATTCAAGGGCTTGAACTTCATTTTAAAGAGAAGTGTCCAATCGAGTAAAGGACCTGGTGGCTCTCTTCCGGAGGAAGCACGAGCTCATCCGAGTTAGGGAACTTGATGACTCTTTTCCCGAGAATGCACGAGTTCATCCGAGTTAGGGAACCCGATAGTTCACTCTCTCTCGAAGCAACCTTGAGCTCGACAGCTCTAAGGTATCATCCCGAATAAGGAACCCAGTATGCTGACGTCCGCCAACAAGGACTGTCACGTTCTACATGCACATATGCATGCTACGTAACCCGCTTAACTCGGCCTACCCATCCCGATAGCTGATATCAAAACAAGGGGTTGATGCTTATGTGTAACAAGGCCAACCCATCCTGATACCCGACATCACCAAGGTCTAACACATGTATATAACTCGGCCAACCCTACCCGGTACTCAGCACCTTCACGAACACTTCTGCAAAGTGTCTTGGGAGCTTTTCAGCATCAAAATGCCAACTCCACACACATGCACGGGGAGTTCTTACAGCATCAACTCTCCCTTCCAGAATACCATCAAACACCACACCAGAACATCATTAAACACCAACACAAAACACAAATCAACGAACATAAAGCGTAACCCGTTCCATGCATTCAAAGGCACAACTTTCTGGAAAATAACACACACACATGAACATGCAATCATTGCCATGGTTGGACTCCCTGATCCTCAACCATGTTACCTGAAACTGTTATCAGACATGATAAACTCCCCTTACCTAACTGGGAGTTCATTCACGAGCTTCACGACGTGTTGTCCTGAGCTTTTGTTCCAGCCACGAGGTCTTTCTTGGCGTCGGGATATCGTAGCAGCGACGACAAGTTGAAGGTGGTACAGAAGGGTTGAGGGAGAGAGGGTTCTGGGTGTGAGTTTTAGAGAGAGAACGGAAAAAAGCAAGAGAAAAACACAAACAAGAGAGTGAGAGAGATGAATATGCTTCCGCTGCGGACACGGCTGCTTATAAATATAGCTGACAAGACATATCCATAATGCGTGTACGGGCAGCAATCACAGCCAACAAAGTTGATTCATCACATCCATCACCAAACACGCATACCAATGCAGAACAGTAACAAACAACACTTATCAAAATAAATCAAGTAATCCAGCAACATAATCACACATCAACATCCACTAAGCAACTTGAAATTCGGGTTGTTACACAAGCTTGTTGAGCTCTAGCCAAGACTCCAACAATGGAAGCAAGCAAAGGTGCATAATTTTTGGACTCCTCCTCCTTGGTGTGCTCACGGTTTTGAGTTGTTTAAGGGAGAAAAATGGTGGTTTTCTTTGTGTTTAGCTGAGTGTGGAAAGAGAAAAGAGCATTTGGATTGGTCAATGTGTGGGTTAAGTGTGTGTGTGTGTGTGCGTGTGAGGCTGAGTGTTGAGTTGGTTAAGGTGAGGATTGAGGGAAGAGGGTGGTTTAGCCCATTCTCCGATTGGTGAGTGAAAACATGACTATTATTGCCAATTTGAATTTTTACACTATGTAAATATTTTACATAATCTAACATTGCATTGTGAAATATTTTTTGCAATGAAAATTAATCTTCTACTAGCTTCAGGAATTAAATCTAATCAATTAAATTTTTAAAACTTAATACTTAAAGTATTTTGTGTACTTAAATAAATCCTAATGATCAAATATATTTTCTTTCTCTTAAAAAGGATTAATCAACAAGAAGTTATCACAAGCAAAATAATTTGCGAGAAAACATTAACAAACAATTAATCACAAAGAATCCAATTATTTAAAGACATTGCGCGCATAGTAAAATAACTTAACACTGTGATTTTTAATTAAATTATAGTCCATAGTTAATTCAATCATAGGAAAATACTCAGAAAAGACTAAATAAACTCATAAATGGAGTTGTAATTTTGAGGGATTGGACTTTAGAATAAGCCTAAGGACCCTTGCTTCGAGAACAAGAGTCATGATAAACCTCGCCTGATATTGAGAAAAGGAAGGATAACATAAAATGTAATAAAACATGGGATGGGACATGAGTCTAATTGATGTATATCTAAACCCATTAGACATGAAGTTTCCCAAATCTACCTTGCAATGGAACCTACTCTTCAACCAAACTTCAAGAACACACAAGTTTACAGCACTTGTGAATTGGGGCTGTTTAGAAGTTTATAATTGCATAAATGGAAGATGGAAGAAAGGTTAGGGATGAAGGTGAAGACACCATGGAGAAGCTCTCCAATAAGTCTAGGAAGAATCACCACAATAGCATTGGGAAACCATTGATAAGACTCAAAAATTTCTTGAACAAGAACAAGAGAAAAACTCTCACAACAATTTTCAGAATTGTATTTAATGAACCAAAATTAGTTACAATCAGTTTTGGACCAACTTATATAGGCCAAGAAATTACACATCAAATACCACTAAACGTAAGGAAAATGTAAATTGAAATGAAGCCCAAATGAATCTTGAAGTGCAAGCTTCTCCTAAAGTGACCTTTGGCTAACCCAACATGTGCAGTGTAGTTTTTATGCTGAAGTAATCGATTAATTCATCCTTGTAATCGATTAAAACAGAGTTTTTTACATTTTTCAGGCTTATGTAATCGATTACAGCTATCTGGTAATCAATTAAAACAAACAGACACTATTTTACATAGTGTCTTCGTAATCTATTATAGACAGACGGTAATCTATTAAAACAGACAGCACTTCTTGTGTGTTTCCACTGAGTTGGTGTGCTTCTTCATATTTGTCCAAAAGATACAAGTTAGTTTTTATATGGTCTTGAAGGGTTTGAGTTCTAGCTCTTGTCATGGGTCATTTAAAGCTAACGAAAGGAAGTTCTTCAACTCCTTTTTGACCTTGAGCTTGCAATGGACCTCCATCACTAATTCATGGAACAGGTGAGAATGCTTTATGGCATTGCTATGGATTGTGATGTGTTGTTGTGGTGCATGATGCACGTGTTTTCATGAATTGAGTTTGATGTTTGTCAGATTACGCTTGTTTGTGAGTATGGAGGCAGAGGGGAGAACCCCTTCCCGGTTTGGTCATGGTGAGACCATTTAGAATGTGATGAGATCGTGATGAGATCGTGATGAGGATAACATGTCATTCGAGAAATATGATCTCCTTGTGATCACTAACAATGGAGGAAAGCTTTGGAGAGGTTGTGTAGGGAGCTCCATTTGTGTTGTGTGTTAAGCTTGTGAAGGACGGGATATCGATGGATTGACTACTTAAGATAGTCGAGGAGATATTGATCTTCGTGTGATGTGTTGATGAGATGTCGTTTAGTTGACCGCCTTTCGATACCATTTAAAAATGAGCCCACACAAACCTGTAAAAGGAAAATCCAGTGGGCAAATTTATTGAGGAGTCGGTCCTTAAAGATTGGATGACCACACAAAGTGGTACTTAGGGGATGGATCACTGACTAGTTATTTCTTGAGGGTATAGCGCTAAGTTTATGGTCGCATTTCCATAGTGTCAACTTGGCAACCCCAACAAATGCAAGACATAATTGTACCATGGTGAGGGTATACTCCCAACAGTCATCCAACTTAAATTGTGTAAGATCATTGAGTTCTAGAAGTTCCAATGGCAGCAAGATCGAGATGTGATAAGTTAAGAATCTATTAGAAATGTGAATAGGATTGCAATTGTGACTGTGAGAGGGCACCTCGTGGTGGTTAGCATGTATGTTTGTGATTGTAAGGTCATTTGCTTGTGGTTTTAGAGAAGATGGGTGACTCATTCATACACCTTATTTTTCAAGGAAGGATGAAGTACTCAATTCCAACAATGAAGATTGAATGTGAAAGTTGCGATGAGCATTAAAGGCGGTTGTACTTGTTCGAGAAGAAGAAGGATTTTTTGATGATGCCTTAAGAGTTTTGAAATAGGTATATAAGGGTTGAGTTTTCTTTGAGTCACTTCTCTACCCTTCATGACCCTTGTGCATCATTATTGGCAACATAATCAATCATGCTCCACATAATAAATTAGGTGGTCATTAAGGAATAATTTACTTTCAGGTGACCTCATATGAAGTTACAAATGTAGTGCCTTTAGTTAAATATTTTTCTATCATTCCTAGCTTATTTGACTTCTCTTGGACTTTTATTTTCCCATTCTAATTCAGTTTTTGTCTTAGGCAAGTTAGTGGGCTTAATTGCTAATTGTTGCGTATTTTCAGATTTTATGCTCACTTGACGTATCTGCCTTGTACAAGACCTAAAGAGCTCTACAGAACTCCAAATTCAGCTTTCTTGTAGTCCTTGAAAAGATAACGAAAAGATCTACAAGTTTTCCAGAAATAAGCCGAGGCCAATTCTGCCATTTGGAGGGTCATTTTAGGCTTTGAAGTCAGAACCACTGCACTTATATTTTGGGCTGTGAATTGGACTTTTATTGGTGTGAATAGTATAAATAATTAGAATTGATGGGTTGTTCATGGCCCCTTCAGACTTAGTCACTATATATTAGTGACATTAGGAGGAATTATGACATTACATTTCATTTTGCAAAAATAGTTTTACATTTCTCTTTTTAAGTTTTTAGAATCAAAACATTTTCTCTTATTTTCTCTCAACTGTTCTTCCTTATTCTTCATTTTCGTTTTCCCTTCTTTCCATTTTCGTGCACTTATTTCATGGGACTTTCATTGATGATGATCATAGAAGGCTAAATAATCAATCAATCCAAGGATCCAACCCAAGCAAGAGAAGAATTTGAGTTCTGGTTTAGTACTTCGAATTCTGTGTGAATGTTCACTTTCTTCTTCAATTGCTATTCTGTTTTCATGATTATGAATGCATTTAGGATTGAAAGCGGATTAGGTTATGGATTCATTTCCTAATTTTGAATATAAATCACAAATTAATTGGATGATATTTCAATTAGGGTTGTGGTTTCAATTAATTTAGGGGTTAATTCGATTGAACTGCTTCTAATGAAATTGAATGAACTCTCACAATAGGATAAATTTCTGAGAACGATGATGATTCGAATAGCTTGGTTTGGTGAATTGGATTGATGCTCTTTACTCTGTTTTACATTACTTGTTATCAATTCTGTTAGTTTCTGCATTGATCTTTAATCGTAGTTTGTGTTTTTGCAATTTTTACTTAGCGCCTGCAAACTGTTCGACAAAAACCTCATTTACTGTTAGTAGTGAATTGAAGATAAAACCATATTGATAGTGTCTTTGAGTCGACCTAGGTTAATCATGTGCTACAAAATTAGCTTAGTTTAATTGTTTTGAAGCCACACGACAAACGCTTATCAAAACTAGCGTCATTGCCGGGGACACGGTTCATTGTGTGCTAGCTTCAATTCACTGTAATTAGTTTATAGTAGTAGTAATATATATATAAAAAAAAAGTTACATTCACTGCATATTTACATTTTGCTGCACAACCGCACTTTGTTACATAATTGCATGATTGTTCTTATTCATTATGAAGTGTGGATGATGTAGTTTCATGTGTGCTGTCAAAAAACAGAGAAAAACAGAGCAAAAAACAGAGGAGTAGTAGGATTAGAATTTGTGTAGTGTAGCTGTGTTTGTAGTGTCATTTTGCTATCCAAAATTATTCAGACCTGTGCAGTTTTGCTTTGCGATTTGTTTTCCAAAGTTTATCCCCTATTTTAAACAAAAGCAACCACTTTAAGGGTTGGGTCTGGGTTAAAATTGGCAAATTCGACCTCTAAGTAAGAGTTTTAACATCGTTTTAACAATTTACGCAGGGGCATTCTGGTCATTTCTTAGAAAACTATCTCGGAATGGGCTGAAATTTTTCCAGAATGTGGAGAAAATTAATGCATCAAGATGACCCTATGAAGGATGAACACGGTCAGGAGGGGTCCAAATCACGAAATTCCTTCAATAGGCCATTTTTTAGGCGATTTTCTATTTTCATGATTTTTAAAAATCACAAAAAACAATCATGATTTTTAGACATTCACTCTTATTTTTCTAGATTTTTTAAAAAAAATTAGGGTAGTTTTCCAATTTCTATTTCATTTCAGCATATATAGTGAGTAGTGTCCTGGTAAAGTAGTTGTCTGACATTTCTGTGTTGTCTGTGTTTATTGTTCCTTATGAGCTGAATTGTGTATGACTAGGTCCACATCAAGCGAATTACATGCATATGATCCTGAGATAGATAGGACATTTCACAGATTAAACAGACATAATATTAGTTTAGATGACTTTGATAGTGTAGTTTTAGACAGTAGCATAGCGTCTTCCGACTTTGATTCTGAATCTACTTCTAATTCTTCTACTTCTGCACATCTTGATACAATGGCTGATAACAACCTAACTCTTAAGGAATTGGCTACACCTGATGTTGTTTACCAACCTTGGTGTATTCAATATCCTGAGACTGAGGTCAGTTATGAGCTAAAATTTGGACTGATCCATTTGCTTCCAAAGTTTCATGGTCTTGCAGGTGAAGATCCACACAAGCATCTTAAGGAGTTTCATGTAGTGTGTTCCACCATGCGACCACATGACATTCATGAGGATTATGTCAAGATGAAGGAATTTCCTTTTTCATTGGATGGTGTGGCCAAGGACTGGTTGTACCTTCAACCAGATCCTATCAACACTTGGACAAATATGAAGAGAAGATTTCTGGAGAAATTCTTTCCAGCATCCAGAACAGCATCCATCTGGAAGGAGATTTGTGGTATAAGACAACTAGTTGGGGAGACATTGTATGAGTACTAGGAGAGATTCAACAAGTTGTGTGCTACATGCCCTCACCATCAAATCAGTGAGCAATTATTAATTCAGTATTTTTATGAAGGTTTGATGTTGATAGATAGGAGTATGATAGATGCAGCTAGTGGAGGCGCTTTGATGGACAAGACCCCTCTTGCTGCAAGGCAGTTGATTTCTAACATGGCAGTCAATTATCAACAATTTGGTACTAAAGGTGTTTCTACATCCAAGGCTGCAAATGAATTTTCTGTTTCTATGATTGCTGATAACCAGAGGTTGGAGAACAAATTGACAGAGTTGACATCCCTTGTGAGGCAGCTTGCTATTGGTTTACAATAGAATGTGATAGCAGCCAACCAACCAAGACTTTGTGGTATCTGTTGTGCGCCTGATCATCTAACAGATGCATGTCCCACTCTCCAAGAGACAGAACAAGCTACTGAAGTTTCTGCCATGCAACCTGGACAACCATTTAGACCTCAACAGCAGTATAATCCTTACTCCAGCACTTATAATCCCAGTTGGAGAGATCATCCGAATTTGAGGTATAATCCTAGTCCACCACAACATCAGCAGCCCTTCAGACCTCCATAGCAACACTTCCAGCCTGCCACCACCAAATACCAACCTCCTCTATTCAGACAACAGCCACAGTTCCAGTAGCCTGCACCTACACCTGCACAACCTGTGCATACCAGTTCTGGACCTTCTTTGGAGGACTTGATGAAGCAAATGGCCACCACCAACCTTCATTTTCAATAGAATGTCAGTGCCACCATTGATAGAGTGCTTTTAGTTAAATTTTTGTCTATCATTCTTAGCCTATTTGACTTCTCTTGGACCTTTATTTTCCTATTCTAATTCAGTTTTTGTCTTAGGCAAGTAAGTGGGCTTAATTGCTAATTGTTATGTATTTTCTGATTTTTACTCACTTGATATATCTGACTTGTGCAGGGCCTATAGAGTGCTACAGAACTCCGAATGGAGCGTTCTAGGAGTCCCTGGAAAGATAACAAAAAGATCTACAAGTTTACTAGAAATATCCTGAGGCCAATTCTGTCATTTGGAGGGTCATTTTAAGCTTCGAAATCGGAACCTCTGTACTTGTAATTTTGGGCTGCGAATTTGATTTTTTGGTTGTAAATAGCAAATAATTAGAATTTATGGGTTTTGTTCATGGCCCATTCTTTTCTTCAGACTTATTCACTACATATTAATGACTTTAGTAAAACTTGGATAGCACTTTACAATTCAATAAACAAGTTTATTATTTTCTTTTCTTTAGTTTTTAGAATCAAAAGCTTGTTCTTCATTTTCTCTCATTTGTTCTTCATTGTTCTTCATCTTCTTCATTTCCATTTTGCTATTCTTCCATTTTTCTGCACTTACTTCATGGGGATTTCCTTGGTGATCATCATGGAAGGCTAAATCATTAATCAATCCAAGGATCTAACTCAAGCAAGAGAAGAATTGGAGTTTCGGTTCGGTATTTCGAATACTACTTGAATATTCACCTTCTTCTTCAATTTCTATTATGTTTTCATGATTATGAATGCATTTAGGATTGAAAGTAAGTTAGGATTATGGATTCATGTCCTAATTTCAAATGATAATCACAAGATTAATTGAATGATAGTTCAGTTAGGGTTGTGGTTTCAATTAATTTAGGAGTAGAATCGATTGAACTGCTTCTATTGAGATTGAATGAATGTTCATGATAGAATCAACTTATGAGAATGATGATGATTCGAATAGCTTGGGTTAGTGAATTGGATTGATGCTTTCTAATTTGTTATACTTTACTCCTTGATAATCTTGTTAATTTCTGCATTGTTCTTTAATTTTAGTTTGTGTTCTTGCATGTTTTACTTCGCACATACCAACTGTTCGACAAAATTTCCCCTTTATTATTACCAAGGATTTGAAACTAGAACCATATTGATCGTGTCTCTGAGTCGACCTAGGTTAATCCTGTGCTGCAGAATTAGCTTAGTTAAATTGTTTTTGATGCGTATCGACAACGTGATATCAACCATCCAAGACCTCCAGACTCAGATTGGACAGTTAGCTACAACTGTCAACCAGATGCAACAGCAAGGTTCTAGCAATATTCCAGCATAACCCGTGATTAATCCAAAGAGTGTGAATGCCATTACCTTGAGGAGTGGCAAGGAGCTTTCAGATTCAACAGTTGTTGGTGCTAAATCAGATTTTGCACCAAAGCATACTCCTCTAATTCCTCTACCTTTTCCTTCTAGATCCATTTCTGCAAAGAAAGTGGAATTTGATTCTGATTTGCTTGATATTTTTAGGAGGGTTGAAGTCAACATTCCCCTATTGGATGCCATCAAACAGATTTCAAAATGTGCAAAGTTTTTGAAGGATTTGTGCACTCATAAGAGGAAGCTGAAGGGAGATGATCAAGTAAAGATGGGGAGGAATGTATCTGCACTCATACAGGGCAAGACTGTTGATTCCATGCCACTATCCACCTTGCCACAGAAGTGGAAGGATCTTGGCACTTTCACTGTTCTATGCACCACTGGAGATATTACTTTTGCAGATCATTACATCTTGGTGATTTGAAACCCACTGATGTTGTCATTCACTTAGCCAACAGGAGTGTTGCACTTCCACTTGGACTTATTGAAGATGTGCTGGTGCGAGTTAATAATTTGATTTTTCCTGCAGATTTTTACATACTGGATATGGAGAATGAGTCTTCTAGCCATGGTTCCACATTGATCCTAGGGAGACCATTCTTGATGACAGCCAGAACCAAAATTGATGTGTATGCAGGAACCTTGTCCATGGAGTTTGGTGATGACGTTGTCCAGTTTAACATTTTTTAGGCCATGAGACATCCGGTAGATGAACATTTTGTCCTTCTTCTTGATATCATTGATGCTGCAGTGGATAGTGTATATATTTCTGATTTACTTTTTAATTTTTCTGATTCTTCTGATTTTTCTGATTTTGATCTTTGTTCTTATAATTGTACCTGTGATGATTCTTCTGTTGCATGTAGTATTTGTGCAGAGATTTCCTCTGCACTTCACTCTGATTGTGTTGCAGGTACAGATATAGGTTCTGAACCTACTATCCCACTTCCCTCAGCCCCCAGTCTTTCCTTGCCTTCCACCATTCAACCACCTTCCTTGGAGTTGAAGTCACTACCTGAGCACCTCAAATATGCATATTTAGATGATGCTCAGCAGCTTCCAGTCATCATATCTAGCAGCCTGTCACTTGAGCATGAAGAGAAGTTGTTGCATGTTTTGAGAGGCCACAAAAAGGCCATTGGATGGACCCTTGCTGACCTTCCTAGCATTAATCCTTCTATATGCATGCATCAAATACTTTTGGAGGATGACTCTAGGCTGGTGAGGCAGCCACAGAGGAGGCTGAATCCCACTATTCTGGATGTGGTGAAGAAGGAAGTGACAAAGCTACTAGCGGCAGGGATCATCTATCCCATCTCAGATAGCACTTGGGTTTCACCTGTCCAAGTGGTTCCTAAGAAGTCGGGTCTCACAGTTGTGAAGAATCAAGATAATGAACTGATTCCGACTAGAGTGGCCAACAGTTGGTGAGTTTGCATTGATTACAGGAGACTCAACCAGGCCACTCGCAAGGACCATTTCCCTCTTCCCTTTGTTGATCAAGTTTTAGAGAGGTTGGCAGGTAAATCACATTATTGCTTTCTTGATGGTTTTTCTGGTTACATGCAGATTCATATTGCACCAGAGGATCAACACAAGACCACATTCACCTGTCCATTTGGCACATTTGCTTACACCCGGATGCCTATTGGCCTATGCAACGCACCTGGCACCTTCCAAAGGTGCATGGTAAGCATCTTTTCTGATTTATTAGAGAGTTGCATGAAGGTGTTTATGGATGATTTCACTGTTTATGGTTCCTCTTTTGATGCATGTTTGGATAGTCTCTCTAGAGTGCTTGACCGATGTATTAAGACTAACCTTGTTCTTAACTTTGAGAAATGTCATTTTATGGTGCATGAGGGTATAGTCTTAGGGCATTTAATCTCTAGTAGAGGTCTCAAGGTCAATAAGTCCAAGATTGATGTGATTACTTCTTTGCCTTACCCCGCTTCTGTGCGAGAAGTACGTTCTTTTCTTGGACATGCAGGTTTTTATAGGAGATTCATTCGGGATTTCAGTAAGATTGCATTGCCATTGTCCAAGATTCTCCAAAAGAACGTATACTTTACATTTGACCAGCCTTGCAAATAGGCATTTGAGGGATTGAGGAAGAAGCTGACTACCTCTCCCATCATGCAGCCACCAGATTGGGAGCTTCCCTTTGAGCTGATGTGTGACACCTCTAATTATGCACTTGGGGCTGTGTTGTCACAGAGAGTTGGTAAACTCTCCCATGTCATTGCTTATGCTTCACGCACTTTAGATGCAGCCCAAGTTAACTACACCACCACTGAGAATGAGCTTTTAGCTATTGTTTTTACTTTAGATAAATTTAGATCTTATTTGTTTTGCTCCCATATCACTGTCTTTACTGACCATGCAGCTTTGAAGTACCTGTTGAAGAAGCCTAATGCTAAACCTAGATTGATTAGGTGGATGCTTCTTCTTCAGGAGTTTGACCTCGAGATTAAGGACAGAAGTGGTGCAAAAAACTTGGTTGCTGATCACTTGAGCAGGATTGAAGGACCTCTTGGGTCTTTTCCCATTCGTGATAATTTCCCTGATGAGCATTTGATGCATTTGCATTCATCACATGTCACACCTTGGTTTGCTGACATTGTTAATTTCATTGTTGCATCTGTTGTTCCACCTCATGCATCTAGGTCCCAAATAGATAAACTTAAGAGTGATGCTAAATATTATGTTTGGGATGATCCTTATTTGTGGAGATTTGGTAGTGACCAAGTGATCTGAAGGTGTGTGCCTGATCATGAGATTCATTCTATTCTTCAGTTTTGTCATAGCACACCTACCGGAGGTCATTTTGGTCCTCAGAGGACTGCTAGGAGGGTATTAGACTGTGGGTTCTTTTGGCCCACCCTATTTAGAGATGCTCATCACTTTACCACCACTTGTGAGCAGTGTCAAAGAGCAGGAGGAACCATTACACATAGACATGAGATGCATCGGCAACCCATTATTTTTTGTGAGATTTTTGATGTCTGGGGTATTGATTTTATGGGTCCATTTCCTGTTTCTCATGGTTTTTCATATATTTTGCTTGCTGTTGATTATGTTTCTAGATGGGTTGAGGCTAAGGCCACCAGAACTAATGATTCTAAAGTTGTTGTGGATTTTGTGGGATCCAACATTTTCTGCAGGTTTGGTGTGCCTAGAGCCATTATCAGTGACCAGGGGACCCATTTCTGTAACCGATCATTGGCATCCTTGCTTCAAAAGTATGGGGTTGTGCATAGAGTTGCTACAGCTTATCATTCCCAAACTAATGGGCAAGCAGAGGTTTTTAACAGAGAGATTAAGCAAGTGTTACAGAAGGTGGTGCAACCAAACAGGAAGGATTGGAGCAAGCTACTTGAGGATGCTTTATGGGCTCACAGGACCGCTTACCAGACAACTTTGGGGATGTCTCCCTATAGGGTGGTTTTTGGTAAGGCATGCCACCTACCGGTGGAGATTGAGCACCGTGCTTATTGGGCGGTGAAGAGTTGTAACATCGCATTTGATGAAGCGGGTATGGAAAGGAAGCTTCAGTTGCAAGAACTTGAAGAGATCTGCTTAGAAGCCTATGAGAATTCCAAGATTTACAAAGAGAGAGTGAAGAGATTTCATGACTCTAGGATTCTTAGAAAGGAGTTCCATAGTGGCTAAAAAGTGTTTTTGTTTAATTCTCGCCTTAAGCTTAGTTCCGGTAAACTTCGATCTAGATGGGATAGACCTTTTGTTATTACTAATGTTTTTCCCCATGATGCAGTTGAGATTAAAAATGAAGTTACCGGCAAAGTCTTCAAGGTCAATGATCACCAACTCAAAGTATTTCATGAGAGCCCTCAAGTGGAGGAGGAGCTTGTGGCGGACATCTCTTTCGTCTTGCCAATTTTGTGTGATGAAGCATCTTGAATGACATTTCGGGAGTTTCCTTTTCCCTTCTTTTATTTGTTGTCTCTTTGTTTGCATTTCTTTGCATGCTTACATTGAGGACAATGTGCATTTCAAGTGGGGGGGGTGAAGGATTCCAAAATCGTTTTCTGGTTATTGTCTATTTTCTGTTTTCAGCTTACGTATCTGTTTATACATTCTGTTTTCTGTTTATCTGTCAGTTTTAGTTTTTGAGTCTATATGTTTCTGTTTTCTGTCTGTTTATGTTGCTGTTTCTGTTTTTGTTGCTGTTTTTATTGAATTTAGGCACTTTTCATGTTTTTCATAGGATTTCTAACTTGCATAAATTGTGAGAAATGTTAAAAATTTGGTTGGATTGAGAGGTTTCATGCTTGATGTGAATCATTGTTGCAATTGTTGAAGTGATAAGTAGGTTTGAGAAATAGAATTTGAGATGAATCATGTGTGATAGAATTATGCCTTGTGAGTTTTTGAGCCTTTGTGGATATGTTCTTTCATGTGTGAATTCACCCTTGTGCTAGATTACTCTATGTTTTGCCTTGCTTCTTAACATTCCTTGTTGCACATGCTTTGATTGAGATGATTTAGGCCTTCTTTCTTTTAGCCACTTGCCAAATAAACCTATCCTTGTGTTGATATCCATTGTCACCCTTTTTGAGCCTTTAGCCTTTTCTTTCTTATATAACTCATTGCAAACTAAAAAAAAAATGGAAAACCATGTTATCCTAGCTTTAGGGAGGAAAGGGACTTTGGAATTGTTTTGGGAGTGGGTTTCAAACAAGTGTAGGGTATTTTTATTTGCTTTTGTTATGATTTGAAGAAAAAATGATGACGAGAAAAGAATAGAAAAGAAAAGAAATAGTTTACAAAGCAAACGTTCAAAGAGAGGAAAAAAAATGCATAAACAAGGAAAAAGAAAAGCAAAGAAAAAGAAAAGGCAATAAAAGTTGTTATGATTTATTTTCGTCCTTGTAAATTCCTTAAAATCTCATTTCTTTGTTTCTACCCCTCTTTTAACTTGTTGGCTTGCTCCCCATTGCCCCTTTTTTCTCTTAGTTTTAGCCTAAATATCCTTTTTTTATCCACCTTTACCTAAGTCATTCATTACAAGCCTATAAAGTCCTTTTGATCTTTTGATGCATGTGTATTTCAAGTTGAATGAATTAGAGTCTTATCAATACTTGGATGTGCTAGTTACATGTGGTGTTTGAGTGTAAACACAAAGCCATACACATTATATGAGGTTGAGTGTTGCCCTTTGAGAGATTTCTATCACCTTGGTACATTCTTAATTCTAAACTTGATTACTTTCTCACTTTGCACTTTGTGAACATGTTTTCATGGATTGTTTGTTACCGTAATATCATTCTTCCGTCTTTCATCTTTCTCACTTTTGGGCATTGTTATGATTTATTGAAAAATATGTGTGCTTTGTTCATACTTTTCTTTTAAATTTTTGATTTACTTTAGTTTGAAATTTTCTCTTTATCTTTCTTTTAGTTTTGCCCAGGAGTGCAAATGTTTAAGTGTGGGGTATTTTGATGGAGTGCCTTTAGTTAAATATTTTTCTATCATTCCTAGCTTATTTGACTTCTCTTGGACTTTTATTTTCCCATTCTAATTCAGTTTTTGTCTTAGGCAAGTTAGTGGGCTAAATTGCTAATTGTTGCGTATTTTTGGATTTTATGCTCACTTGATGTATCTGCCTTGTACAAGACTTACAGAGCTCTACGGAACTCGGAATTGAGCTTTCTTGTAGTCCTTGGAAAGATAACAAAAAGATCTACAAGTTTACCAAAAATAAGCCGAGGCCAATTCTGCCATTTGGAGAGTCATTTTAGGCTTTGAAGTCAGAACCACTGTACTTGTATTTTGGGCTGCGAGTTGGATTTTATTGATGTAAATAGCATAAATAATTAGAATTGATGGGTTGTTCATGGCCCATTCTTTTCTTCAGACTTAGTCACTATATATTAGTGACATTAGGAGGAATTATGACATTACATTTCATTTTGCAAAAATAGTTTTACATTTCTCTTTTTAAGTTGTTAGAATCAAAACTCTTTCTCTTATTTTCTCTCAACTCCGTCCGATGAGAAGAAAAAGGAAGGCATTAAGAGACCCTCCTGGCACAACCTGTTCTTCCTTGTTCTTCATTATTCTTCATTTTCGTTTTCCCTTCTTCCATTTTCGTGCACTTATTTCATGGGGCTTTCATTGATGATGATCATGGAAGGCTAAATAATCAATCAATCCAAGGATCCAACCCAAACAAGAGAAGAATTTGAGTTTTGGTTTAGTATTTCGAATTCTATGTGAATGTTCACTTTCTTCTTCAATTGCTATTCTATTTTCATGATTATGAATGCGTTTAGGATTGAAAGCGGATTAGGTTATGGATTCATTTCCTAATTTCGAATATAAATCACATATTAATTGGATGATATTTCAATTAGGGTTGTGATTTCAATTAATTTAGGGGTTAATTCGATTGAACTGCTTCTAATGAAATTGAATGAACTTTCACAATAGGATAAATTTCTGAGAATGATGATGATTCGAATAGCTTGGCTTGGTGAATTGGATTGATGCTCTTTAATCTGTTTTACATTACTTGTTATCAATTATGTTAGTTTTTGCATTGATCTTTAATCGTAGTTTGTGTTTTTGCAATTTTTACTTAGCGCATGCAAACTGTTCGACAAAAATCCTCTTTACAGTTAGTAGTGAATTGAAGATAGAATCATATTGATAGTGTCTTTGAGTCGACCTAGGTTAATCATGTGCTACATAATTAGCTTAGTTTAATTGTTTTGAAGCCACACGACAAACATTTATCAATAAAGTTACATAATTGAATATGCAATTTACATAATTGATTATATGCATTAAATTTGTTCAAAAAAATATTTTTTACGTCACGACTATTTAAGGAATCGTGTGTTTTTAATGGGGTAAAATAGTCATTTGCTTAACCATTAGCTTTTTACTTTTTCCTTTTATTATTTATCTACTTCTTTAATTAAAATCTTTCATCTCTTTTACACTTTCTTTCATCTCAATCAAATAACCAAACTTAATACTTTCTTTTCTCTCTCTTTCATCCCTTTTCATTCCTTGTCATTCCTCACACTTTCATGCTTTTTCATCTTTTTTCACCCCCCTCTACCAAACACACCTTAAGTGATTTTTGAGTAGTGTAAAATATTTTTAAAATAATTTTTAAAATAAAATTAAAAGAGAATCAAGCATCAAGTTTGATGTGTTTGATTTGTTTCCACTTTTTATTTAGCTGATAACATGATGTTTTTAATAGTAATTATAAGTATATCATATTATTTTCCTCTATTAATTATTTATTTTTAAGAATGTATAAATGAAATGATACAAAAATGTTGATTTCACCTTTTCCTATAATTATAAATTCTTAAAACGAAAATAAAATGAGAATAATGTGATATTTTTATAATTAATATTCGATAAAAATATATATTGAAAATAAAAATTAAACAGTTTACTATTCCATTTTCTTTCTAGCCTTTTAATAATAAACAAAATAAAAGTCATGGCTTTCATCCATATATAATTATAAATCAAATACTGGATATGGCATGGGTAAGTGTTTCAGTTGAAACTTAACTTAACCAACAATGCCATTGGAAAGATGTGACTTAATAAAGAAGAAGAAAAAATCGTATGATGAATTAAATCCAAAAGTACAACCATATCTTAGGAAGACATTTAATTATTGTGGTAGTCTTAGACAAATATAGGCATTAGGTGTAGAGGGGGTGGACACATTTGACTAATGCCAACAACATGTGGTGCACGCCATTGGCCAATGCCATTTGCATTTTTTGTTTAAGATGCAACCAATAAACCTATCAAAGGTTGTGACCTGCAACCAATTGGGCATTTTGAAACTATGAAATTCAATGTTTGAGTATTAAAGAGGCTGTTACTGCTATATACAAGGTTATCAAAATCAAGTTTCTACGTAGATTTGTGAGAGTTTCATAACTTTTACTCGTAGATTCAATTCATAGACTTGACTCGTAAAATCGTAAGAATCTACTTCATAAAAATATATGAATAATAAGTAAATATGTTCAAATACACCATTTTGTAAACAAATGACAATAAGTTCATACTATTAGTCTATTACAAAACATAAGTTCTCAAAATTAAAACATTTAAATAACTAAAAAATTTAGCTTATCAAGGACAATTGAGTATTTAACAATCTAAGATCATAAGGAAATGTAGAGATCATGGACTAATCTTTCATAACCAAAGTTGCCAACAAATTATTCTCTTGATTGCTTAACACCAATAGAAATAAATACAAATTAACTAGTTTTTTGTTGTAAGGCTTCATCTTGAACCCTAAAACCTCAGTTCAAAACTAGGCAGACAAATTAGACAATCATGTTTGGTTGCCAAGGATAAATGATAATTTAAGTTGGAGAAATTCCCAAATATGTTCATCAACTACAAATTCCACAATATTTACTTAACTATCATCATTGTTGCATGATCTTACAACAAATTAAACTACCAAATTTACTCAATATAAATTTCACAATATTTACTCAACTACAAATTTCCAAAACAGAAGAGGAAAAGAAGAAAATCTAGTCATGGGCCATTGCACTTCATCGTCGCGGAGGATGAAAATAGAACGAAGAAGAGAACAATAGAGACTTCCTTCATCATCCTTGCGGCCACGCACTTCACTGTATCCGCAACCACTACGCACTTGCACTCGGCACTTCCGCTTCGCATCGTCGTCGCAGCCACCATGCACGTGCACCTCGCCTTCGCTTTCACACTCGCACCATCGCACAATGGAGTGGGGCAATGAGGTCTCTGGTCTTAGTGCAAAAAGAAACTATTTAGGGAAGCAGTGCGACAATGACACAAAAGTGAGGAGGAAGAAACAAAAACGCCATCGTTTTCATTTTTTGCAAACCCGTAAACTTAAGGCAAACTTGCGAGTCTATGTTAACTTGCTCAATTCTATGCAAAATCTCCCCAGTCTACTCAATTTTCGATTCTGCTCACGATTTAGCTTGTGGAGACACTGTGAAATCATAAACTCATATAATTTTACGAATTAAATCGCAATTTTAATAATCATAACTACATAAGTATACTCATCAAATGATATTTCAGAATTTTGAGACGTATATATATGGCTTATGGTTCAAATCATATGGAAAAGCGACTAGTTTTTGTTATCCCAATATGCACCTTTCTATTAAATAATTCGATGGTAGTGTACTAGTATTACTGAAAGTGTTAGGCAAATTTCTTTGTCGAATCGAGGGTTCCAACATCATTAGAGCAACTTTAGTAGGGGATCTTGGGGAGAGATCTTCAGCTGAATATCTCTCTTTTCCCAAATCCACAACTAAAGAGGAAAAGCAGATCTCCACGTGGAGATCCAGATCTTCCCCAAAAACTCTGAAGATCTGCACATAATTCAAAAAATAATAATTTTTTAAGTTACAGGACGGAAAAAAAATGAAAATAAATAAATAAAATGAAATTAAAAGTTAAAATTAATTATATGCTTTATTAATATTCATATATTTTTTCCATGCTTTATTAATTAAAATTAATTACTTAATTAATTTAATTAAATTTTAAATATTTAAAAGTGGGATCCATATGAAACTCATTAAAATTATCTAAGATCTCAATTTGGGATCTACCAATAAAGGAAAATATGTCATAGATCTTAAGAGATCTTCAATCCTACGTGGCGCTATGAGATCTATCAAAAAGTGATCTAAGATCCCAATTTGAGATCTACCAATAAAGATGTTCTTACCCCAATGAGAATAAAAGAAACATGCAAAAAATAAAAACAAAACTGAGTTTGAAAGTTGCTTGATTTGAATGGCGATTATTAAACCGCTTTTCTTTTTCTCACCAACGTAGCACATGCACGATAGAGTTTTTATAGTTTATAATATATATATATATATATATATATATATATATATATA
>CM023947.1:18347530-18361622 GCA_013407115.1 Glycine latifolia
ACTACTCGAACTTGATAAATCTCTATGTACTTGGTAGCCAGCCAAGTAGGATATTCTGTATCTAGATATCCCCTAAATTAAAACCAAAAGGAATTTACCATACGAGAAAAAATAAAATAATATCGTATATTTCCCTAATTATGCTATCTAACAAGGGAAACTAATATCATAGATCCTAAAGGTTCAGATAAATCAACTTGTACTCTAATTCACCTATTCACACCTATGCAAATGCTAACTTAAGCATCGACGTTTCTTCGCATGCACATCTTATCATTGTACTATGAGGAGCCTATGAAGTACATCACCTTAAAAAGATTGTGTCAAATCTGGTAACAACATATACAAAGAATAAATCTGAAATCAATTACTTTCATTCTTTATAAAATCAAGCTTGTTTCTTCACAAATATAAACTACTTTTAGTTATCTATTTAAATTAGGTGTATAAATTTCTTATAATTTTAAATGTTTTTATTTTATATTTTTAAATCTTATTTTAAAAAAAATACTCCGTACATTATATGAATACTTATCAGTTAATTAAAAAATTAAGTACTTTTACTTATAACTATTTATTTATAAAATCTATTATATTAAAAATAAATATTTTTATTATTTTAAAAATAATATATAAGATTATTTATAATTAATTAATAATAATTTTTGTACTGATAATGTATCAAAATTCATCTCTATTCTCGTTTATTAATTAATTAAAAGAAAAAAAATGAAAATTCTCCTAAAAAAAGAAAAAAATGCAAATACTATGAGTTTCGTTTGCTATTAAATTAAATAAATTCTAAAATAGTTTAAATTAACACACAAAAAAAAAAAAGAACCATTCATATTTTGTCACATGACATGTACAATGACTTTTCAATCAATAATTATACACCTTATATAGGGAGTATATATTTTTAATAGTATTAAGTATTATTAACTTTATCAATAATTAATATTGCCAAAAACTTGGTTGAGTAATAAAAAAAAATCATTCACACGACTTAGGTTCTGTTTGATTTAACAGAGGGAAATAATATAAGGATGATGGAAATAATTGTGTATTTAATGAAGGAGAAATAAAGTGGAAATAAGCTTTAAAATAATGAATCCTACAAGTACTATTTCGTACTAATTTCTACTGATCACTCTTTCTCTCTTTTTATTTATTTTCTTTTCAATTAAACTACTTTATTTCTTATTTATTTTTATTCTTTTTTTTTATTTTGCTTTTCGTTGTGTATGGAACTGAGAGGTGCAAATAAATCAAATAATATTGCACCGACATGAATAAGGAAATTGAATTTGGTATGTGAGAAAACGAAAAAATATCAGTTTAAAAATAATGGAACTCACTTATACTATTTCTTATTTATTTTTACTCATTTTCTTATGATTCTGTCTCTCATTCTTGTGTTTGTTATTGAGGAAGAAATAATATAGATGAAAGTAAAAGGGAGAATAGAAATATATGAGAAATAAAATAATATGTAAAGTTATTTGATTGAAAAGAAATAGAAAACAAATGAGAAGAGAAATAAAAAAATAAGTGTAAATAATTAAGAAATAATACAAGCGGATCCAATCATTTGAAAACTTGTTTTCACCTTTTTTTTTCCTATCAAACACCCAAATATTATTTTCATATTTCTAATATTATTTCCATCTATCAAACCAAATACAAATTCATTATCTTTACTTTGTTTCTATTCAACCAAACAAATTGAATCTTTATTTTATTTCTCATCTATTTTTATTCTCTCATTTTTATTTTCATCAATTTTATTTATTTTTAATGTACGAAACACGACTTTTGTTTATTCTATTTATCTCATCTCAATAGAAGAGAACATTAATAATTAATAAACTGATAAAAAAGAGATAAATGTTAATTAGTATTTTTGAAGTATTGGTTAAAAAATTAAATATATACATATATATTAAAATATATAAAATTTTAATATTCACAGTTTTTTTTACACTCGTATATTTTTATAATAAATATTTTTTTTCTTTTAACAATACTCAAAAAGAAAAAGTGATGCCAGAAATCAATGTTCGAATATTGTGGTACGCTGTTCGCTGACAAGAGGCCACGTACCCTCTGTCTTCAGATAAGTGCATGACACGATGTTGAAGCTCATTGGGCAGTGCTTTAACCGCGGAACTAATGAGAAATCCACGAAATAGGGCTTGGAGATACGCCACTTTCTGGAAGGGACCCACTCCATATTAAAAATTGGCCAATCAGCGATCCCCACTGTACCCCGTACACGTGGTGTTTCCTCACCTAGCCACCATCTTGCCGGTATCATTGCACATGTCAATATATTCACTCCCACGCGCCCCCAACTGACCCTGCACTGCAATTTCCCTCAAATTGAGCTTCTATTCTTAGTAAATATTATTATTATTATTATTACTAATACTAAAACCTTGGATAAGATAGAATTTTGAGTTTATTATCTTCTGTTTACTAATGATGTGTTTGTTTAAAAGTAAAGAGGTAGGAATGATTATGGGAGCAAGAAAAATACTATTGGATTTTCCACGGTGTGCTTTCCTTTCAATTTGGACAGAAATATATATAAAATAAATTGCTATTAATTATATTACATGTTTATTTAAAATAAGAGTAAAATAGGTTTTAGTCTCTTTAAAATTTGAGAAAAATATTTTAGTCTTTCTAAAATTTTCTGGATGTTTTTAATTCCTCTAATTTCGTAGTGTCAATTTTTCATCGTAAGAAATATTTAAATCTTTTTCATCCTTATATAAAGTAATATCTAAAATATTTTGAGGGCCAAAAGTAATTCACTTCAAATTTTGAGAAACTAAAAAAATGAAAGGAAATTTTTAAAGGAACTAAAAGAAAATATTTTAAATTTTAGAAAGAACAAAAACATATTTTACCTTAAAATATTTATATTATTTTATGTTTTTCTACTTATATTGTCATACATATTTTTTATTTTTTTCATTTCTTCCTTTTTTATTCTTTTTACTTTATTTTTTATTTTTTAAAACTCGATACACCCTAAACTCTATAGTAAATTACACTTAGGATTTCTGGAAATTATGCAAATTATTTTTAGTATTTTACTCATACACTAACTCTTTCTTTAATTGTTTGAAAAATACACACTAATATTTTTTATATATTATATTTTCTTATCTTAATTATTTAAAAAATATTATATTTTCTTATAAGCGAGATAGCTCTAAATGTAAAAGTAAAATGTAGAATTTGTGTAATTTTACATTACTTCTAGAATAATTAGTATAATTTTTTCTAAAATTTATATAAACTTTATACATAAAGAAAAGTTAAAAATAAATAAAATAAAGTTGTCCTCATGTCATCAGAACTGTCTGTCCCTCTTTCTTCAGTCCACATCATTAAATAGTAAGTTCACGTTAGCTTGAACAATAACATACACGTGTTTAATAGCGTTTCGGCAGTGCTAGACACAATCTCGCCTCTCATTGGCTTCACGCTGGGCCCACCCTTCTCTTCCCCCGAAACTTCTTACAGAAATTATTGCATGCTAGTAATATGATTTTTTTAGTATAGAGGTATTTTATATTTTTTTTATTATTAGAAGTAAAATTTAAATAAATTATTAAATGAGTGTTAAGATTTCTAATAAAATATTTTATGATTTTAGTGTAATTTTTTTTAAAATTTACGATTTTAAAATCTTAACAAATTTTTTTTTTTTTTTTTACTTTTTAAATTAAAGTAGTAAAAAATATTACTATTTTAGTGTTAACCCATTATGACTTTAAAGTTGTAGGATTTTTTTTTATGATTTTAAAGTTGTATGACTTTTTTTTTAGTTTATGACTTTAAAGTTGTATAATTTTTTTCGCTTTTTTAGATTTACGACTTTGAAGTCATATGACCCTTTTTTTATTTAGTATTTGTTTTAGTTTTAGCTTTGTTTAATTTTAAAAAAAAAGTTGTAAAAATTAGTTTAATTTAATTATTTAAAAATAAAAGTAATTTTAATTTTTGTACTTTGATTTAATATTTTTTATATATTTTTTATATGATTTTATTTAATATTTTATTAATTTTTGCAATATTTAATTTTTACTATATTTATTTATTTAATATATTTTCTATATTTTTTTAGTAATGTTAATATTTGTATTTGAAAAGACTTAAATTTAGATGAAAATATTTTTTATTATTACTAACTTATAATATATCAAATAAGATTTTATTATTTTTATTTTGTTAATTAATTTTTACAATTATCATTAAGTTAATTAATAATTTAGTATAATAATATTAATTAATTTTATTTTAAGAATTATTTTAATATTAACAACAAATTAATGTAAAAGACTTATATTTAACAAATAAAATTCAAATGTATTACATATTCCTTTAACAAAAAAATTAACAGTGGGATGAGGCCCCACAATGAGTTCTTCTAAATATGCGTCGAAATCTTTCATCTTGTTGCACTGAATTTATTGATGGTTGTTGTCTTCTTGTTCTACCACCTCTGTCCTCCTCTTGTTCTAGGCTGATCATGTGTCTGTATTTGTTGTTGTTGAAAAACATAATCACCACCGTGGCCATCATCATCATCATCATCATTATTAGTGGTATTGTTGTTATCATCATCTTCATCGCCATCCTCATGACCCATGTCATGCATTTAAGTAGGTAATGATGGACGATAACAAGAGGTCGATGATGGTGGGTTATATGTAGATGGTAAAGTGTTGAAAGTGGTACCAAATATTTGTCAAAGTCCTTCAAAAATATTTGAGGTAGAAGGAACTTGAAATGAATGTTGACACATATATGATAAGAACCCAAATGGTTGTGAACTTTGTTCACATCCTTGAGACATATATCCAGAGAAATTCACTGATTGATAAAAAGATTGTGCATGTGATTGATGATGTTGGGGCATAAATCCAAAAACATACACTGGAGGTACATTGGGTTCAACATGTGATTGATGGTGGTGATGGCCAGGATAGGACTGTAAATTAAAATTTATGAAGTTAGAAATATATAATGAATAATAATAGTAATAATTTATCAAAATTGCAAGAGTAAGGTTAAAATCTCAGTAGATAGTATCCCCTCACATGATATATATCATCTAGTTCGACGTATATACCATTGTATGTATTCTGAATTTCCATGCAAAATACCATGGTCCATTTCACCTTGAACAATATAATCATTCCAATGATTCCATTTGTTAATCCAGTGACGATGATGGTAAGGCCAAAAATATCTGTTCTCCCTCTTATATCTATGTCGTGGAGTTGGTCTAGGTTTGGTGGGTCATCTGGAATATTTTGTCTCATTCCAAATTGTCTCATGACCCTGTATACTGGATGCCATTCCACAATTGCAAAACATATGAGAGGTACTTTTGCATGAACAATCATAGATACCTCAACATTATTAATTAATGGTCTTATTTAGGCTGTCTCATAAGGTATCCACAAGAACTACAAGACATATATTATTATTGTCACATATTTATTAACGAATTGGAAACACAAAGAAATACTTAACATAAAGATTAATAAATGAACCTCATTTGTATGTAGTCTATCAAATATGACATGTATCAATCTGACTAAGTTGGTGGGAATGTTTGTTTGGGTCATCGGTCGAGACCACCTTCATGCAAAAGGAAATCCAAGTCCTTCTTGTACTTCTGCGTCATATAGGTCATGTACTTGTGGAGCAATGCATTTAATGCGGTCTCACGTCCATGATTGTAGCAGCAACAAACATCTACCTATTTTAATTTATAAAGGCTTAACATTCTGATCTAGGGATCAAAAAAGGGAAGCTAATACTATCTCACCCCAACTATAATCTCGTGCTCCAGATGTATGTGGCATCAAACAATCGCATATAAGCATCATTATATGAGCTCTAGCATGTTGCGCAATAACAACATCATCAGCATCAACAAGAAGGTGTTGAAAATTTTTCCGCAACCAAGTTAGATAAATCATTTTCCCTTTATATACTTATCAAGTGGATTGTTCCCTAATAAGGTCAGACAAGCAACACGTACATCACCAGTAATGGCACCGGTTACTGGCAGCCCGTCAATCTTGAGGCCCAATTGTAGGGCCACATCCTGTAAAGTGATGGTTGCCTCCCCATGTGAAAAATGAAATGTGAGTTTTGGTTCTCCAACGTTCAACCAAATGCTGGTTAATATAAACTTGTCTAACAATCATAATACGACCAAAACCAACTTCATTTATTAAGTTTTTGACATGATCGTCTATATGATCGAAGTGTGTCATAGCCCAAACAGAATGAAACCTTAAACGAATCATTCTCTCTTAGCCTTCCCATACTAAGTTTGAAACATGACTGCCTTGTAAGCGCAACAACAAGCCATCAATAGGTCCAGGTTGTGTATTTTCCATTGCTTCACCAAAAGGAAATAAGAGATTGCAAGAAGGATGAAGAAGGTGAGATGTGAGAAAAAGAAGTAAGCTTCGTGAGGAAATTTAGGTTGGACGATGAAAATAATAATGGACAAGAATGAAAGAGAAAGTGCATTAAGGCGTACTATATGACATTGAGATAATATAAAATATTTTGAAAATTATTGATCACTTTGATAAGTTTCACGTGGTATGCATCATACATAGTTTAAAGAGTAAATGGAATTATTGAAACATTTGGGTGAACGTGTCATAGTACAGTCAAACTCAAAGTGGGTCATCTTCTTATTTTGAAACTATTAATAGCCAACTTTCAGAAGATCTACAACACTCAAATTCATATAAGAACAGAGGGAGTGAGGGTACGAATGACCTTTATAAAGGTATGATATTTGAATCGAAACAAGCAGTTGTCAATGCCATTAAGGAATATCATTTTGTACATTAATTTAATTTTGATGTTGAAGAGAACAAGAGTGACAAGTATGTTGTTAGGTGTAATCAATATGGTAATGGATGCCATTGAAGGGCGAGAACATCCTTCAACAAAATACGCATGAGGAGGGAGATGAAAAAAATAAATGGTATTCACACTTTCACAACTTCGCTAATATCAGAAGATCATGTTTGGTTAGACTCATCTGTAATTGCTCATAATATTGTACACTTAGTGAAACAAATCCTGGTATCAAAATCAGAACCTTGATTGCAGACATGCTACCACGATTTGGGTATAGTGTGACATAAAAAAAATCTTGGACAACTAAACAAAAAGATCTTGAAATTGCTTTTGGAAATTGGGAACAATCATATAGTTATTTGCCTATATGGATTACATTTGTTCAACACTTTGTACCAGGTACAATTGTTAGATACAAAACATTCACTTCAATGGAGGATGGTGATGATGAGTCTTCTAACGTGATTCTTAATCTTGTACTTTGAGCTTTTAAGCTATGCATTGAAGGCTTTAAATATTACAAGCCAATTGTCCAAGTAGATGGAACATTTTTAACTGGAAAATATCGTGGTACTTTGTTGACTACCAATGCACAAGATGATAGTAGAAACCATTTTTCCAATTGCTTTTGCAATAGTTGAAAGTGAGAGCAAAGAAGCTTGGATGTGGTTCTTGCATTATTTAAGGAGATATGTTACACCTCAACCAAATTTGTGTATTATATCAAATAGGGGAACCAATTTGCTAGCATATTTGCGATCAGAACGAGTTAGGTGGACTGGATCGGATGTATCTTTTGTCTATTGCATTCGCCACACTGCATCAAATTTTAACAAACAGTTTAAAAATGTTGAATTAAAAACACAAGTCATCAATATGGGTAAACTTCTAACCATTTCATGAATCAAATTCTTGCATTATTACGTGTTCACCATAATTGATACTCATTGTTTTGTCTTTTGCCATAGGATATGAGTTGAGGAAATAGCAATTTGAGGCAAAGTTGCTCGTAATGCGATCAGAGTTTTCACAAGCAATAGATTGGTTAGACCAAATTCCCAAGAGTAAATGGACTCAGGCATATGATGAAGGCAAACAGTATGGGCATATGACTACCAACCTTGCCGAATGTATGAATTTTGTTTTTAAAGGAGCCCAAGCATTGTCTATTACTGCCTTAGTCAATGAAACATTTAATAAAATAAATGACTCATTTGTTACTAATGGCATGAAAATCATGAATATGATAAAGGCGAGACATAGGTACTCTGAAGAGGTGTATGTCATGATGCAAGAAAATCGACACATTGCTACCTCACATTATGTTCGCATGTACGTTCGGGAAACAAGGGAGTTTGAGTTTCAAGAAATTGAAAATATGCGACTTGGACAACGAGCAATGACATGCATTGTCAAATTGAATGAATGGTTGTGTGATTGTGGACAATTTCAGGCATTTCAAATTCTGTGCTCGCATGCAATTACAGCATGTGCTTCTTGCAATTTAAATTACGATGACTTTGTTGATCCTGTATACAAGTTGAAAAATATTTACAAAGTTTATCAGAATCACTTTCATTCCCTTGGAAGCGAAGATGATTGGCTTCAATATTTTGATCCATATTTTATGTCTGATCCTTCAAAATGATGAGAGACATTGGGAAGGTCAGCCACTATTCGTATACATAATGAGATTGGCAAACCAATTTCAAATAGGCTAAAGAAATGCTCATTGTGTGGAACTGAAGGACATAATCGTCGTAATTGTCCATGCAAGGAAGTTGACGGCTAACATTATTTCTACTTTATTTACTTTTAATTAATTTGTAATGTTCCTTATATATTTATTACACTTTTATGAAGGCACAATAACTACTTTTATTACTAAATTATAATCTCTTTTCTATATTAAATAATTGTTAAAATAAAATTAATTAATATTATTGTACCAAATTATTAATTAAGTTAATGATAATTGTAAAAATTAATTAACAAAATAAAAAATAATAAAATCTTATTTGATATATTATAAGTTAATATTAATAACAAAATATTTTCATCTAAATTTAAGTCTTTTTAAATACAAATCTTAACATTACTAAAAAATATAGAAAATATATTAAATAAATAAATATTAAAAATTATTAAAATATTAAATAAAATCATATACAAAATATTAAATCAAACTACAAAAATTAAAATTACTTTTATTTTTAAATAATTAAATTAAACTAATTTTTATAATTTTAAAAAAAATTAAACGAAACTAAAACTAAAAGAAATACTAAATAAAACAAAGGTCATACGACTTTAAAGTCATAAACTCAAAAAAGGAAGAAAAAAAGGTCACACGACTTTAAAGTCGTAAACCCAAAAAAGAAAAAAAATAAAAGTGTACCTATGTTAAAAAAAAATACAAAATAAGAGTCGTAGCAGAGGTTATGACTTCTAACTCAAAAGTTAACATTTGTTACGACTTACCACCATTTAGTAATTTATTTAGATTCTACCCCCAAATGGTAATAAAAAATTAAAAATACCCCTATACGATAAAAAAACCAGTAATATCTAAGAAGTAAGAAGAATCTTCCAATTAAAGATATTCAAGGTCTTATTATACATGTCCCTTATAACATTTTAGTACAAGACATTTCATTCTGAGGTCTTAATTATCTTTTTTATGAACCCCGCAATATTATATTATTTTTATAATTTTTAATTTTTATTTTAATAAAATTTATTTGAAATCTTAAATCATTTTTTTAGGTCTCAAGAGATTCACATTCTAATATTTTTTATGATTTATTTTAAAATAATTAAAAATAATTAATTATATTTTTTAACTTCAACAAAAATTAATTTTAAAAAAATTATTGATAATTAAAATATTTATGTATCAACATAATTTAAACTTATGATATTGGAAAAATTGCAAATATTGACATTGAGCAACAAAAATTAAATTCCACCATTATTGTGACCGAAATGTTTTCAAACATGCTTCACCAAGTCTACTTGAAATTGTTGATAAACTCTTGTATGCATATAGCGTCTTGTTTGTAGGTATGCAACAAATGTTATTTGCAGCATAGTATCCTATATTGTATGTGATTCCATTGATTGTAAATTGCACTGGAGGAGCTTGACCTTGCAAAACATTATTAAACAGGAAAGATTGATTTAACACATTAATGTCATTCTTTGAACCTGTAACTCCGAAATGCGCATGTCAAATCCATAAGTCTTGTGACACGACAACCTCAAGTATTATTATGGGTTTTCGATGATCACCTCTACAATATTGCCCTTGCCATGCAATTGGACAATTTTTTCATTCCTAATGCATGCAATCAATAAAACCCAACATACTTGAAAATCCACGTGCCTTTCCAATTTGTAGTAGGTGATTGATGTCGTTGTTGTTAGGCCTTCTCATATACGCATCTCCAAATATCTTGTTCACACACTTTACAAAAGCTTATAAGCATTTAACTGTAATGTTTTCGTCGATTCTGACATACTCATCCACACTATCAACAGTTGATCTGTATGCCAATATATGAATTATTGCAATGCACTTCTACAAAGGTGAAAAAACCCTTCTACCAAATGCATTAGATCTCATTTGGAAACTTGGATAAAGGTTACTAAGAGCATCTAAAATTTGAAAGAACAACTTTTTTTTGCATTCGGAACCTCTATCGAAATTGACTCTCTGTGTATACGCAATTTTCATAGAAGTAGTCATTCATCGAGCAACAATGTTCGTCTTCACTATTGTGATTTATGTTTCTTCTTGTTCGTCTGGGTTGACTGCTACTATTTGCTTGTTGTTGCAATTGGAGTAAATATCTCATGATTTCTTCATTGGTGTTGTCTTCAAGTGCTTCACCAACAATTTGTTCCCAAACTCTATTGAAGTCAAAGTTTTAAGCCATTTTACGACTAAGTGAGGTAGAAAAAAGACACAAAAATTTTGAAGAAGAAGAGGTGTGCATGAAAGAAAGGAAATTAAACAATTAAATAGCATCATTAACAACAACTAGTTGTTGTAACGACTATGTTTTAACTGCTAGTTTTTGTAACAGCTAGTTTTTATAATGGCTAGTTTTTATAACAGCTTAAAAGTTATGCATTAACAAATAAATTTACGTAATTAAAAACAAACTTCATCATTCAACTAATTGAAAATGTGTTACAAAACATAATCACTAATAACTTAACACATAAAAAACAAACTACTAAAATAATAAAAAAAAACTAATTAAAAACAAACTTAAACATACAACTAATTAATGATAACTTAAGACATAAACACTAAATATTAAACTTCTTTAAAATATAATTACAAGTGATTTTCATGTTTCTTGTGTTGATCTTCAGTCATGTTAGACGTGTCCCCAGTCATGTTAGACGTGTCCTTCATAAGAATATCGTACATCTTCACGACGTTATCGGACTCTACTGCCTTTGTTATTTGTTTATTGACAACATTTATGTACTGTCCAGGCAGGGTCCACAAAATACATGTGACAAGTGATGTGGAGTCCCTGCACGCAGGTCAATTCTCCATGTCAGCCCTGACACAAGAGTATGGACACCTCGCCCTTAGTAGCCAGGCTACTGGGCCGAACAAGTTATCTCTAATGCCCCTATATTTGAATATTATTGATAATGTTACAACATTTTTTATCAAGTGGAAAGTACTTAATTATTTATAAGCATTGGATTATCTATAATGCCCTGTATTATCTATAAGCTATAGGTTATCTATAAGAAATTATCTATAAGCCACATCTTATCTACTAGCTATTATCTACAAGCTAGTACTTATCTGCAAGGGTTATTACTCACTATAACAGCCCTGACAAACGAGGACCTCAATTATCTACAAGGAACAAATTGTCAATAAGGTATACATTATCTATTACACATAATTATTTGTAACTTACGATTATCTTTTAGTCATTATCTACAGGCTAATAATTATCTACAATAGTTGTTACACCACTATAACAGCCCCAACAAACAAGGACCTGCAACTCCTACTCCACTCTATAAGTACCAGGTTCTATCTCACCCTTTCACACACTTTTTTCTCCACTAACTCACGTACTTACTTGAGTGTCGGAGTCCTTTGTTTAGCTGGTCTCGCTTCTTGCCCTCTTAACAAAGCGAACTCATTGTCTAATGTACGAGATCTAGAGCCTACCTCGGCCACCTCCACCCTGACGTGAGCTATTTCTAGATTTTGGTAAGTACATTTGGCACTCACTGTGGGGCTACAGTAAAAATTACCCTGCAGTCTAGCTTCTTCACTGATGGTCAGTACGCGGTCTAGCCTCAGATGTGGTACTCCTTTTGAAGGCTCCATTCCTCCCTTGACAAACATGCCAAAAACAGATACCCTCCAGCAACTCTAGACCCGCATGCCAAAAACCCCTTCTAGCATGGACGAGTTACGCAAATGAGCCAAGGGTTACATCCAGATGGAGGAGATGATGAGGTTCAAGAACGAGGTCTGACAAGCCAGACATAAGTGTGACAAGCAAGAAGGAGGTACCAAGACTGACCTACATAAGTCAGACAAATGACACAAGTTGGACAACCGCCAGCCTCTCCCAAGGGTACCTAGGTATGAGCATTACACACCCTAACAACCAATCACACAATTATCTTGGAGGAGGCTTTTAACACCGAGGTACCCGTAAAACTACCTCCACCACTTCTTCCTAGGCTGGGGTCAGACAGGACCAAACACTGCAGATACCTTCACAGTAACAGTCACAACACATAAGATTGTTGGGCCTTAAAAGACAAATTCAAAGAACTCATACAAGCTTGGTATTTATCTCGATTCGTGAAGAGACCCAACAATCACCTAGCAGAAACAAGACCCAGGGGACACCAAGAGGATCAACCTAGAAATCAAGATGCCAACAGGAGAAGGGACAGAGCAAAAGACAGATGAAGGCAAAGCCATTACCAGTCAAGACGCGAATGTCAACCTCTATAAGAACAGGAAAATAACCCGGCCCAACAAATGTGTGGTGCAATCAACACCATCGCGGGTGGATTTTTCTACGAAGGGCTTTCTAGCCAGTCTCGAAAGAGACACCTCCACACCATCTGGGACATCGACATCAACTATGTCGACATTCCACCGCCACGAAGTCTCCCTCACATCACTTTCACCGATAAAGATTTCAAGGGGATCAACCCTGTCAACCAGGACGATCCCATGGTGGTCTCCATCATAATCGCCAATTTCATGGTGTCCAAGGTCCTCATTGACCAAGGCAGCTCCATGGACATCTTGTACTGGAAAACATTCCAAAGGCTTGAAGTCTCGTTAGACACAGTCAATCCTCACTCTGGGCCCCTCATCGGCTTTGCAGGAGAAAGGGTAGAGACCAGAGGCTACGTAGACCTCATGACCACCTTCGATCAAGGCCAGCTCTTAAGAAGCTTCATGATCAAGTATTTAATTGTCAATACAGATACCTTTTACTTTGCTTTGATTGCCTAGAAAATGCTGAACGAGCTTAGAGCCATCGTCTCCACGCCTCATCTAAAGATGAAGTTTCCTACCTTGATGGGAGAAATAGTAACTGTAAAGGCAGACCAAAAATAGGCTCGACAATGCTATGTTGAATCTTGAAAGTGGCACTGTATCCTCCCACCAAGGAGCCTGGCAGACCACCTCACAGCAGGTGGTAGCAGCTAGGTCATTAGCATGGATGAAGGGTCTTCAATCTGAACCTTGACCGTCCACCAAGCAAGTCAATATGGCATATTCGATGTGGATCTGCGCGATGACACTGTAGACAAAGGCCCAAAGCCTATCAAAGAGCTTGTCAAGCTGTAACTTAGACTCAAACCTAGGTAGTGTATGCATCCTAGCAGAGACCTCACCAGCCACGAGCACAGACACATAGCTAATGTCCTGCATAAAACACAAACCTGCTCACCTGGTAGCCATCTGACATGCTAGCTATTTGATATGCGTTTGTCGTGTGGCTTCAAAACAATTTAACTAAGCTAATTCTGCAGCACAGGGTTAACCTAGGTCGACTCAGAGACACGATCAATATGGTTCTAGCTTCAAATCATTGGTAATAATAAGGGGAAATTTTGTCAAACAGTTGGTATGCGCAAAGTAAAACATGCAAGAACA
>CM023947.1:18366622-18384934 GCA_013407115.1 Glycine latifolia
CCTGGAATGATCCATTCGGAGTTCCGTAGAGCTCTGTAGGTCCTGTAAAAGCTAGATACATCAAGTGAGCTTAAAATCCGAAAATACGCAACAATTAGCAATTAAGCCCACTAACTTGCCTAAGACAAAAACTGAATTAGAATGGGAAAATAAAAGTCCAAGAGAAGTCAAATAAGCTAAGAATGATAGAAAAATATTTAACTAAAGGCACTCCATCACTATTCACCCTAGTACCCTTTGCCATAAGCTAGCCATCTGCCCTCAGGCCAAGTCGATATCACAAAAGAAGAAGAAGATGAGGAACGAGCGGTGTAAGGCAGTCAGAGAAGAGGTGGACAAGCTACTTAAAACTAACTTCGTGAGAGAAGTCAGGTACTCTACCTGGCTTGCCAATGTTGTTATGGTCAAAAAAGCCAACGACAAATAGCGAATGTGCACCGACTATACTGACCTCAACAGGGAGTGCCCTAAGGATGCATACCATTTGCCAAGCATTGGTAGGCTAGTTGACAGCGCGTTCAGGTTCCAAGTGTTGAGTTTCCTGGATGCATACTCAGGATATAATCAGATCAGAATGCCCATCCTGGACTAAGAGAAAATGACATTCATCACTAAAGATGCCAATTTCTGCTATAGGGTCATGTCCTTTGGCTTCAAAAATGTAGGCGCCACATACCAACAGTTGATGGACTGGATCTTCAAGCAACAAATCAAACAAAATTTTGAGGTATATGTTGACGATATGGTCGTCAAATATCAAAGTATAACCTAATATGTTAACGATATGGTCATGTCGTGTAGATGACAAAGCTGTTAGCTCAGTCATCATTCAAGAGGAAGGGAAATATCAGCTTCCCATCTACTTCCCCAACTACATCCTCCATGTTGCTGAGAAGCGGTATCAGATGATAGAGAAGATAACACTAGCACTTATTACCTCAAGCCATACATCAAAAGTCACCAAGTGGTAGTCAAGATGAACTACGCCATCAAACAGTTGTTGTGAAAGCCTGAACTGGCAGGGAGGATGGTAGCATGGTTTGTAGCATTGTTTGATTTGATCTCCAGTACGAACCTCTTGGCCCCATGAAAATAAAGTTCATAGCAGATTTCCAAGCAGAGTTCGCTGGCAGCGACTAAACCACCCCAGACTGGTGGAACCGCTATGTGGACAGAGTGTCCAATGTCACTTTAGTGCAAGCTCTCAAGCTCAACTTCAAAGCCTTAAATAATCGAGTTGACCATGAGGTACTTATAGCAGGCTTGAAGCTAGCAAAAGAAGTCAGAGCCAAAAATCTAAAATGCTACATCGACTCACAATTCAAAAGAGGGTTGACATCACCCTTGCTCAAATGCCTAAACAACTAGCAAGTAGGTTATGTCATGCAAGAGCTTAATGAAGGGATCTGCGACCTCTATACTAGGGATTCTCCCTTGCCACCCAAGTAGTGTGTGCAGGATACTATTAGCCGACACTCAGGGCCGTCACCCTCGACTTCACCAGAAGGTGTAGACGATGTCAAGAATTTGCAGACATCCCACGCACCCCTCCTAACAATCTACACAGCCTTATCTCCCCTTGTCTTTTCTCCATGTAGGGAAATGGACATACTGGGACCACTGCTAAAAGCCCTAGGAGCAGTCAAATTCCTACTAGTCGTCATCGACTATTTCACCAAATGAATTGAGGCAAGACCATTACGAGAAACCTCAACCAACGAGGTGGAAAACTTCACTTGGAAACACTACATATGCAGATATGGCCTTCCTTATGCCATCATCACCGACAACGATACTAAATTCAAAGCTCAAGCTTATAAAGATTTTTTGATAAGGCTAGGTGTCAAGCACCTTGTGACTTTTGTTGAACAACCCCAGACCAATGGTCAAGTGGAGGCAACAAACAGAGTTATCCTTAAGGCCCTGCGCACAAGGCTTGATAGTTCCAAGGGTCTATGGAAGGAGGAACTCCCCAGTATACTATGGGCCTATCACTGTTCACCTAAAACTGCAACCAATGAGACTTCTTTCTGACTCACATATGACATAGATGCCATGACCCTGTCGAAGTCAAGGAACCGTCGATAAGGAGGTTGTTGTCAAACCCAAGGTTTGTCCTTGGTTAGCCTACACAAAGCCCAAGATGAATGCGTTCTTGGTTCCATCTCGAAAGACTCGTCAAACCCAAGGTCCGCCCTTGGTGAACCTCACCAAAACCCAGGACGGACGAGTTCCTGGTCGATCTCCAAAGGTTTGTAAAACCCAAGATCTTCCCTTTGTGAACATTGCCAAACCCCAGGTCAGACGAGTTCTTGGTCGATCTCCAACGGCTCACAAAACCCAAGGTCTACCCTTAGTGAACCTTGCCAAAACCCAGGATAGACGAGTTACTGGTCGATCTCTAAAGGCTTGCAAAACCTAAGGTCTGCCCTTGGTGAACCTCACCAAAACCCAGGACAGACGAGTTCCTGGTCAATCTCCAAAGGCTCGACAAACCCAAGGTCCCTCGTTTGTGAACCTCACCAAAACCTAGGACAGACGAGTTCCTGGTCGATCTCTAAAGGTTCACAAAACCCAAGGTCTACCCTTGTTGAACCTCGCCAAAACCCAGGACAGACGAGTTCTTGGTCGATCTCCAAAGGTTCACAAAACCCAAGGTCTGCCCTTGGTGAACCTCGTCAAAACCCAAGACAGACAAGTTCCTGGTCGATCTCTAAAGGCTCGACAAACCCAAGGTCCATCCTTGGGGAGCCTCACCAAAACCTAGGACGAACAGGTCTCTGGTCCAAGGCTCGACAAACCCAAGGTCCACCCTTGGTGAGCCTCCCTATTGTTAAGTTTCCCCTATGTGGAAACTCAAGGTATGCAAGGCCACCCTTGAAAAATTTTTGCACTCTTAAAATCTATCTTTGGCAGGAATACAAGAAACACAAGGTCCACCTTTGGAGCACAAAACCCAAGGCACACTCTGGTAAGCCCACTCCTTTGGACCTACGACGAGCATAGCCAAAGGTTCAATCATTTATCCTCGAACAAGAGCCAAAACGAGACACCACCAAACTGGTCAGCAAGACCTTCAATTAGATGGAATTCAAACTCTCTCCTCACAAGCATTAGGGGAGAAGTTTCGCAAAGAAAAAGGAAGCATCATCATATGAACGACAAGACCTTTAATCAGGTTGAAATCAAACCTAAGATGATTTTGTGTCATCTAAACTATCAATTTCCGTCAAGGTCTCGCTTCCTAGGCCACAAAGACCTCATTCACCTCAAGGTGGCGTACCTTACTACTATAGAGCATCGCATAAACAAACAACAACAACAGACAAGACAGAGAATAAACAGAGAAAAATGTCATCAACAAAGGGAAGCATTTGTATTAAAAGAGAATAATTGTCAAAGCTAAAAAGCCTCCACGACCCAAACTCAACAAAAAATAAATACAAAGGAAAAGTAGCAGCCTAGACATAGGCCCTAATCTCCTGCTCCTCGTTAGCACCCACCTCCGCAGCAGCATTTATCTTTTCCTCGTCAAGCATTACACCGTCCTTCACATCCTTGAATGGGTAAAAAGATCCAAGTCAAGGTCCTTATTGAAGAACCCAACCTACCTGATAGCCTTGTGAAAACCTTTTTCATGTTGCTCCAAGCCTCCTTCTTGTAGATGAGTAGCTCCTCTTTAAGCTCCCTGTGGGCCTTCCTCTCATTTTATGCCTTGAGCTCAGACTCTTCCAACTTGGATTCTGACTCCTTCAACCAGGCCTCAAGGTCAACAACCACCCTGGTAAGCTCATCCTTCTCAGTAGCAGTGCTCTCCACCTTGCCAGCCAAGTCTTTCTTCTCCCTCAGCAAGTCCTTACAATGCCCAGTCAGCTCGTCACCATCCAATCGAGTGCACAACAACTTGGCAAGAGCGTCGCCGACCTGGACAACAACTGATGGTTGAACCTAACTACCTCAGAAAAGGCAATAGTGGCATTGACCACCTTGAGTCACTTAACTCTCCAAACAATCCGAGCAATGGCCTTCCATTTGGCAACCTCAGCCCCTAAGGACGCCACCTTGCTTAGCGCCTCTGGGTGCCTTTGTCCATTTTTCTCTAGAATAGCCAAACTTCTCCAGAGGAAGACCTTCATTGAATCAGTTACATTTTGAACCTCAACTGATCCGATCAGATTCTTGTATAAAGAATACACAAAGCCAGTCGGAGTTCCCTACTCCGACCAATACCCCATACTCCACAACAAGTCAGTATCACGCGAAGTATAGACGTGATCAAGGGAAACACTGAGGCGAGAAGGCAACATTTATGAATGAACTTGTGGTTGTCACACCAACACTGAATAAAGGTGTAATAGTGGTGGAGGCAGAATCCACAACGGGATCGACCAAAGAGACTAGTGCAATAACCATAACTGGAGGAGAAGCAAAACCCTCCTAAAATGGCAGGGAAGGAGGAGTCGGAGAAGCAAGAGCAGCAACAATAGGTTAGACGGTCGACGGAGCTGCAGACAGACTCTGCAAACCAGAAGTAGAAGGATGACCTGAACCGGACATCAACCCGACATCCTGCTTCATAGCTCGAAGGCTGAAAGACACCTTTGACTATTTGCGGCCTGACACCCCACATCGTCATCACGCTTTCTCTTGGCCAAAACAGAGGAAGACACATTGGGGAGACCTCAACATCTTCATCATCATTAAGGTCAACCCTAGCAGCGGGTTGACCCCCCTTCTCTAACAGGAAGATCAACAGCAGAAGGTGACACAGTCTCACCAACAGGCCTGACCTGCTTCACCATGGGCCTCCATGCGAAATCACCCATTATATCTGCAAAAATGCGCAGAAGATCACGGAAGCGAGAAGTACCTCTGCAAACACGAGACAACCCCACTCACCCACGTACCACGTCTCCAGTACGTGCCCACTCCATGAGTGACACGTATGCAAGAGTACCGCGGGTGTGCTAAACTCGCCTGCCATAAAAAGTGGAAGATTGTCCAACATAGACACTCCACTCACCTGACACATCTGACTTTGCCTGCAGAACAAAAGGATGTCCTCCCTGGACAATTTAACACCAACAGCCTGAACAACACTTGTCCAAGCTGGGGGGCTGATTGAACATTTTTAGTTTAATATTTTTCTATTCTTCTTAGCTTATTTGACTTGGACTGTTATTTTCTTACTCTAACTCAATTTTTGTATTAGGCAAATAATTGGTCTTAATTGATAATTGTTGCTTATTTTTAGATTTTTTTGCTTACTTGACCTATCTTCCTTGTGCAGGACCTAGAGGGTTCTGCAGAACTCGAAATAGAGCATATGAGTAGTCCCTGGAAAGATAAGGAAAAGAGCTACAATTTTATTAGAGATAAGATGAGGCTAATTATAATAACCAGGTTTTAAAAAAAAAATTATTAATAAAATATTCCCGGTGTCGTTAGCGTGGGAGGCGCGCCAGGGTGGCGCGGTTAGCGCCAGAAATGGCGCCAGTAGCGCCAGAATGCACATGGAGGCTCTTTTTCTCGAATATCTAGCGCGGTTAGCGCTAGGGTGGCGCGATTAGCGCCAGGAACTCGTCCAGACTCGTATATTAGGCGCGAATAGCACCAGAATGGCGCTATTAGCACGGGAACGCTGACAGGGCCCCTATAAAAGGCCATTTCACGATTTTTGGCCAAAACTCTTCCTTTCTTCTTCCTCTGAGCGCTGTCCACCATTGTTGAGCTTGGGAAGCTCCATACCACTTAACCATTGACCAAAACACTTCACTCCTAACATGAAACTTGTAGAAATCATCCTATGAGCTAGAATCCTTAATCACTGTTCCCTAAAAACCATCAAACAGAGAGATCGTTTTCTCGAGGGAACTTCTCAAAACTTGAGTTTGGCGGGGAAAGGAGGCGATTTACGGACACCCATGCTTGGAGAAGTGATCCTCTAGCATTCCTTGACTGTTTAGAGGTAAGAAACTCAAGTTTTACCGTTTGATTTGTGAAATTGTTCTTGAGGTGAATAGTGACCCATTTGAGTTAGAGCTGGAATTAGGCTTGCGTCCTTTAAAAAAGTATGCTCAGGAGGTTGTTGTGATGAAGGATTAGCTTTGAAATATTGATTTTATGGACTTTGGTATTTGGCTCTGAGAAATGTATGTGTAGAAAGAATGTTGGTTAAATTGGTGATTGTAGGACATGCATGAGCCTTGATGCTTGTACAATATGTGCTCAGGAGGCCATATAAACAGTGAATTGTGTTGAAGTAACCGTTTTAGCCATATTGTTAATCCTTGAGCTTTGGGCCTGAGTAATGTCAAACCCTTTGAATTGGTTGATGCAGAGTCTTTGGGAGACTCTAGTGCCTTGATTAGACCGAGATAGATCCTGCTGAGGGTCTGTGAGTTGACTATAAGGTGGTTAATTCTGATAACCTTAAGATAGGGGACTAAGGGGGTTTAACGATATAATATAACATTTCATGCTTTTCTAACGGTTGAGAACCGTTGTTGATTTTGTTTGTGCGCCTTTGTATAGGGCGTGACACCGAGGGTGTCAGTGGCATAGACCATAGTTCTAGGATTGAACTGCAGAGCGCTGCCTTGCCAGGTTAGTTCTTCGCTCTTGGGGAATGTTTCCCACTACCTATGTTCCACCATACTCCGAGGGAGTGATGGTTGCATACATGATGCATGTGCATTGAATTGGTTGTTACAATTTTCTCATGATAATATGTATGCATGATTCTATGCTTTGTGTGGATGGTTATCTGTTGGATAGATCTTCTGGCCAGTTAGATAGATATGGACCTCCCTAGGAGTAGAGTGCAACTCCTAGTTTGGTTTGTTCACGTAAAGGGTGATGATGATCCCTTAAGACCAAGAGAAAGGCGGTCTCGTCGCGGTTAAGCCTATTCTCGGAGGTGCCATATACGTCCATCCATGTGTAAAGGGGTAGCTCCCGATGGGATGACACAGGTGTGAGTTCCGGTCTCACACTGGGGACTGAGAGTCCCAGATGCTGATGATGATGCATCTTGTGGCGGGCGTAGTACCGTTGATATACATTAGAGCTAGATGATGGCTGTGTATTGTTGTAAGGGCCAGGTGGCAGAGTGATTGTGATGCCTTTGATGTTGTGTATCATGGAAGTGAGCCAGGGAGGAGGAGAAGCCTCCAAGAGCCCTGAGATTACTGAGATTGTATCTCACCCCGTGTGTAGGGATTATTTTGCAGGTAATACATCTGGCAGAGATGATGGGTCCCAGGGAGGCCCCGGTAGGGATAGACTCTGTGCAGCTGCTTGGCAGTGTGAGGAGAGCATTGTGGCTCACTCTTTTGTTTTGATGTATTTTGTACTCCTGCGAGGGAAGATGTGTGTGTACACATATTGTGGACTCTGATTATGTTTATGATGTACTGATATTCTGTATTTTGTACCCTCGTGTGAGGTAGTGATCTGTGAGATCATGACACTTGGTGCTTATTTTTTTGTATAGACACAGGAAGTGTCTTTGATGATGTATATGTATATACATATGGTTTATTCTCCTGATATATTTGTATAGATATTGTTGATGTCTCTGTCGTTCTTTATGTTATTTGGATCGATGAGGCTGGCTATAGAGTATTGGAATTCCTATATTTAATTTAAGGTTACGTACCATACATAATGAATCAAGAAATATGGTTTTGAAAGGAAAACGCTTCTGTTGTTTTAAATCTTTGGCTTTAATTAAATTAATTATCGCATTAATCTGATTAAGTAATTGTTAATACACCAGATGCATACGGGGTGTTACACCAATTCTATAATTTTGAGGGTCATTTTAGGCTTAGAAGTCAGAACCTCTGCACTTGAGTTTTGGGATGTGCGTTGGCCTTTGATTGGTGTAATTAGCACAATTAGTTAGATTAGATGGGCCCATCCTTTCCTACTGACTCAGTCACTATATATTAGTGCAATTAGTTAGTTAGAAATTATTAATTTCAATTGATACAAATAGAATTTTTAGTCTTTTTACAATTTTTTAGAATTAAAATATTTTCTCTCTTTTTCTCTTAACTGTTATTCATCATTCTTCATTGTTCTTCGATTTTCTTCTTCATTTCATTTATGTTCTTCTATTTTCTTGCACAAATCTTGTGGCTCTTCCACTAATGACAATCATGGAAGGCTAAACAATCAATCAATCCAAGGATCCAATCCAAACAAGAAGAATTTGAGTTATGGTTTGGTATTTCAATTTATGTGTGAATGTTCATTTTCTTATTCAATCCTCTATACAATTTTCATGATTATGAATGTGTTTAGGATTGAAAATAGATTAGGTTATGGATTCATTTCCTAATTTTGAATTTTAATCACAGATTGTTTGGATGATATTTCAATTAGGTTTGTGGTTTCAATTAATTTAAGAGTTAATTCAATTGAACCGCTTCTAATGTCATTGAATGAACTTTCAAAACAAGATCGTTATCTGAGAACTATGATAATTTGCATTGCTTCGTTTGGTGAATTTGATTGATATTTTTTAGTCTATTTTACAATACATTTTATCAATTCTATTAGTTTCTACATTTTTCTTCAATTTTAGTTTGTGTTTTCGTAATTTTTGTTCATTGCCTGCAAACTGTTCGGTAAAAATCTCCCTGTTGTTTATCAGTCAATTGAAGTTTGAACCAAATTGATCGTATCTCTGAGTCGACCTAGGTTAATCCTATGCTACATAATTAGTGTAGTCTTATTTGTTTTGAAGCAATGCGACATTAATTATAAGGGGCTTGACAAACTTGCAACTCTCACATCTGTCGAGGTTATCACCATCGACATTGAACAACATTTGTCCACACTTGGGGGCTCGACAAACTTACAACCCTCCTACTTATCAAAGCTACTACCATCGACACCGGACAATCTCCCTCAACACAAGATAATCTATTTCACCTACAAGTTGGCTTAGAGCTTGGGGGGCTTATGTACTGTCCAGGGTTAACAAAACACATGTGGCAAGTGACGTGGCATCCCTACATGCACGTCAACCCTCCATGTCAGCCCTGGCACAAGAGCATGGACACCTCGCCCTTAGTAGCCAGGCTACTGGGCTGAACAAGTTATCTCCAATGCCCCCATATTTGAATATTATTGATAATGTTACAACCTCCTTATCAAGTGGCAAATACTTAATTATCTATAAGTACTAGATTATCTATAATGCACTGTATTATCTATAAGCCACATCTTATCTACTAGCTATTATCTACAAGCTAGTACTTATCTCCAAGGGTTGTTACTCACCGTAACAGCCCCGACAAACGAGGACCTCAATTATCTATGAATATGTCAAGGGTTTAAGTGTGATTATTTGATGGGTATGGTATTTTTTTTTATACTAAAAAGTCATATGAAATCCATTGAAATTCATTCTAAAAAATAATCTATTGTAATCTTATAATTTTGAATACCAAGAGACTTTTTTTAAGATGTAAACAATCTCAATTGAATATCACTTGATTTTTTTTTACATAAAAAGGTAATCCTAAAAGCAATTGCGGATCCATAAATTTTACTTAGTAAAGGCAAGGAAATATTCTATAAATAAAATGGTTTAATTTTGTTTTCCTCTAACTTATTTTGCTAGTTCAATATGATACTTTTATTATTTGCGTGTTCAATTATGTCATGTGTTTTTTTTTTAATAATTCAATTAGGTATTTACTTTTAAAATATTCAATTAGCTACTTTATTTTTTAAAATGGGTTTAATTTAGTCTTATTTAAAACAAACTTAGGTTCTACTTATTAAAATTTTTGAAGCAAATGAAAGAATAATAAGACTAAATTGAATTCATTTTATAAAATAAAAGACTTAATTGAACCTTTTAAAAGTAAAGGATCATATTGAACCATTTTTAAAAAACTATATGACCTAATTAATCCAAGGAATATCAACAAGTGGTAACAATTTTTCCTTTTCTCTATCTATTTGGGATTGTCTAAAGGTGTATTTTGTATCATTGGCTTACTTAATATTTAGTACTAAAGGTGTCAGAATGGTAAAAATTAAAATAATAAAGTAGTAAAATTAATATCAACATATTCTCTTTTCTATCTTATAATTTTCTTTATTCATTTTAATATATATATATATATATATATATATATATATATATATAGGGGCAAAAAAATTTATTAATTATGTTTAAAGAAAGAAAATAAAAATCTTGTTGGACAATTGCCCCAACAGCTCCTAACATGCATCCGTCAGTGCCTAAAAGTCTTGATTGAATATCATAAGATTTTATTATCTTATTTAAAAATCTTGACTAAATACCACAAGACTTTTTAAAAAAAATATATATTTTTAAAATTTTTTAAAATCCTAATTAAATACACCCCCCAAATTTTCTATTCATACTTTCATGAAAAATATTCATTCTCATTGTTATATTTTTTTCATACTTTCTCAAATCATAAAATAAAACACTAAATAAATTATTTAAATAAGGAAAGATATAATCATAAAAATACATTAAAATTATAATTATTATAATAAAAAATATAACTTCATCATAATAATTTATGAGAATATATCAAATTATACCGGGATAACTTTAACATTTATTACACTATTTTTATAACTTTATATAGAATGTGATTTTTATTGATCAAACTTTTGAATTATATCTATATATTACCATTATCATTTGTGCTAACTTTTATCGAAATTGAACAACAAAAAGAAGACAATCAAATGATCCATATTTTAGTATATTTTAAAATATTTATATTACATCAATTTTAATTTATATGAATGAGGTAAAATATGATTTTGGATTAATATGAAATTTTGCATACGTATGTGATCTATGTAAAAGAAATTTTTAATCCAACAATAAATTTTAAGAAAATATTATCAAGTAGAAAATTATACAATGATGTACTAATTGACAAAATGATATCGGTATAATTTGATCCCTCCTCCTAATTATATATATTAATGTAATTTCAGTAAAATTATTTTTTCCCGTAAATTAAGTGGAATTTTTTTAGAAGTGTGAAAGCGGTCATTCAAAATTTCATATTAATTTGAAAAGAAGCTAGCTTGATAGATTATATTATTATTTTTTAATTTTAATTGGACAAAATACTTAGTTAAAAAGATTTATCCCCATAAATTTAATTTAATTTCCTACTTTTGTTTTATAAAAATGTTCATTATCGTTCTAAATTTCTATTCATACTTTCATGAAAAATATTCATTCTCATTTGTTATATTTATTTTTTACTTTCTTAGATGATAAAATAAAACACTAAATAAACTATTTTAATAAGGAAATATATAATCATAAAAAAATACATTCAATTTATAATAAAAATATAATTTTACCATGATAGTTTATATATTAATGTAACATAAGTGATTTTTTTAGAAATATAATAGCTGTCCTTCAAAATTTCATATCTTTAGATATAAAAGGAAGTAGGTGGGGTAATTTTGGAAAAAAAATAGTTTGCAATGATGTTAAAAAATAGGCTTTAATTGATTGGAACAAAAAAAACGATTTTATTATTAAAACCAGTAAGACCATGTTGGCAAAAAAATTAATATATTACACTTTTTAAAAAAAATTATCAAAATATTGCTGTTTGAAACCTAATTACAAATGTATAGCAACCAATCACGCACAGCCTCTGCATGTTAAATCACGCACAGCGTCTATGTGATTAATCACGCACACCCTCTACGTGACCCAACACCAGTCACGCACACCCTGTACGTGACTTTGCCAACCTATTTAACCCCCGGTTTCAGCCATTTTGCTTCATTTGTGCCTTCTCTGTATCTCTCTGGCCTTAATTTCTTTGCCTTCTGTCTAAGATCGGGTGTGGGGGTTTGAGTTATTTTTGCAGCGAAGCTCTGTCACTCAAGTAAGTCTTGCTAAAATATGACCTGGTTTTATGACATACATTTTCGTTAGTTAGTTACGTAGGTTATGACCTAGGTTTTAATTAGTTAACTATGTAGGTTATGACCTAGGTTTTAATTAGTTAGTTACGTAGGACATAGGTTTTAATTAGTTAGTTACGTAGGTTATGACCTAGGTTTTCATTAGTTAACAATGTAGGTTATGACCTAGGTTTTAATTAGTTAGTTACGTAGGACCTATGTTTTAATTACGTAGGTTATGACCTTGTTAGTTTTACGATATTGTTAGTTAGTGAGTTAGGTTATCATTAAGTACCGTCATAAGGTTATGAGGTAGGTTACGCATGTATGGCCTAGGTTTTATGACCTAGAATGCTATTAGTTGGTCACTTAGAATATTATTAGATTGTTAAGGACCTACGTAAGACATAGATAATCAATTTTTTCAATTAATTTTTCTTCCAAATTAAATAAATTATCATAATATGCTTATAGATTTTTATGTGTTACAGGTTTGACCGTGCTCTTGTCAGCCATCTTGCTGCTTTTGTAGTTGTTGGTGATATATAAAAAAATGTCTGGAGACAGTGATTTCGTTCGTATTGTTTTATATCATAATGGTAGCAAAACTGAGAGCCGACGTGGTGTTGTTTTTGAAGGAGAAAAAAGGGGAACACGTATCAAGCGCAATTCAACCATTGATGAATTGCATGGAAAAATCAGTCAAAAGTTAGGTCTGGAAGGTAATCAATGTATTAGTATAGTCACTGCAAGAATATGGTCCGATGGTAAATATATTAGCATGAAAGTAATTGATGACGAAGACGTAGAATTTGTAATAGGTGAATTCTTGAACCAATCAAGGAAAAACTTCTTAGAGTTGTACGTGGATTTTGTTGGAGTAGAGGATGTGGCTTTACCAATGAGGTCAGTTGATTTCAATTATTCTCGTGGAGCAGCAGCATCTGCTGCTCCAATTGTTAATTTGTCTATGGAAGATGAAAATGACCCTACTTGGGTTATGGATGATGATATTGATGATGACGATGATGAAAATATTGCAATGGAAGATCGTCTTCTTGCCGAGAATGCAAGTGCTTCAGACAATGATGAGGATGATGGTCGAAGCGCAACTCAAATTCAAGTACATTATTCAGTGGTGAGAGAGCATGAAACCCAACCACAAGAGGATGCAAGGGAGTCTGAATTACCGCAACAATGTCAAGGTGTGTTGATGTTATTTACATATATGTTTGTTTATTGTTTATGTATTTATTTGTAATAAAAATGGGAAATTGCACATGTAGGCGATGTTAATAACGCTTTTTGGGATGGAATCCCACATTATACATACATTGATTGGGATCATCCGAGTGAAGAAGATTCTGGCATTGGATCAGGTTCAGTTGAGGGTCCATGGGTATTAGGGAATAAGTTGTTTCTGAAACAGGAATTTGCATCAAAAGAAGATGCGCAAATGGCAATCAAGCGGAACCTCATGAGGGAGAATTAGGAAGCTGTTGTGGTTGAAAGTACGCCGACAAAGTTAAGCATGAAATGTCGTGCGCATGATCAGAATTGTCCGTGGAGGGTTAGGGTAATGAAACCAACGTACGGTCAAAGATGGGTGGTCACCAAATGGGGTGGGGATCATATTTGCTTAAATGACCGCATTTCCCAGGACCACAGACAACTTGATACTAATGTTATTGTTTCACTCGTAGTAGGTAAGTTATTGGATGAGATGATAATGATGAGAATTAATGATTCGATTATTATTATTATTATTATTATTATTATTATTATTATTAATGATAACGTGATTATTATTTTATTATTAGGGATGATAAAGCATGATCCATCATGTTCAATTAGACTCATCCAGGAAAGGATAACTCATTCCTATGGATACAAAGTTTCATATAGAAAGGCATGGTATGCAAAGCAGAAGGCAATAGCAATTATCTACGGTGATTGGGAGGAATCATATGCATTTTTGCCGAGGTGGTGTGAATATATGCTTCGCTTTTCACCAGGTTCTGTTTATCAACTTCAAACAAGAAATTATTATGTTGCTCATAGAATCGTTAATGGAAAACGCGTGTTTGAGCGCATTTTTTGGACCTTCAGACAATGTTGTCAGGCTTTCAATTTTTGTAAGCCGGTTATTCAAATTGATGGCACTCATTTATATGGAAAGTACAAAGGAAAATTGTTGGTTGCCACAGCTCAGGATGGGAATAATGAATGTTTGCCACTTGCATTTGCTGTTGTTGAGGGTGAGACCTTGGAAGCTTGGAAATTCTTTCTGGATAACATTCGCTTCCATGTTACACAGAAGACAAATATTTGTCTTATTTCTGATCGGCATCGAAGCATATTGTCTGCAGTTGAGAGGCACCGTGGGTGGCAACCACCGTATGCTTATCATGTCTTTTGTTTTCGTCATATTGCGAGCAATTTTAATCAAAAGTTCAAAAATGAAAATTTGAAAAAAGCGGTTATGAATTTAGGTATGGTTAAGAACTTCATCTATTAATTATGCATCTAGTTGTAAATTTTAATATTATTTAATTTGTGTGCAGGTTATATGCCGTCTGTTGTTCATTTTGAGGTAGCCCTTGCAAGTTTTCGTGATGTCAGTCCTGAGATAGCAAACTGGATTGATGTCATCCCGAAGGAAAAGTGAACACGTGCATATGATGTTGAGGGACGCAGGTATGGACATATGACTACAAATTTGGCCGAGTCTGTAAACAGGATGTTAAAAGGTGCAAGAAACATGCCAATAACTGCGTTGGTTAAGCACACATATAGCAAATTGGTGGAATATTTTGTTTGCAGAGGGCAATCGGCCCTTAATGAATTACAAGGTCCTTATCCTCATTGCAAAAAAGTGGTTGCTATGTTGAAGGCCAATGAGACCAATGCTACTGCTCATTATGTTCATACATATAATGTTGAACAATCTGTATTTGAGGTTGACGATGGTTACGACAAATCCTATTCGGTAAACCTCGCTGACAGGTTCTGTCAATGTGGGAAATTTAAGACCTTCAAGTATCCTTGTAGTCATGCCACAACAGCCGCTTTACATGTTCGTCAGTCACCGTCACTACACGTGGATGACGTATTCCTTATATCAAACCTGGTGCAAGCTTATTCATTTCCGTGGCAGCCTATTGGTAATGAGCAAGCAATTCCACCTAGTTCAGATGCAGTGGTCATACCTGACATGACTATGTTGCGTGCAAAGGGTCGTCCAAAGTCAACTAGAATCCATAATGAGATGGACGAAGTTGAGACTAGTCAAAGTGGTATTAGGTGTGGTATATGCAGATTACGTGGTCACAACCGTCGTAATTGTCCTACTCGTCCAACCACCTCATGATTTGTTGATGTTGTGAACAATGTTTTCTTGATGTTGTTATATTTCGTAGTAAACATTTGAATTCAATGTATGTTAACTGCTTTAGCGTGAAATTTTGTTGGACTCCATATTGCTTCCATTCCATATGTACCTAAATGGAGTATTTCGTAATCGCATTAATTTTAAATGTTTTGTATGTTTAACTTTGTTTCTTGTTGAACTGTCAGTTTAGGTACATACCTGGTCATATATGTTCTGTGGGATGTGTAAAGTCCTGTGTGGGATATATATAACTTTGTCCATCACAGATATAGGCGACAACAAATGTCCATCACAAATATATAAAATGTCCATAGTAATATAGGCGATAATAAAATGTCGGTAGTGAAAAAAGGTTTAACAATTACCTACGAAAATATAATTAAGGAAACCAAATTGAAAAACAAAATATCAAGTCTATGAATGAGGAGGCCACGGTACATGACGCGCCTGGCGATCTGGCAATCTGCGTCGACGGCGTCCACCCGAAAACTGTTCAGCAACATGATATAGAGCTGGACTGTCCTCGACCGGCATCTGTGCAGGATAGTGATCATCAAAATTTATGTGGGCACATGGATCTACATTATCATCATCCCAAAAATGAGTGCCCTGACTACTGCTCCCAGCCTGGTCCCCGAATGGTATCGAGACTGGACTCACATGGTACACATGCTGGCCTTCTGTGTCCATCTGTGGTGGCTCTGGCCGATAAAATGTATCATCCTGTGCCTGCGAAGGCTCGTAATACGTCTGATGAACACCGTACTCATGACCAATGAAGGGTGGCCTTATCCATCCACTGGTGTAATAGGTCGTCGACGGCGTCCTAACCCTCGTCCCTCTCTAGCACGACGCCTAACATCGATGGATAACTGTGGCTCCTCGGGAAGCTGGGTCTGCGGTGCCTCTGGCCCTGCCTCCTCTAGCCGAGCGGACTCTCTAAAAACAGCAATCAGACGACCTATTTCGTCGTGTACATAGTCCCTCCTGTGGCTCTCAAATTGCTCAGCCGATGTGACAAAATACAAATTTTCCAGACCATCAACTTATAAGTCACAGCATAGTTACATAAACAACAATTTAAAATAATGGTAAAAACAAAATTGTGACTAAATGACTTACACAACGCGCTAATTTGGCTCCCCGCTTTGTCACATATCGTTTGCCTGAAAGTCTGTACCACACCATGTACTCATGGTTCGGTGACATCAGACCATGTATTGCGGGAGGCACTTCAACATGTTCACCTCTCCTATTCCATCTCTGAATAAATTTTCTCAGCTTCCGAGCCCAATTTTCCTGGGCTTTACCCCGAAGGGTATAATCATGAACACCTTTCAATTTTCCCGCCCTGTGAGGTATTGGTTGATCCCGCCCAAATTGTCTCATGCATCTATCAGGCTACGAAAACTCAGCAATGTGAAAACAAATAATAGGCGTCCTAGCCATCCACAAATACTGTGTCTCACCAGATGCACCCAAAAAATCGTAATCACCATAAGGTTGCCAAACAACCTACACAATTAAATGATAAATACAAGTCACTTGCATATTGACATCCATTTTAAATAAATTTATTTCATTAAAAAATCATACCTCATCTCTAGTTAAGGTGTCTAGCCTGTCCCGATACCAATTCACTGGGTACGCACGGAAGCGACTTAGAGCATTGAATCTAAAATCCAGATTAAACATTCAATAGTTAATTGTAGTACACATAAATACACAGTCATTCAAGTAATACAATATAAACATACCTGTGTCCGAAGTGGTGGTCTTGCTCAGACGAAGCAGGCAATGGGGGAGCAATTGGTGGAAATCTGAGCCACGCCCAAATCTGAAGCAAGACAGTGCAACCACCAATGTCTTTTCTATCAGGGTCTGTGCATTCGCACAACTGTCTAAATAAGTTTGCCAGAACCGCAGACCCCAACTATATGAACCAATATCAGCAAAGTCACCAACAAGTAATGGGATGTAGCGACATCCTACAAAGCTCCCCCCTGATTTGTCGCAAAGGATCCAAGATCCTAACATTCGTGCGATGTGAGCCTTCGTGAAGTATATCACATTCTGAGGGTTAGCAGCAACTGCATCCCATGAAGGATACACCCTGTCTAAATATGATAACCTCAAACTATCGATGTTTAACTCCGTGTTCGCATCAGGGCCGTTACCGAAAACCTCATTACACAATTCAGCCCAATCTGCGTACGTATATCCGGTAATGGCTTGCCCATCAGTAGGCAATCCTAGAATACCTGCAACATCTTGCAAGGTAATCGTCATCTCACCCTGCGTCATGTGAAAAGTGTGTCTCTGGCCTCCACCGCTCAACCAGAGCACTGATAAGACCAAGATCAACCTAAAAACACAAGTAAGTTATCAGTTTTTAACTTCAAAATTCACTATGATTGAAACCAACAATTTAAACATTAAAATTTCAACACATTAAACATAACAGTAAATCAATACCTGCATAAACTTCATACGAGCCACATGTATGAAGCCAGCCTCGGTCAAATACTGTGCGACTACTGCAGGAATATCGTTGGGTGGGGGTCCACCACTAGGCTTACCTCCGCGACGAACCCTTAGCTCCCTGTTTGTTTCGTCATTCCAAACAGCTTGTGAAATATGTGTGCGTTGTCTACGCCTCCTCAGTACATCCCATCTATATGGTCTGGGAAGGACATGCGTTGTGGGATCGGTAGCCTCATGCTCACGGTTAGAAGCAGAACGAGGTGATTCAGAAGACGATGACTCGGCCATAATAATATGCTACACATGAGCCAATAAATATATACATGTTAGGTACGTCCATCATGGTAACCTAGGTCACTAACTAATAATATTCTAAGAAAAATAGCCATAAAACCTACGCCAATAAATATATATATGTTAGGTACGTCCATCATGGTAACCTAGGTCACTAACTAATAATATTCTAAGAAAAATAGCCATAAAACCTACGC
>CM023947.1:18384944-18413333 GCA_013407115.1 Glycine latifolia
TAATAAATATATATATGTTAGGTACGTTCATATTTTTACATTTTAAGTTAAAATGTAAAAATAGGCATAAAACCTATGTCGTCAAACCTACGTCATACCTTACGCCGCTACTTGATCATAACCTAAATCAAAAACTGCTAATATCGTTACCCTTATTTTGTGTTGGTCATAACCTACGTATCATAACTTACGTAACTAAATAATGGTCATAACCTACGTAACTAAATAATGGTCATAACCTACGTAACTAACTAATGAAAACTTATGTCACCAACTAATAGTACCTTAAACCGTAAAATATATAAGTCATAACCAATGTAACCTAGTTCATAACCTTACTCAGGTACTTCATAATAAGCTAATTCACTAACTAATAGTATTCTAACTCTATCACAACTAAACAACTAACTATTTCCAATAAACCTAGGTCACTAAAAATTTTCTATATCAATAATAATTATCTAACACAACAATATAACATATTTCATATTATTTAAAAAACATATATTAGAGCAAAACTTACTAGACTGACAGAGCTTCGCTGCAAAAAAATCTCAAACCCACACTCGAACCTAGAGAGAAGCCAGAGAAACTCAAGCTAGAGAGATGGAGAGAATGCACAAATGAAACAAATGGCTAAAGGGGAGGGTTATATAGGCTAGCAAAGTCACGTACAGGGTGTGCGTGATTGGTGCTGGGTCACGTAGAGCGTGTGCGTAATTGGAACCCATTCACGTAGAGGGTGTGCGTGATTAATCACGTAGATGGTGTGCGTGATTTAACACGCAGAGACTGTGCGTGATTGGTTGCTATATATTTATAATTAGATTTCAAACAGTAATATTTTGGTAATTTTTTTTTAAAATTGTAATATATTAATTTTTTTGCCAGACCATGTTTAATTATATTTAGTGATTCAAACATTATATATTTATAAAGTCAGACTTTTAATTAATGATCATTATTGTAGTGGTAATGACTACTAAAAACATTATTGATGGTAGAATACCTATAGAATGCTTATAAATAACACGGGTTGTTCTTTAAGTTTCACACTGAAAAAAAAATATAATACACAATCTATAGTTGTTAGAGGTTAGACGAATCAAAGAACTATAACTCTTCTCAATTGCAATGGCCGAAGGTAATTTCAGTTCAATTTTTTTTGTTGCTTTTTTTGTAATTATTCATTTTTATTTAGTTCCAAAAACACAATGAACATCAAGTTTTTCTAACATTCAATTATGATTTTAAAAAATGATAAACTTTAATTGATTGGAAACCCGTTAAAAAATTTGTTTAACAAAAATTACACAAAATTTTACTTATATGTTCCTCCTGGATTTGTAATTATTTTTTATATAATGAATTAATTTTTATTACTTTAATCATAATATATTTTTCATGTCTATTGTAATGTTAACTTATTTTATGTTGTTGAAGGAATATCTTCAACTTCCATAGCACTTTTAATTGAATATGGTATATTGTTCATTATTGGTATGTTTTAAATAATTGATTATGTTTAAATTAGATAATCTCCATTTCTGTAACAAAAGTTTATGCTTTATTTATTAAATTTTTAACTACTTTTAGTTTTTTTTAACTTTTGGAAGCTAAGTTTTGTTTAGCTGCATTTTCAAACAAACATAAGACCTGTATTTTGGAAGATCAGAAAAGGCGTGTGTGGTTGTGCCGCCTTACAGATAGGATCAACAAGAGAAAATATGATTTTTGGCTTTTGGATGGAAGACATTCTTCAATTACTATGGAATTAAAAGAGGGTAATGTTGCTAAATTTATTGTGTCTAGATAATATGAGCAAAGAAATTATGGTTTATATTAATATAATAAGATTTCTCGTATTGCTTTTGTTTCATAGTCTAATGTTGTCAATAATTCTCTTATACTTTGGTTACATTATCCATATAGCTAATTAACATATACCAAAGTAAATATTTTATTTATTTAGAATATGAAACTTAATTTTAATTTAATGCTTTTTAATGTAGTTATACTAAAAAATCTAATGTATAATTATTCATTTCTTATCAATTTTTTAGTAAGAAATTAGATGCATACATTAAATCAACAAAAAAAAGTGAGTGAAATTATGCAATAATTACATTAAATTATAAAAATTAATAAGCCATAAGTAATTATATGAATTTATCATTCAATTAATATAGTAATAACATATTTTATATAATATTAATATAAATAAGTAAATAAATATTTATAGTAATTCAAACAAATTTAAAAAATGAGAGAGATAAAATTGTTTATTGTTTATAAAAAAAGGAAAAGAAATAAAAAAAATGAAAGATACAAAAGAGGGAGGGAGTGGGTGACGGAGGAGAGAGAATAGAGAGAATAGAAAGAGGGGGCGTGGGACGGAGGAGAGAGAGGAAAGAGAAAGAAAAAAATGTGTAAAATTAAATATACAAATAATGGAAAGGTAGAAGAATAAAATAGCTCTATAAAAAATTAGATTTATCAGTTATTAAAAAAATAAAAAAATGATTGGTCAAAAACATTAAATTAACATTTAACCAATTGCCAAAAATAATAAAATTTACTTTGAAAATCCTTTTGTTTCTCGATTAAGTCAATTAATTCCGAAATTCTGGTATAATAAAGGCATAATTTTAGAAATCTTGATGGAAATTAAAAACTCAAAATTTCTTAAACAAATGTTCAATCTTTCATATTAATGTATGAAATATGTTTTCTTAATAATTATATTGTATCTTGATATTAGAATTTTATGTAATTTACAATAAAAATATCTTATGACATTTAATACAAATATTTAAACGTGTTTTTCTTCTTATATAATATGATTATATATGTTCCAAATTTTGGTGAGTAAATGGAAGAATAGATGGGTCAACCTAAAATTTTTGTATGTTTGAATATTTATGAATTAGGGATGAATGTGGATAAATTAGTTTAAAAACGTCTTTAGAAGTTTTTTTAAAAAAAAATTTACGTTTTGTTTTAATGGGTAGATAATTAATGTGTATGATTTTCTTTACATATACCTTCTAATTATCACTATAAATATACAATACTTCACATTAATTTATGAAATATGTTTTTTAATAATTATATTGTACCTTGATATTAGAATTTTATTTGATTTCCAATAAAAATATCTTATAATAATTAATGCAGAGATTTAAACGTGTTTCCTTCTTATATAATATGATTATATATGTTACAATTTTTTGTAAGTAACGAAAGAATAAAAAAACCAAAGGTGTGCTGAATCAAATCAAAACATGAAAACGTTTTAATCAATAGTCATTAAATGAAGTTAAAAACGTATGAATCTTTTGGTGAGTAAATGAAAGGAAGAAAAAAAACGTGTCTTGAATCAAACCAAGATATGAAAACGTTTTGATCAATAATAATTAAAGGGAGTTAAAAATATCATTTTAAATAAAAAATTCAACTTTTACATTTTTTTAAGTAGTAGACAATTAATACATATGATTTTCTTTTCAATTATCATTATAAAAAGAGAAACAATTTATGTAAGCCATTATCATTCTACTTTTTTTCATCCAGACAATTTTAACCTGTTGAGATAAAATGACAGGTATAGGATAATTTTTGAAGGAAAAAATACACAATTTTATTTATATGTGCCTCTTGGATATGTAAGTATTTTTTATATAATGAATTTAATTTTTTTTTTAATATTTTCATCATATTATGAGATTTTCCGATTTATTCTAAAGTTAAACTATTTTCTATTGCTGAACGAATATATTTAACTCTAATTAACCTTTATAACTCACGTTCTAAAGAGAAATGAACTATCCTAGAAAATGAATTATGTTTTCCGTGTTACTACGTTACAGAGAAAAGAAGTGAAAAAGGAGGCATCTATTGAAGAACAAAAGTTTTGGTGGAGCACTAGAACACCTATTTGTCTATTTTTCCATTCTCCTCAATCTATCTGACACTTTCTCAATCATTTTGATGTGAAGGAAAAAATAGGGCTGCAACTATTGAAGTGCAAAAACGGATATACATGAATTCATAATGGCTTTTGAACACTTCATACACCAAATTCCTCAGTTTTTATTTTTTATTTTTTTCTATTCAATTTATTTCCTCTTTCTTCTCCTTTTTCATTTCCTTAGCCTTCATTCTCTATCAAAAGTTTAGGACAAATTTAAATCTCCAATAAATTGATCAAATACATCCTCCCCCTAGGTCTCTCTGTTTAGATATAGATTGAGGTAAAATCAAGTTACATTTTCGTATAATTTTTCCTTTCATTTTCATATAATAATTTCATTCAACTAGACCTATGCATATAATGATCTTATTAATTAGATTAGGTCTTTTTTTAATGAAATTTTAAATTATTTAATATTTCATTAAATAAATTTAATTAAACATATAACTTACTTTGAAAATTAGAAGTAAATGCTGATCATAATATTTGAAAAATTAAATACCATTAATTAATTAAAGATAATTTTCAAATAAAATTTTAATTTAATAGAATTCTTAATAATCTGTTTTCATATCAATAAATAATTTAACGATTGTGAAAAGATGGTTAATTAAAATTAATGATTAAATTTTCTTAATTATTATTTAATCATTGTTAGTTTAAAATTTATGTTTTCTTCTCAATAACGATAGATAATATGAGTTAAATGTATTTATTTTAAAAAGTAATATGTAATTATATGACTAAATTTACTAGGTTACAACTTTTTTCTTAAAATCTATTAATTTCAAAACAAAAAAGAGGTGTTAAATTTTATTTGTCCTTTTATCAATATTAATTGTATTAATAATAGGATTTTAATATGATTTATTTTTAAAAAGTGTTTGCTTCTAATTTGTGTCAATTAATTTAAATTATAGCATTAAATTTATAGTTAAAGCTTAATAGCGTTTGATTAAATAATATTTAAGGTAATTTAATCATTTAATTCATATTCAAATATTTTCATAATTATTTTATAATGATTAATTCATTTGTTGTCTAAACGTCATTAACCATATTACAAAGGGTAATGTTTAATCTTCCAATAATAACATTTAATCTTATTCTTTTAGCTTAACAAATAGATTGAAATTTAAGGTTGATAAATTAATAGTTTTTTTCATTTTATAAAACTTAATTTAAGATTAAAAATATTTTAAAAAATAATAAAATTAATTATATTATGAGAAAAAAGTCATGTATTAATACATATAAATGTGTATTATACTTTCACTTTTTCTAAGATATCACTTTTTTTTAGATATTACTATCACTTAATTATGCAAAAGAGATAAAACTCAAGTTTTTTTTTTATTTTAAATTTCGTATATCACATGTTAAGCTCCTTTTTTAATTATCTTTTATAAAAATATTTATTAAATATTATATTGGTAAAGTTATAAAATAATTTAAGAAAAATAAATAAAGATAATTGAGTTATAATTAAGTTAGAAAATGTTAATAAAAATAATTAAAATTTATCCACACATATTACCCATCAAATATGCATAGTCAAAAATGTAATAAACTATTCAACAAGAAAGAGATATAAATAATTCATGAAATTTACAAAGTGAGTACAAGAAGATATGAGAAATAAAAATAAAAATAAATCTATAAGAAAGACGTTCCTAAACATTTTTATCTTCTTAAGTACCGTTTAGTAGAATTGAAATAAATAAAAATAAAATGAATTAAGATAATTTTTTTAAATTAAAGTAAAATGAAAAAATATAAAATCCACACCAAATTTTACTACAAAGATATTCTTAAACATTTTTATCTTCCTAATTACTATTCGGTAGAATTTAAAGAAATTATACGGTCTACAATATGAAAAATACATATGGTCATTTATGCGGGACTCATACACATGTTAACACACTCCCCTAATTAGCTGGACTGTTACTCTCAACATGTTATTTTTAAGATTATTTTATTTAAATATTATTGATAATAATGCAACCACATTTCAAATAATAGGTACATAATTATCTCCAAGTTACAAATTATAAGACAGTAATTATCTAGAATCTAATTATTTTACAACCTACAATTATCTATATGTTAATTATTTACAAAGGTCTAAGACTTACGCTTCACACTATAAATACAAGTTTCATCTAACCTTTCAACACCATCTTATTCACGGTGAACACACCTGAATACATTCAGTCTTATACTCATTCATATATACTTGAGTGTGATAACCCTAAGTCGTGGCATGGTTGGCGCGGGGATTCACCTTAGAAAACCTGATTTTTGGTGTGGCGCGGGTCGCGCCAGGGTTGGCGCTGATGGCGCCAGACCCATTGGCTGTGGCGCGGATGGCGCCAAGGGCCGCCCGGATCGCGCCATAAGTGCCCTGGAAAACCAGTTTTCACTGGATTTTCACGCGGACAGCGCCAGAGGTGGCGCGGGTAGCGCCAAGGTTTCGAAAGGTCCACGCGGTTAGCGCGGGTATGGCGCTGATAGCGCCAGAAGCACCGCCATTGTGGCGCGGATCACGCGGGAGGCGGCGCGGATCGCGCGGGAGCGCGGGCAGGCTGAGTATATGAAGGGCAGAACGCGAAAATGGAGAGGGAAAAAGGTTTTCTTCTTCCCTGGACCTTCAACCTCCATTAATGGACGTTCCAAGCTCTCTAGTACCTTATATACTAGCCTAAATACTTTCCTGTGGCCTAGGAACTAGTTTTAACCGATTGAAAACGAAAATCCTTCATCAATTCCCTAGATTTGAGCAAAATCTCTTCCCTCAGAGAACTTGAGTGGGCAAGGACTCATAGCTTGGGGGAAAGACAATAGAGCTTGAGGAAGCTGTCCTGAGGTCAATTGAGTCGCCGCTGAGGTAAGAAACTCAAGTTCCTTTGGGTAACTGAGAATTTGGGATTTCCTGAGTAATGTGACCCACAGTGAAATGGGGCTAGTATTAGCCCAGGGTCCTGTAGAGAAACTTACTCAGGGCAAGGTAATGATGAAGGATTAGCTTTCAGTTTTTAATTCTGATGACTTTGAATTTTGGCTCTGTGTTATCTGTGTGACCTGTGTGATGGTCACTTGTGATTATCTGTTGAGATGCCAGAGCCTTAGATATGCTTGTGTTGAGCCTGAGAAAAAGCCTTATGTGGGCAGATATTGATTAAACCCTAGGATAAGGGATTTCTGATATGATATGTATTGTGAATTGTATGCCTGAGGGCTTATTTTAATATAAGGTTTATATGTGCCTTGATTAGGCTTTGATTCTGAGACTGTTGGTGGCAAGAGCCACAGACCTGGGAAGGAATTACTGACTGAGACCTTACCAGGTAAGTTCAGTGTTTCCTGGGGATGAATTCCCGTTTTGGTTGCACACCACACTCCTGGGGAGTGTTGGTCATGATTCATGATGCATGCATTGGCTGTGGCATTACTTGTATTGAGATTATATGCATCTGCATTTGATATTTGTGCTGTGCTTGAGGTATCTGTTGGTCAATAGAAGAATACCGACGTTGAGGAGCTCCGTCGGGTATTCAGGACGTTGAGGAGCTCCGTCCCTGGCATCGAGGAGCTCTGCCAGAGATCTGTTGGCCAACAGATACATACCGGCGTTGAGGAGCTCCGCCGGGTATTTTTGGGCGTTGAGGAGCTCCGCCCGTGGCATTGAGGAGCTCTGCCACACTATGACAGGCACTGACGTTGAGGAGCTCCGTCAGTGGGCGTTGAGGAGCTCCGCCAGGCATTGAGGAGCTCTGCCTCCTGTCATAGATCTGTTTGTGACGATGTTTATGTTATGTTGAGGCCAATGAGCCATATGTGACCTATATACCTGTTTGTGTGTTGTGAATCTGTGGGCCAGGGTGGGAATGATTTCCCAAGAACCCTGAGCTTACTGAGATATGTTATCTCACCCCGTGTGGGGCTTACATGATTTCAGGTGATGATTTTGGCAGAGAAGAGCAGTCTCAGGGCAGGAGGCCCAGTTGAGACTAGGCTAGGAGTTGGATGGCTCTTTTTGTTTTTATTTTGATGAAGAGTTCTGTACTCCCTCATGGAGGGCTGATATTCTTTTGTACCACCACGGTATGTGTGGTGTGGACTATGGACATTGATATGTACATGTACAGAACTGGTTCTGATATGAGATACTTTTCCTCCTGAGCATAGTATTGGCTATTTGCTTATCTGCCTACCTTTCTAATAGTGATGTTAAACTGGATCAGCAGGGGTGTGAATTATATGTTTTGCTTGTGAATTTTCTGTGATATGTTTATTCCATACATAATGTATCAAGAAAACGATCCTATACTTCCGCTGAGCTATATAATTTGTATTTTATGCACTAATCTGATATTATTAATGATAACACGTCGGAGGCCTACGGGGTGTTACATTGAGCATTCACATAATCCAATATATGCTTTCTCTTTATACAATTGATGTACTTACTTGAACGTTAAAGTTATTTCCTTTGTTTTGTATGTCTCATCTCTTAATAAGATCAACTCATCGTCCGACATAAAGAGTCTGAAACCCACTTAGACTACTTCATTCTTACTCATAAAACTTCTAGGTTTTGATAAGAATAAAAATAAAAACAAAATTATTAAGATAAAAAATTTAAATTAAAGTAAAATGAAAGAAAGTACGAAATCCATATCAAATTTTTAAATTTTTCATTTAATTTTTTACTGCTTTTCCCATAATTGAATACTACTTTAATGATAACTGTTTGTGTAATTTTTTAAATTTTTTTTACTGATTAATAATTAATTTCTTAATTTATTAAAATTTATTTAAGAAACTGATATCTTTTTAATATATTTTTCTAAATACTTGTACCTAGAATCAAAATTCTAAACAGTTGTTGAGTTTAAGTGTAGATTGTCTAAATCCATATTACAAATCTTACCGATTGTTTTGTTATTTCTTTTCGTGTAATAAATGTGCTAGGGTTCTACATTTTTAGGTTAAATCAAACAAAAATTGATGAAATTAATTTTCTATTAAAATTTAATTAAATAAAAGTAAAAGGAAAGTTAATTGTACCTTCTCAATTTATAAAATAAAATTATTTATATTCAAAATATATAAATTATATTCATAAAAAAGTAAATATTATATATATATATATATATATATATATATATATATATATATTCTAATCAAAATCTATACATTGGATTGGATGTATCACATTTCTCTAAATACATTACGAATCCGTTTGAGAGTCTGAATATACATAGCTATCACTCCTATCTCTAGGTCTAGGGCAATGGCCCATAAATGAAGTAGTGGTGGTGGAGAGAGAAAGAAAAAGGACGAGAAGGACACCTGTCTTTTGAAAGGAACAGGCAGCAATTGAATTTCATTGGTGGATTTTGATTTTTGAGTTGGGGTTGGGGCCCTTACATTAAAGTAATGTACCCGATGCAACCAATCAACCAATCAAGAGGGAGAAGGTGTACATAGTAAATGACTATTTTTATCTTTAAATTTGTAAACGGATGATAATTTAATATCTAACAATGTATTATTTGTTTGGAAAAAAAAGTAAAAATGAGAAAAATAAATAGTAAAATAATGTGAGGTTTATTTTTTTTACTCTATCAAATCAAATGAATATTAAAAGAATGTAAATTATAATTTAGTTCTTAAATATATAAAAAATACAAAAAATATATTATATTATTAAATAACTTGGTATCAAATAAATTTTTAAATTGTATAACAAAATATTAAATTGATTGTTAAATATTATAATTTAATAAAAAATAAATTATAAAAACTTAACTTAAAATATAATTATCATACTTTTTATACTAAAAACTAAATCAAAGTTTTTATGCTTTTAAAGATTGATTTATCATCAAATTACTAATATATTCATTGTATAAGAACAAAAATAATGATTTATCCTAAAATGAGACTTTGATATGAGGTTCGAGAATGTCGACACGTGATTAGGTTCTATTGGTAAACCACGTGTCTATTCAGCTGGAAAGTACTTGTTGGCCTAGGCGAGCATCTTAGTCTCGAGTCAAAACGTGTGTTCACCACGCCCCAGTTAGAAAGCAAGGAGGTCCATCAACTTTTCTGAGCCAAACCACAACGTGTGCCAGGAGCGTGGGCCAATAAATCTTCAAAAATCTAAACCTTGAACCAATCAATGGATCGTAGTATTTTATACATTGCATTGTTTATGCCTAAGCGTATCTTCAGCTAGATATGTTTATTGTGCCACTGTAGTCGATAGCGACCTTATTTGTGGTCTTTCAATTCCTCAAATCTTGCTAGATTTGCCAAGTTCTTGTTACTATTTTCAATCAATCTCCTGCAGTAGGTGGCTTCAATGAATGTGTTGACATTGGAAAATATCTATTTATAGTTTTTCCTTCCTTATTTTTATTCAGCTACTTACTTTTACTTTTGCATTTAAATTTTCTTTTGAAAAATAATTTTAAATTTATCTCATTCATATGTAGATAAAATTATTACAGTTTTAATAGAAGAGTTCACACTTCATATTTTTTATTTTGTATTTTTTGGTGTTATCTTATTTAAGTTTTTATTTATTTTAAAAAGAACAAAATCATTTAAAGTTCCTCCTTTTATATATCATATAGAATACTAAAAATATTAAAAAGAAAATAAGAATTCATACATATTTTTCATTTATGCATCATATATATATATATATATTCACTCCGCTGGTGGTCTTTGATTAATTTCATCATGTTGTTCAACCTCAAATGTTAGCAGACGGTGTTGGAATTCAGTTTATTCATCTTTTGTAATAATAACTAGAGTTGCAAAATTTATGACGTTCGGTGCTAATGAACTCTAGTATAGTAATGTAGTATTGTATAGGGGTGTTTAAAATCAGATCATATTAAATCACAATTTGATTAAAAATTATTATAATTTGACTTGATTTTTTATTCCTAATGTTAAAATTGAATTTGAATATATTTATATTGATTTGTAGTATTATACCATCTTCAATGATGGATTCATAGAAAGTAGAATTTGTTCTTATAAGTTTTTTTTTAATATAAATGTATTTGTCAAAATTTGGAAGTAGTGCATGTTAGAGTATATGTGATAAATGTGGGTTCCGGATCTTACATGTTAGAGAGGAGAGACCTGTAAAACAAAGAAAATGACTTCAACATTCAAGTAAATACATCAATCATATAAGAATAATGTATAAGAATAAGTTTGTGCATCAAAGTGTGTATGAGTTACAATGTGAATAACTGAGTGTGAGGATGAATGAGTGCAGATGGTAGATGTCTCTCGGTGTGAATTGGTGGTGTGAAGGGTTAGACGAAACATGGTATTTATAGAGTGAGGAGGATGTGAAGGGTTAGACGAAATGAGTCTAACCCTTCACACCATCATGTTTCGTCTAACTTATATGTTGGGGTTGTTAGAGTGGTGTAACAACCTTTATAGATAATTATTTACCTGTAGATAAAAACTAACATATAATTGCAAGTTATAGATAAAGGCTTACAGATAATGTATACCTTATAGATAATCTGTAGCTTGTAGATAATACAATGACTTATATAGATAATTAGGTACCTGCCACATGATAAGGAGGTTGCAATATTATCAATAATATTTCAAATATAGAAGCATTAGAGATAACCTGTTAGGCTTAACAGCCTGACTGCTGAGGGGAAACATCTGTGCTTCTGTAGCTAATTATCATGTGGAGGCTGGACACGTGTACTGGAGCGCCACGGAAGTGGCCATGTGTATTTGCCAAACCTCAGATAGTACAATAAATATTAAGTTTATGTTGTAGCTGGTTGTCTAGACACTTGAGTAGGGGTATTGTCAACCCTCTTTTGAACAACTCTCCATCAAGGATGACATAATAGTTTACCTTCCTTTTTAGGCGTCGGGCTTCGTTCTCATCTGACAGTAGCGTCCCTTGAATCAAGAAATTTTTGTAGTGGGTCATTTAGTTTGGTTTCTCCTCTTCCCCTTCTATGACTTTAGTAGGGGTTTTGAGCATTTCTTGAATGATAGCCTTGAGGTGCCCAGTCTTTTTGGTGCTGGCCAACTTGGAGAGCAGGTCTGCTCTGGTATTGCTCTCCCTGGGTATGTGGTGCATTTCGAAACACTCAAAGTTGTCAATGAGAGTTTTTGCAGAGTGATAGTACCTGAGAAGTATGGTCTCCTTAGTCTGATATTTGTTGGCAACTTGTCCTTGGACAAGTTGTGAGTTGGTGTAGCATCTCAGTTTTTTAGCTCTAACTTCCTTTGTAAGCTGAAGGCCTTCTACGGGTGTCTTGTATTCAACTTGGTTATTTGAGGCTTTAAAGTTAAGCTTGAGAGGTTGCTCTAAAGTGACATTGCCAGGCCCTGCAAGGATGATACTTGCTCCACTTCCTTTCACGTTGGATGCTTCGTCAACATAGAGATTCCACCAGTTTGGGGTGGTTTTGTTACTGCCAGTGAACTCTACTAGGAAATTCGCAATGAATTTTATTTTCATGGGGCCACGAGGTTCATACTGGAGGTCGAATCTGACAATTTTACAGATCATGCCACCATCCTCCCTGCCAGTTTAGGTTTTCGTAGCACTTGTTTGATGGGGTAGTTTGTTTTAACTACCACTTGGTGACTTTGAAAGTATGGACGAAGGCGTCGGGCTGAGGTGACAAGTGCTAGTGCTATCTTATTTACCATCTGATATCACTTCTTAGCATCATGGAGGATGAGGCTAGTGGAGCTCCTGGTTTGGATCGACTCAGGACAGGCAGCGTGGCAATGATTTTTTTGAAGGCCAGGAAGGCTCGCTCCCAGGCTTCGTCCCAAGGGAGGGCACAATTTTTGAGCAGCTTGTAAAAATGTTTCGCTTTTTCGGCGAGCTTCTGGAGAAACCTGGACAAGGATGCCAGCCTGTCATTCAACTTCTGGACTTCTTGAATGCTTGTAGGGTTGTGCATCTCCAGTATTGTTGTGCACTTGTTAGGGTTGGCTTTTATTACTTAGTGTGTGATTATGAAGCATTAAACTTTTCCTCCCCCGACCCTGAAAGTACATTTTTCCGGGTTGAGACGCATGTGGTATTTGTGAATCTCTCCAAAAACCTCCTCTAGATCTGTCATGTGTTGGGCTATGCTTTGAGATTTGACCACCATGTCATTGACATATACGTTGACATTTTGTTTGATCTGCTACTTGAAGATGCGGTCCATCAGCCTTTGGTATGTGACCCCTGCATATTTTAGGCTTAAGGGCATGACCTTGTAGCATAAACTGGCATCTTCAATGATGAATGCTATTTTCTCTTCATCTAGGGCATGCATTATGATCTGGTTATACCCCAAGTATGCATCCAGGAAGTTCAACACTTGGAAACTGGACGTCCTGTCGACCAGCCTGTCAATGCTAGGCAAATGGTACGTATATTTGGAAACTGAACGCCCCGTTTGTCACCCATCTTCCTTTTCTTCTGTGGTACTGGCTTGGCCTTAGGGCAGATGGCTAGTTTGTGGCATATGATATTGGAGTGGATGCCTGGCATGTCAGATGGTTGCCAGGCAAAAGAGGTCTACATTTTTGTGGAAGACGTCAGCTATGTGCCTATGCTCATGGCTAGTGAGGTGTTGTTGAGCTGCGTGCACTGCATGAGTTTAGGTCCAAGTTGTATCTTGATGAGTTCTTCAATAGGCTTTGGGCCCTTGTTGATGCTATCGTATCCACGTCGAATGCACCATCTTGACTTATGTTATAGACGGTAAGGGTTTGTATTGGAGACCCTTTGTCCACGTTTATGACCTGGCTGGTACCACCTAATGTCGGCTGATGTCTGCCAGGCTCCTTGGTGGGAGGATATGGTGCCACTTTTAGGCTCTTTGCATAGCATTGTCATGCTTGTTTTTTATCTGCCTTGACAGTCACTATTTCTCCTGTCAAGGTAGGGAACTTCATCTTGAGATAAGGTGTGGAGATGATGGCTCCGAGCTCATTCCGTGTTTTCCTACCAATCAAAACAAAGTAAGAGGTGTCTGCATCGACAATCAAATACCTGATCATGAAGCTCCTTAAGATCTTACCTTGACCAAAGGTGGTCATGAGGTCACATAACCTATGGTCTCTACCCTCTCCCTTGCAAAATCGAGGAGAGGTCCAGAATGAGGATGGACTGTGTTTGATGAGACCTCAAGTCTTTGGAATGTCTTCCAGTACAAGATTTCTGCAGAGCTGCCTTGGTCAATGAGGACCTTCGATACCATGAAGTTGGCAATCACGATGGAGACCACCATGGGATTGTCCTGGTTGATAGGGTTGATGCACTTAAAGTCTTTGTCAGTGAAAGTGATGGGTGAGAGACTCCATGGTGGTGGAACGTCGACACAGTTGATGTTGATGTCCTGGATAGCGTGGAGGTATCACTTTTGTGATTGGCTGGACAACCTTCCATAGGAAAATCCGCCTGCAATAATGTTGATTACACCTTGGATTTGTTGGGCGAGCTCGTTTTCCTATTCTTGTAGAGTTCGGCATTCGCGTCTTGGCTGGTAGTGCCTCTATATCCCTTTACCTTCTGCTCTATCTCTTCTCATGTCAACATTCTGATTCCTGGGTTGATCCTCTTAGTGTTCTCCGAGTTTGGTTCCTCATTTATGATTGCTGGATATTTTCACAAATCGGGATAAGTACCCAGCCTGTATAAGTTATTCGATTTTGTCTTTTAGGCCCTAACAGTCTTCCGTGTTATGACCATTACTACGATGGTATCTGCAGTATTTGGTCTCGTCGGACCCCGACTTAGGAGGAAGTGGTGGGGGCAATTTTATGAGTACTTCGTGTTGAAGGCCTCCTCCATGATGGTGGTTTCATTGACCGTGGAGGGGGGGGGAGTAACGCTAATACCTGGGTCTCCTTGGGAAAGGCTGACGCTTGTTCAGCTTGTGCCTTTTGTCCGACTTGTGTTGGTCGGTCTTGGTTACTCCTTCCTGTTTGTCACGTTTATGTCTGGCTTGTCGGACCTCATTCCTGAACTTTGACATTTCCTTCATTTGAATGTAACCCTTGGCTCGTTCGCGTAATTCGTCCATGCTAGAAGGGGGTTTCTTGCATAGGTTGTCCGCGAACTTACCTAGTCACGAGACTAATAGCATGGAGTGCAATGTCAGCTCTGGGTTGAGGTTTCGGATCTAGACAACTATTCATCCAAATCTGTCCATGAACCTTTGAAGAACCTCATTGTCTGCCTATCAAAGATTGGTCAATGCGGTAAAGGTGAGGTGATGTGATTGGCTGGTTGCATATCGTGAGCTGAAGAGTTCGACAAAAGTGTCGAAGTTGTCAATGGACCTTGGGGGGAACCCCTAATACCATATTAATGTTTCCCCTTTGGGAGACATGACACATGACTGCATCGTTGTTGGTGTAAAGGTTTGCTTGAGTGAGGAAAGTATCTAGATGTTCATCTGGTTCAGTGGTTTCATCGTACCGCTTTAGGTTGAGTGATTTCCAACCTAGGGGTAGGTCAATTTCCATGATGCGGTCGGCAAAATAATGTCATTGAGTCGTCCGCCCTTTCGGATGGTGGACATGTGATAAACTGAGGTCGTCTTGAGTATTGATGGTGTGTCAGGGGTGTGATTCCCCTTGAGTATGCTTGCTTGTTGTAGGAGCTAAGTGTTTGTCATCTTGAGGGGATCTCACTCAAGCTTTCAGCTGATCATGATCAGCCTTCAACTTTTGGAGTTCCTCCTCGTGACGTCGCTTCATCTTAGCTATGTGAGTCTGGAGTTGCTGGAATATTTCTGGCATATTTGTCATAGGAGGTATGGAGCCTTCGAGGAGAGTAGCATGTCAGAGACTAGATTGTGTACTGATCATAGGTGAAGTAGCGAGGCTGTAGGGTAAGTTTTACCGCGATCCCACAGCGGGCGCCAAATGTACTTGTCAAAATCTTGAAGTAGCGCACGTTAGGGTAGACGTGGCCAAGGTGGGTTCCAGATCTTGCACGTTGGACAGGGAGTGAACCTTGTTAAGAGAGGGGACTTGCAAAACAAAGGAGAGGTTTCTGACACTCAAGTAAGCACATCAATCATATAAGAATAAGTCTGTGTATCGAACTGTGTATAAGCTACAATGTGAATAACTGAGTGGTGAGGATGAATGAGTGCAGAGAGTAGATGTCTCTCAGTGTGAATTGGTAGTATTTATAGAGTGAGGGGTAGCCTTGAGTCCTTATATTTCGGGGTTGTTACAGTGGTGTAACAACCCTTACAGATAATTATTAACCTATAGATAAAGGCTAACAAATAATTGAAGGTTATAGATAAAGACTTACAGATAATGTGTACATTATAGATAATCTGTAACTTGTAGATAATACAGTGGCTTATAGATAATTAGGTACATGTCACTTGATAAGGAAGTTGCTACATTATCAATAATATTTCAAATATGAGAGCATTAGAGATAACCTGTTAGGTTTAATAGCCCAGCTGCTAAGGGGAAACATTTGAACTCCTGTAGAAAGACTGGCATGGAGGGTGGACACATGTATTGGAGTGCCACATAAGTAACCACGTGATTTTGGCGGACACAGGACAGTACAATAAATATTAAGTTTATGTTGTTAAAGCTTGCTGACCTGATATCAAGTGTGAATAAGTTCTTACATAAGAACTAAGTTTTTAACATTAATTTTTTTTTTATTATTATCAAAACCATCTAAAAATATAAAATATGGGTTCATTGTGGAAATCATTTTAAGTTCTTAAAGATTCTACTATTAGAGTAACAAATTATTGTATAGTTAAATCTATATGACAGTGTAGGATCACCGAAAGTACGTTAACTCATGGAAAGATTCTCCATTGCAAAAACTTTATATTTTAAACTTTTGATATTGATTTGTAGTATTAGACAATCTCTAACATTGGATATTAATTGTTAAGCATTCTTAATTTGTTCTTATGATCATCTTCTTGGACCTTTACCATGAATACCAAATTAAAGAAAAGCTATAAAAGATACTATGTGGAGGTTTACCTCCACTAGCAACTAATGTTCTTTCTATAAAAAAAAGGCAATCAATGTTATCACAAGGAAAATACGAGCACTTAAAACTCACAACAAAATATAGAAAGAAAAAAAAGAGCTTTTCTAGCCTTAATTTTTTTTATAGTGTGTAAATCACTGGAGCATCGTGTTGGAACCAAAGACATGGAGAATGTTTAAGCCCCTCAAAATCACATAGTTTTGATTATAAGAAAGGTTATTAAACTTTTATAAACTAACAAGGTTTGTTAAACTATGCGTCTAAAGATTATAAAGGCATATTTGATCTTACCTTAGATACTAATAATTGTTTTAAATGAGCTTGCTTCTAAAGCGCTAAACTGGACTTTCATCCAAAAGTTTTTATAGGAAATAAGCACCGAAAGCACTATATGAACAAGTTACGTGTAAAGTGTTTTCACAAACTATTTAGCGTCCAACATGTTTTCATTTTAACTCTTTTTAGAAAACTTATATATATATATATATATATATATATATATATATATATATATATATAGCAAATTATGTTTTTGTCCTTTAACTTTTTCAAATTTATGATTTTCGTCCTTGCACTTTTTGGCGACTGATCTTAGTGCTCAAACTTTTATTCTGTCCAATGTTTTAGTCCTTTCCGTCCATTCCATCTGTTAAGTGATGACATGATGTTATTTTAATATTATTTTATTTTATTACTATTTCTGGCGGTTAAAAACTGCCATTGAAAGGTTTAACATAAGAATGTCTCCCGCACCAAATAAAATTCATCACTACACCAATAAGCCCATCACCAGAATTCAACCCCAACAATATTCGTATCTAATTATCCTCCATCTCTACACCAACTATTGCCCAACACCATCACCCCTCCAATTCAAACTCACCTAAATTAATTGATTCACCAAAAACAACCTTACCTAATTAATAATTATCCTCCATTATCACACTAATTATCCCATCACCAAAATCAATCCCCGCCATCTCATGTGAGTTAAAAGTAGTTAATTGATTCAAGTTCTAAAGATTCACAAGTACTTTGCAACATCAAGAAGGGTGCTTAAGGAATATACAAATTAGAACCCTTCTCGAACTCTTCCTGGCATACTATGCACTAGTTCAACTCTGAGTTCAACAACTCATCATCGACAGTGATTGTAGGGAGATTCTTGGCAACATGTGACATAGATCTGGCTGGTAAAGTTGCATATCTGAATGCAAAGACCACATATCTCCTTGAGGAGGTCATAGATCTGGCAACAAGGGCAAGTTGGGTGTTTGAAAGGTCGTTGACAGGGTGAAATTGTGCGGCATCGCATCATAGACCAAGAGCAAGTAGCAAATGTTGGAGGAGGAGGACGACGAAACAATGATGCTTCGATCAAAAGGGATTAAAATGAAGTTTGGTTGTTGTTTTTGGCGTTGAGTGATTTTACGCTTAGAGAGAAAGGGACATGGTTATGTTGGGAAGAAAAATGCTCTAAGTAGAAGAAAGAAAGAAAAAAATAAAAATAAAAAATGTTACCCAAGCAAATTGTGGCGGTTTTTAACAGCCAAAAATTGTAATAAAATAAAATAATATTAAAAAAACTGGTACGCCATCACTTAACAACTGAAATAGACAAAAAAGACTAAAACATAGAATACAAGTTTGAGGACGAAGATCAATTGCCAAAAAGTGCAGGGAAAAAATCCATAAATTTGAAAAAGTTAAAGGACAAAAAACATAGTTTGCTCTATATTTTATAAGTCCACTTAAGTTTTCTTTGTCCAAAAAGCAAACTGTTAAGTCAAAAGACCTTTGAATCTTAAGACGAATCAGGAACCTCAATTATTTTGATTAGATGCAAATAAATACAAAGGTTAAAAGCTACATCTTATGTGCACTCAGACATAAAACATTAAGTCTATGTCTAAAGTATAAGATGGAGGCAAACAAATGTCATGATTTGATGCAACATTTAAGATCTCATTAATGACTACATTTAATACTCTGTGTCTGAGATTCATTTTGCAGAAATAGTCTTGAAAGACATTTTCCTAGGATCTATTGAAATCCTAAGCATAAAGGAACTTTTAGTGCCTTGAATTTTAAATAGTATCAAAAGTTGTGTTGTGCCATGGTAGACCTGTTCTGACGAAAAACAAGTGGTTTTCTACTAAAATATTCTTCAAGGAAGCTAAAGAGAGTGATTTTCCAACTTGAAGAGAATGTGCATTTAATACAAGCATTAAATGCCCCAATAGATGCTTCTTCGGATGCAAACTTCAATGGTGAATTCTATCTGTTTAGACACAACAAACACTTGAAGAAGAAGACTTATAAATACAAAAAAAAATTGAACAGTTGTGGTTAACAAACCTGCGCGAAAAGAGAGAAAGATAGAGATAGAGTAGAATAACATCATAGTTTAACATAGCTCAAGGTAAAAGAAAGGTGGGGTACGTTGAAGGTAACTAGTGGGTTGATGGAGAGTAATTAGAATCCATAGCTCAAGGTAAGGAGAGTAATTTTAGTTTAGGAGTTGATGGAGTTTTGAGAATCCATGGTAGGATTTGTGTGCCTAGTATTCTTGAGCTTAGAAAGATGATTATTGATGAAGGACATATGAATAGCTTGAGTATCCACCTTAGTGCCACCAAGATGTATGAAGACCTTAGGAAGATGTTATGATGACCTTGTTAGGGGTGGCAAAACGAGCTGGCCAAGCTAGTTTTGGACCACCTCGCCTCAAACAAGTTAGGGTGGGCTTGCCTAGTATAGCTAGGATGGGCTGGACACCTTAGCCTACCTTGCTTAAGTATGAGTTAGTGGGTCGGGCTGTCCACTTTGATTTTTTTTTGGTAACATGAGATGAAGTTTGATTTTTGTAATGTTAGATTATGGCATTTTTCTTAATTTGTTTGGAAATCCTAGACCCAAAAAAGGAGTTTCAATTAAAATTTGAAAAGAATGAAATGTTGCTTCAAGTTCATTCTTACCAAATTACTATCAAGTGATAAATTGACTTATGAAAAAGATAAATAGCAACCTTTTGGATGTTGTTCATGCTCATACATCATTGCATCAACATAAATTCACAAAACAATTATCCTTCAAGAAGGCCTTAACTTAAACAACACAAAAATACTATAGTAAATAGTTCAACCAACAACACAAAATAATTGTACTCCTTCAAAAATATAACATTGTCAACACAAAATACTAATCTTTATCTTTATATATATAAAATAAGTAGGTCTGGGACATTTATGTAAATTCATATGTAGGCTAAATTAGTAACTTAATGTAATAATTGGTAATTGACCCTGCAATAATTGGTAGTAATTCCTTAATTAATGTGTTCAATATTTGGTAATAATTTTCAAATTATTATTTTCAAATTTTAAACTTATATCTTAAGTATTTGAGAATAGAAGAGGCATTGACAAATGACAGCTGTGATAAGAATTCTCATCTAAGACTAAAAAACTCCACGTGCTTTTCTCTCCTTATTCCCTAAACTACATTTTCTCTTCTTCCTTCTTTGTCATTTTGCTCTAATTTTTTCCTGCCGTCTTGATTTTTCTTTGATAGAGGTTTGATCACAAACCCATTACATGCATATTGAAGAGATCTTATTGTCATTGAAACAAAAAGCATCAGAGGATGGAAAAAAGTATGCTTGTTTTTTTTAAATAGTTTTGAACAAAAAGTCGCCACCTACATTAAGTCTCTCTTGAGTCACGTTGCAAAAGTCTTTGTTCCATCTGTATTGCTATCAATGTTCGACATCATTGGAAGTCGCTACTGGAAGCTAGGACATGCACGTTGATGTCATTCTCGGTCTTTTTAGATTGCGATTTGAAAAAAATTAAATTGTTGAAATGCTTCCTATCCTTAATTCCTTTTACAGTTCCCCAGTATTTTGGAATGTCTCTTTGAATTTATTTTGTTCATATCATTAATTCTCCATCCTTTTGTTTTTATGCATTAATTTGCATAGGATCTGTGTAATTCACTCTACAAATTATGTATGATTCCTTTTTTTTGGATGATCTTTTATCTAAAACGAGAGATAATGATATCATATTTTGCGGTTTGAAACTCTGTTTTACAAATCTTTGTATCTATTAAATCAATATTTTCTTAAAAAATAAAAATTGATTTTCCTTTTGAATTGAATTTTTTCATCGCCACGTGCACGAAACACGTATTTAGGCAATATTCATCAGGTTATTTGAAATTTTTTTTTTCAAGTAAACGTCTCGCGCCTTATGTGGGAAAACATTGTAAGTGATCCTTCTCTTGATTAAAAATAGAGAAAGGTGAGCAGGTTGAAGTTTCAAATTTGGTTAAAAATTATATCCTTGAAATTAATTTGTAGTTTATTATTTTTTTAATCAACAAAAATATTTCGATTTCATTTGAAACAAATAGGAATTGCTACTGTAGATGGAACCTAATGCTATCAAATTCACGAATTGTTTAGATCTTATGCTATAAAGTTTAGCCGTATCAGGTTAAACCTTTTCTTTACTCAAATATATTTTGTTTAAACACTGATACAGTTTTTTTATTATAAGTGTGTTGAGGTATTTTATTTACAATATATAATTTCATATGTTTCAGAGCTTTTGTTATTGAATTTGAAAGGGTGTATTTTTTCTTTATTTAATGTATTTGGTTACTAATGTATCTTTTGCTTGCTTTTTATCTCCAATGTTCTATAGGATGGAGGGTGGCAAAACAAGGAATGAATCCTATATTGGATAGGGATGATACAAGTTTGTGAAAGAAAAGAAATTTGGACCTTGAGATGTTTAAAGTTTAAGTTTTTTAATGATCCTTTTATTCTATGTATATGACTCATTAAAAAAAATATTCTAATGTGTTTGGTTTTTAAATATAATATGTATTTATTAGTTAAGAAATGTCAGAATTTGATATATAGGATAGTTATGGTGCTTATGTGTTTGCTTATGATATAAAACTGTGTCATGATTTATGATATAAAACTATTTATTTCATTTAAAAAAAAAACATCTTAATAACATATTTTCTAATATTTTTAATTTGAACCGAAAAGATTATGAAATCTTTATATATATATAAACAGAGGTGAATTGGGATTTCTAATGCAGTATTTGTTTTTCTGCTCAAATGAAGATTATTTATGTAATTAACATGCATCTATTTTTTAAAAAATAATTAATATTTTTCGTATTTATGATGCTTCGTATTTTAGCCCAAATTTATGGTATTGTTTAATCCAAGAAACACAATCTCTCGTGCTAATTCAAATTTTAAACTGAGAATTAAATAGTCATATTACTACTCTTTAATGCATACTCCATTGGTCTCTTTATTCTTAATCTCAATAAATTGTTGATGCACCGTCAGCAACGTGAACGAGAATGAGAGAAATGGTGTCATCGGCGGTGAGGAGGAAGAGGAGAATAAGAAGAGGAAGAAGCAGTGGCGCTCCGTGCAAAAATTATGTGAAACACTTGAGGTTTGTTAAATTGTCATAGTAAACTTTGTTATTTTGTATTTGTGTACCTATTACTTCATTTTTTTTCCTTTGATTTCTTCAGGTAACATGACTATTTTTTTGGGGTTTAATTTGAATTTGATTTTTCTCATGTTGTTATTGTTGTTGTGCTTTCATGGTTATTTTTTGGGGTTCGCTATGGTGGCTGCTATGGTTGCACGATCTCATTCCCATTCTTCAGGTTGTTTCGTAATTTTTGTTTTGGTGAGTCAAAGGAGATTATCAACCTTTTCTATTTTATTTGTCTCTATCTCTAATTTTAAGAATACATATATTTTGTCATTGTTATACTAAGTACTAACCAATTGCTGATGTTTGCAAAAGCTTTGCTACTTATGTTGATACGGAGGATTTAGGGTTCAACTCTTTTTGAAGAAAGAGAGACAACAGGAGATGATAAAGATGAGTATGACAAATACAAAACATTGGATTGAACATGATACGTTGATCTATGGGTGGTTTTTGAGTTTTCAAATATAAGATAGGATTGAACATGGATTGAAATTGGAGTAGAAATGCAAATATCTAAAGATATTAAAGCATAGAAGGACTTGATGATATCACACTTTGTTAATTTTTATAATAATTATCATATAAGTTATTTTTTTAAAAATATTTTTAATTAGTGGATAGTGTGATTTTGTTTATGTTGACAATACATAAAAAAATTAAACTCTAATTTGTACACATAATATATGAGAAGTTGTGTCAATTTAATTAAACACATTAAAATCATCATCGAGTGTATAGATCAATCAGTATGAAATTATTCTAGTTTAATAATTAATTTTGAGTTTGAGTTTTCAATATGTATAGTTGTTTTAAGTACTCCAAAGAAAAGTTTTTATTGTTCATGGTCTTATTTAAATTGAATAGGATCGTCTCTCATGTAGGATATAAGCAACTTTTGTGAGAAAAAAAAGACATCAAAATCATGAAAATGTATATTATGTATGACTTGAATTGTCATGCATGTACAATTAATATAAAATTTTTATGTGTCATTAACTAATTTGAAGTAATCTCTCACATAACATTGTGATAAAAATCAATAAATGAATCATATATAATGATATATGATTAGATTTTTTTTATCCTCCACTACATACAATCTTGTTCTAGCTAGGTAGGCCCACTATGTAGGTAATGTTTTCCCTTAAAGTATTTAACGTAACTGCAAAACTTTTAGTTAAGCTAGAACAACTCCATGCCAATTGATCCATACACTTGGTGGTAATGATATATAATTAAATGATAGTAGAGAATTTATGTTTGGCATAGGAAGCTTAGTAGGTATATCTTTTCTTGTTGATAATGGCATACTTTGGCCTATGACTTACTCTAAGGGATTTAAAACCCCAAACCATGTTCTCTATGCGGACGATATCTTTATGTTTTGCAAGGGCACTAAGAGTAATATCAACAACTTAATGGATCTTTTTAGATGCTATGGTGAAACTTCTAGTCAGATTATTAGTCCTAACTAATGTCATTTCCTCCATGGTGCTATGAATGTCATCAGAGTGCAAGAGATTAAGTTTCTCTTGGGATTTTTGGTGTGTTCCCTGCCTTCTACCAACCTCAGCATTCTTTTCTTCCTTGGGAAATCGTGTGTCTATCATCTGAGGTAGCGAATTCGATCCAATTTACTCTCTTGGAAAGGTGCTCTTCTCTCTCACATGGGGCATGTCCAGTTGGTTGAATCCTTCATAAAATGGAATGTTACTCTACTCCTTCCATATTTATTTGTGGCCAAAGGCGCTTTTGAAAGACATTGATCATTGCATCAAAAACTTTATTTGGTATGGGGATATCCATACTTGCAAGCTGGTCACAGTTAGTTGGGATAAGCTTTTCTCCTCTCTCGATGAAGGTGGGTCAACCTCACTCTGATCTTTGTTATCAATGAAGTTTCCACCCTTAAATTATGTTGGAATTTTGTGTTAGATATGGATGGTCCAATATGAGATACCTAGACGATCCATGGCACCCATTGTTTTGATGATAACAAAGATATAAATTATTGATATACTAATGGCTTATATGAAGTAAAACATAACGTACTTGCTTTAAGATTTGTTAATTGTTGTAGGATGAACAATAGAGATAGGGTGGACAAAAATCATTGGTCATCTGATCTAGTACTTTTGTCCTCTGTATTGGTCTTCCAATTTTTTGTATTTTGGTGGAGCGACAAGTCATGTAGAAGGGAGCATCAAGTCTGGTGGTTCATTAACATAGGTTGTGTTGTAACAATAATTGTTTTCTATTTTTATGTTGTAACCGTTTTCGGCTAGATAGTTAGTTGTTATCTTCTTTAAAAGGAGATATGTATTTTGGGTTGAGTGAACTTAAGAATGCTTTGAATCCCTTCATTGTAAATTCTATTATTCATAATAAACTTAACAATTTTGTGCGATACCTCTTTTCTCCTTCTATCATTTGTGCTTCCTTATTTGAATATGATTTCTTGTATTTTCCTAACAAATTGGTATCTAGAGCTTCTGTTCAAGATCACTTCCGCATATGTTTTGCGTCGTTGTGCCTGGACTGTGAGGGCTCTCAGCCACATGGATAGTTTAATGTGCTCATCGGCGCCTGACCCTGAGATGTGGATCATCCAAGGCACATTAGCATGACGTACTTCTCCTATTTGAACCAGGGTTTGAAACCAAACTTATCCTTAGGAGGATAGATGGTGTGATTCAGGTGAGATCCAATGTAGATCCAACTTTCTCTGTAGATCAAGTCATCAGTGGTCAACCATTTTATTTGTTACCTCTCTGTGTTGCATCTTCAAGATTCTATTCGAGAAGACAATCAACAAAATCAAGATTGAGAAATTCACAGGGAAGAATAGTTTCAACCTTTGACGCATCAAGATGCAAGCCTTGTTGAAAGAACAAGGCATCTTGACTCTTATCTTTGATCAATCATCGAAGATTGATAAGTCGATGCTTGAGTTACAAGAGGAAAAGGTGCATTTGTTGATTCTCTTATCTCTTCTGATGAGGCTTTTTATGAAGTTTCTAAAGAACTGACTGTTGTTGAGCTTTGACTCAAATTGGAGAAAATCTTCATGAAAAATCAATCTTCAACGAGTTGTTTTTGAATCAAAATTTGTTTGGCCTCTGAATGAGGGAAGATACGCCACTAAAGGAACATCATGAGCTAAACTCTGTTTCGATGGAGCTATGTGACACTGATGTCAAGATGGAATAAGAAGATCTAACAATGATTTTGTTAGCCTCTCTTCCTCCCTCCTATGAGAATTTTGCAAGTTCTCTTAGTGTAGGCAATGACTCCATTACACTTGAAAAAGTCAAGTTCAGTCACTATTTTAGGAAGCTTTGACTAAAGGTGTTTAGGAATGGTGATGAAGCCTTCACGTCTATATTATCGGTGAATGATTATGCTAAAAGGAAAAAGAAGAAGAAAGGTAAAGGTGACAAGTGAAAACATAATAAATACACTACAATTAACCAAGAGGAGGGTGAATTGGTTCAAAAATGATATTTAAAATTTTCTAAAACAAATTGCGGAATTAAAATCTTGGATTGTATCACTTGATCACCTTTTGAAAATCCAGAACGCTTTCTTCAATCAAGATCAATCCTTGATATGCATGCAATGACAGAAAATAGTTTCTTTGGTAATAATTTTTTCATTTCACAAAGACAAGCAATGGAATATACATAATTTAAAACAAGAGACAAGGCAATTTATACTAGTTCATCTCATAACCACGGAGGCTACATCTAGTTACTTCCAACCAACACTAGGTTAGAGTTTTCACTATATCAAAGAATCTTTACAAGCAGTTTACACAGATCACCTTTATCAACACTAGATAAAAAAATAGAAATCTAAACCCTACAGACTTCAAATGATCAAGAACCAGAGAATCCTACTATGTTCCTTCCCTCTAAAGAACCCTACTCTAGAAAACAACTTTAAAGAATCACCTTGATATACAACAACAAAATTTAATACACAAAAAAATTCTAAACAAAGATTCAAGAGACACAACCTGTGATCCTCCAAATGTATGAATGAATGAAGTTACCAATCGGTCAGGTTGAATGCAATTCAAAGCTCAGAAGTAAGATTCTTGAAATCTCTTCTTTTCTTTAAAATCTCATCTCAAAGACTCAACTTTCTTGATCTCATAAGAGGTTTTTCACCCTCAGAACAAATCAGTATTTGGGCTCTTGAAAAAGCTTTTTATCTTTTTAGTGATTCACACATATGTCCAGAACAATTCATTCTAAGTCTATTTATAAAGACCAGTCACACAAAGTTTTTAAAAATTGATTTAACTGACAATAATCGATTAAAACGACAAGGTAATCGATTAAAATATCACATAATCAATTAATATGTTCTTGAGCTCCCTGGAAATATTTTCATGAACAAGATAATCGATTAATCCATACTATAATCGATTAAAGCGGTCTTATTGAATGTAAAGCATGAAGAAATAATCGATTACATACTACTGATAATCGATTAAACCAGTAAAGCTCAAAACACGAAAATGGCTTGTGTAATCATTACTGAAAATAGTAATCGATTATACCAGTAATGCATCATGACTAATGAGTTAAGATAATCGATTACATAACTAGATAATCGATTATTCCAGTGATGCATGATTTTTCATTTTGCACTATGTAATCGATTACAAGTAGCCAGTAATCAATTAAACTGTTCTTCAAGGCTTTTGCAGAACTAGTATGAATGTCTTTAATCAATTAAAATACTTGTGTAATCGATTAAAGTAGTAAGTTTTCATTTTTCAAAGACTTGGCCACGAGAACTCAACTTCTTTTTGAAATCATTGGATTGCTTTGAGATTTTATCCAAAAACATGTATGCATGGGAATGAGAATGCAAATGCAAATGAAAGATCACAAGGCAATGCACTTGAACCACTTAGACAACTTACAAATGTCTTCAAATGATTGGGCATGTAAAAAGATAAAACATCAAGCCTTCATCCTTGCTTCAATCTTTTTACAGCTTCCCTTAAATTCAACAACAAGAATATCAAAACTGATCCCAAGGACATCTGCAATTACTGCAAAGAACCAGGTCATTGGAAGCGAGACTATCCAAAGAAAGCATAGAAAGATTTTGTTGTTGCTCTTATTGAGAATGATTCCTCACCGGAAAACGATTTGGTTTTGGCTATTAGTGAACAACTACATGTTAGACTTTTGGCAAGCGTACCAATTGTCGTTGTAAGTTACAAAATTTATAAAAGTTCGTCTCCACAGGGATTTGAGTTACTCAATTTTTTTTCAAATAAAACTTAACAATTCAATAGTTATTTACAACGAGTATGGTCGAAGTTTTGATGGTTTTACGAAAATAACAAAAGATTATGGAAGATTACGGAAGCTAATAAAACGATTTTAATTAATTCAAGAAAAGCGTAGGATTTGGATTTCATCATTCATACCCTCAGTATTCAATTAATATTACCATGTATAAATCATTCTCTATTATTATTGATGCACACATTAATTTACCTCGAATCGATCCCTCGCAATCGAGTTCTAAGGATATTTATCGAATATCGATCCCTCGCATATGAAGTAAATAACCCAGCATTACAATCATAACCGCATGCTATTTGCAATCTAAACATTATGCTCTATCCCTAGCAACGTAACGTAAAGAGTAAAATTATTCAGTTCAAATTCTAAGAGTACTTCCCAGTTAAACTTAGAATCTAATTTCATGAAACTAGTGATCAAGTAGAATCAAGCATTAAGAACGGAATAAAATTACCAATAATAAATAGAAAAA